>JAOTQQ010000041.1:17390189-17419761 GCA_026546715.1 Gallinago undulata
CCTTCCCTTCCCTTCCCTTCCCGTCCCTTCCCTTCCCTTCCCTTCCCTTCCCTTCCCTTCCCTTCCCTTCCCTTCCCGTCCCTTCCCTTCCCTTCCCCTTCTCTTCCTTTTCTCCATTGCACAAGCAGTCTGGAGAACATTTTCCTCAGCTGTCTGTGTGTCACCCGTCTATTTTCTTGGCGCCCTGGAAACAATGGGGCCTGGTGTTTGCTGTCAGAGGCCAGGGCTCAGTTGCCCTATGCCATCTGTTTGGGGCAGTGGAACACTGGCACTCATGTGGTGGCTCACAAAGCATAGCCAGACAAGGAAGCCACAAGCATCCTGCAGTGGGAAAGGGGGTGAGGGCTCCTTCCAGAACTCTCTCAAGGGGGAAGGTGACCCACAGGAACCTCCTGCCTCTTGGGAAGTTGCGGTACATGACTAGGTGTTGGCTCAATGACACCCACCAGAAATTAGTCTCCAAGGTTCAGATGGTTGACATGAATGATTTCTCAGGGAGCTACTAAAGTAGTCGATGCTGGGGAGAATGCCCTCAAGTGATTGATAACTGGGGTCCTCCAGGTAACAGCTGGCGCTGACAAGTAATAATCATGTGGCCAAAAAGAAAATTGCCACAGTGCAGATCACTGTCAAAAATGTCTGCTGCACATGATAGATATCACTGGTGTGTCTCTCTCTGTCTCCTACTTCACTACCAGGGAGTGAATCCACACTACTAGAAACCCTCCACCTGCTCCCCAATTACATCTGCTGCCACTAGATAATTTTAGAGATTGGTCTCTTACCCTGAGCTTTGCAAACAAAAGTAATGATTACTGCTCCCTGTTTTATTATAGTTCTGCTGCACTCAGACACCTCAAAATACCACCTTGCAAATATTAATTCATGACGCTTCACATTGGCCTCTAGTGTCAAGGAAATGCTCACAACTGTTTTCAGCTAATCACAAAACCAGAGGCTGTTCCTCACTATTGTTCTCATAAAAAATGCTCAGAAAAAGTTGGCGAAGTTACGTGCTCCATTCATTGCAAATGTTGTCTTTATTTTTAAAAAGCATAACCACTCAGATTTTTGTGCCCACTATAAATCAGGTCTGTTTGATAACTAGACAAAAACCATCACATTGGCTTAGCCTCTGGGCTTTTCCTTTGGTTATCCACAGGTCTAAATAAACCATCAACTGCAGCGAAGGTTAAACACAACAAACCAGAGCAAAGTCATTCACCTGTTTAAATTAATTTACCCATGAATTCTGTTTGTGGCTCCCACAGCTGCAGGGCGCCCCTGCACAGTAACCTTCACTCTGTATGCTGCACCTGTCCCTGTATCAAACACCTTGGGCAACCAGGACCCCAGCGATTTAACCCAAATTCAGAGGGCAAAGGGGCAATTTCACCTTCGGTTGAAACATCTGGAATGCATCAAGCTGCCAGCAGTCCTCTTGCACTCTTAGCTCAAAGTGCTCCATGCGATCATGTAGTTAGGGCCCAGTTCAACAAAAGGACCTAAAACTGAGCCTGATTTTAAGTTAACTTTGTGCCAAGTATTGTGCCCAGTAGGGGCGTGCGCTTTCATGCCCTGCTAACAGAAACCCTGTGTGTGCAGGCAGACAGAGGAGCCTGTGACCTAATGATTTTTCTAGCCCCTTGTCAGTCATGTGTTTCCCTTACTGCAAATTCCTTAGTGACAAACCCAGCACCAAAAACACACTTATCCTTCACAGTCACTTATTCATGGCGTTAAGGCTCTAAATTGGTCCTTGGTAGATCTCCTTTGCAAGGGAGCCGGGTCAGTGCTGCCAATACTATCATACAGCCTCATCATTTATCAGTTCTCCTCTTCACACCATTATTCCTTGTCTAACAGCTCCAGCTTTTGGCACTGAATACTAATGTCGTGGGCTCATTAGTATGCTGGAAGGCTGCATGTGCATCTCAGCCGTGCACACTGATAGCATGTAATCCACGGAGGGCATAATGAAAAGTCACAGACAGCTCCGTAATACCATCAGCATACCTCAGAGCCGCTTATCTATCGCTTTCGTACAGAGCTGGTGCCAGATGTGCCGTGGATTTGGCCCTGCCACACTCATCACCACACACACAGACAAGTCTCCTTTGTGAAAGAGGCCTAGGGAAAAAAAAAAAAGTTCTTTCCAGCCTGGCTCTACCTTTCCCATTTTTTATGCAAACCTTTCACTTACACAGCTTCTACTGCTGTCGCACTGAAAGCATGACCTTGAGCAAAAACGCTCTTGTAGCAAGCTCCTGAAAGCACAGAAAGCCACACAGGGAATGGCAGATCAGAAGCCCTTTAGGATGTTGGATGGGATACAAAGCAAGGCAGCAACACCTTTTCTGAACCAGTAGGGTCCACCACTCACTCCTCCAAGAATGGCATTTTTCTGAATTTCATATTTTTATTACTGTATTTCCATTCCTTGTGATATCTCCCTGGCTAGGAAAAAGGGCCGTGCTGTGGTTGAGGCAGAAGCCCTGCAAGTGTTACCTTCACCCGGGAGCAATGGCACTAGTGAGGGTGGTGAGTCCCTGGAACAGGTTGCCCAGAAATGGCTGCCCCATCCCTGGAGGGGTTCAAGGCCAGGCTGGATGGGGCTTTGAGTGGTCTGGTGGGAGGTGTCCCTGCTCATGGCAGGGGGTTGGAACTCAATGATCTTTAAGGTCCCTTCCAACCCAAACGATTCTATGATTCTATGAAGGACACCTGTGAGTTCCATCCTGTTTCTCTTCAGGCAGATGCACCAGTCTTAACCCTATCCATCCCCCTGACTGATGTGTTTGCACACTCTCATAATGATTATATTACAGTAATAATGGAAAGGAGACCAAAACCCCGTGATCCCACGCACTGAATAACCACAGAGGGACCCTGCTTCGAGGCACTTATGGTACGGCTGGGCAAGAGAGAAAAGCTAGGATGGAAACAAAGAGGAAAAAGATGTACCTAAAATCACCCAGCAAAGTAGCAGCAATGCTGAGAACAGATTCAGCTCCCAAGCCTGGGCTTGGTACCCTTCTGACCTGCATGTATCACCTCTCATTTCAGGGCCACTGAGAAAAGAAACTGAATGTAACACAGAAATAAACCACACGAGGCTAGTTAGCTGTCTTCTTATTATATCTCTGCACTAAGTGTCTGCTCCAGCATCAGGGCTCTCTTTTTTCATCCATAAATACGATATAGCCACTGTTATCCCCTCTGACTCCAGAGCTGCATGACCCAACCATGAAAAAATGGTTCTGATTCATTTACATTAAAGATGTGGATATTGCAAGGGACATAGAAGACCTTGTCTTGTGATTGTTAAACGTCCACAGTGAAGCATGCAGAGCATAATCTACTGGGTCATGAAATATAACATTTCTTTCATTCTTATCTCCTTTCTCCAGCTTGCCAGAACACTGCAAGCCATCATACTGATATATAAGCAGCAAACTCTCCATCCCAGAATGGGAAAATTAAATTGCCTTTAAACAACATTGCTTTTGCCAGTGAAACACATGGCTACAACTGCAGGAAACACAACACAGTTTATTAAAAATATTAAATATGAGCAAAGGATAACGAGAAAGTGTAGTGATGAGCATCGTCTTGATAATTTTCGGCAAGCTGTGTGGTGTCACAGGAAGCAAACATAGCTGGCACACAGATGCACAGATCTAGTTTTCCAGGCAAGTTAAATTGAAATTAAAGACAATGGAGAAAACAGGTTTTTCTGCAAACAGACTTCAGACTCAGTTCCTCAAGTAGATTTCTGATGAAGCGTTGTCTTTACTTTGAGCCCACTCCTGGGGGAACAGGCATACAGCTGATGCATCCTATGTGCAGATCACTCTTGTGTGCTGGAAATATCTCTTTACAAGCAAGGTAGATTACAGGAAGGAAATTATGGTCTCAGCCTCCCACTCCCAGCCCTGCTCTCCTTTGCCTCCCGCTCACTCCCATGCAAAGCCTCTGGCCTCGCTCCTCTTGCAGTATGCCTGAGCAGTCAGCAAAGGCTTCACTGCCATAGGTGCTGTCTGGGTCCAGGGATCACTCCCCTCAAACCCACACACACATCCCACAGACCTTGAGGAAAACAGGCATCTTGTCTTGAAAGGCAGCGGCAGGCACTAAAAAGACTTTCGGGAGGGGTGTCCAGCTGGCAGGAGAACCACTGGCTGCAGGAGGCACAGCAAATCACAGCAGTGGAGGGATCTGTCCCCAGGCTGGGACACAAGGGACCTCGGGGACTCATTATTGAGACCTAATAATATAATATCCATATACAGAGCGATCAGTCATGTGTTCTGCCAGCCATCACACGTTGCAGTCTATCTTTATAAATTAGCCTCTATTTCCCCTTTTGTAAGGGAAGAGGAGGAGAGTCTTTAGCCCATTCCCACAACTTATAGAAGAAATCCTGTATTATTAATATGGTAATCTGTCATGCTGCCTGCTCTGTAAGAAATGCACTCTTTTTAACACAGAAATCAATCCTTTCCTATGAAAAGGAAACAAATGTAATCACCTCTAAGTATTGTTAGTCCTTCTTGGATTTTGTATCTGAGGCCCTAAACATCTTGATATTCTTCATGGATTTTCAATGCTGACCAAAAGTTGAACTCACTGCAAGTGAAATTTCTGGAGGAAGCTGGGAGTGGCCCATCTGAAAGCTATAAAGAGCTCCATGAAAAACAACAGAAAACACTCATACATCTGCAACAGATTTATTTGTTGGATTAAGGAAGTCTTCTCTGAAGTTGCATTTTATGTCTCCAACTTGGGAAAGCATCCCCAATCAGGACATCACTCAAACACATGATTAATTTTAAAGCAGACATGCCAAATACACGATCTGTTGGCCGGCTCCGACCTGCACAATACATTCACCATGTGCTATGTGTCATTTTCCCCAGAACTGAATTTTCATTCCATAAATTATTTTTTTGCATTCCTGACTGGAAAGACCAGCAACTTGGTGCAACCAGCGCAGCAGCATCTGTCTGGATGTGAGGGCAACCAGCAGCAATGATGCTAAGGGGCAAATTCTGTAGACCTCCTCCTTTGAGATGGAAGTCAGAAGTCATCCTTCCTACCCTACACAGTGAATCTACTAGGTCAGTACTCCCAAATTTCTGCTTTGTCTTGCCATGGTTCCTCTAGACCTCAAAGGGGCATCTGACTCCTGTCGTCCTCTCTAGGCTGGTGAGAGTGTTCTGCTCACCGCAAGCACCCCAGTCCATGCAGTGTGCTCACAGGGGAATTTGGCTGCAAATTCTCCATCTGCAGCATAGCTCAAATGTCTTTCCTGAATGAAGACCCCAAAAAAGAAGAATTTAACTAGCTATCAAAAGAAAGAAAGGAGGAATGCAGAGAATGAACTCACCAACATCAAAACCCAAGAAACTGCCTTTTAGCCACTGAGACTATCTCTCTGATATACTTGCTTTTTCTCACCCCAGCTGGGAGTAATGTTTTCTTTCCTTATTTTTTTTCCCACTTGCTGAATGTGTTCATTCTATGGAGGGTTTTTTTTTAAAAAAAAAAAAACAGACAACAGACATTCATGGCTCCCAGCTGTCAAAAGCCACAAAATGTCTGAGACTGTCTGTCTTCTTGCAAATGCTAAGCCATTTTCCTGTAGTTTATGTTCTCATTAATCAAGTTTCAGACTCAACTCAGTCTATATCATTGCCCAAAAGCCAACAGAGACACTTCAGGGTCAGTATTGTAACACAGCATCACCAAAGCTACCACGGCTTTGTCAGATGCAAATGTGCCAGCTGGGCTCTTCTCCCGCTAAAGTCAGTAGGAGGTTTTATTTTAATGTGGCTCAAATCAAAGTCAGGATCAAAAACTGAGGAACAGAGGTAATATCTACATTGAAGGACTGTTTCTTTGAACATCATCACCAGAAAAATGCATAGCCCCAGACCAGAAATTAACCCAGTTATTGTGGGTTGACTCAACTCCATCCCAGCAAGACCTATTACAGTAGTGTTTAACTTCTACTGCACTACTATACGTGGACCTGATGGGTGACTGGTACCATCTCCCAAGCTCCTGTTCCTCAAATCCAGAGAGCAAACAGGGACCTGGAATGTGGAAATGTTGGGGGGGCGCCAAGAGGGAGAACAGCCTGTTCACCATTTGCTGCTGGAAAAACATACCCATGCCCGGGGTTGTCACTTCAAAAAGACAGTTGAAAAGCTGAAAATGCTTCAGGGAAGAGCTCTAATAAAGGGGGAAAGCTGGGTTTGAGTGGGAAGTAAGAAAGTCAATCTGCTCAGCTAATGCAACAGAAAGGTCAAAGGTGCCGATGTTGAGGCCATAAATATTGCAAGTAGAGATTTCGCCAGTACCAGAGCCCCTCCCAACTGTCAGAGGCAGAATGATGTCACACAGCTGAAGACATTAAAACCAGAATTCTGGAGCTACAGAAATTGAACAGTGGCAATCATGAGAAAGCAGAACGGCCTTGCTGGGGCTGGGCAGAGGCAGTACAACTCTGCTGCACGCCATGCACACAAAACCCTCTCATCTTGCTTGCGGCCAGGGGGGTTGAGCAAGTTAAACCTGAGGCCAGCAAAAAGCAAGCTGGCTTTTTGATCTGCTGCTCATTACCAACTCAGCAACATTGTCCATGGGCCCAATCTGGCCAACATGGGCTGGAGCAATTGCGTGTAATTGCCCCTTCTTGACCTTCTCACCTCCAGAGAAGCCACAGAAGGGCCTCCCCTTTCACCAGCAGTGGTTCAGGACCTGGCCCTCACATGGGAGCCTGGCAGGCTGCTTGCAAGGGTCCTCTTGGTGAATGTGAAGGGTTACCTTCACTCTGGTAAGGAGACATTTCATGTCTTACAGTTCTTTAAGTCAGACGGAGGGTCAAAACAGGATGTCTTCACTATGGAGCATTTGTCACATGTTAATAATCATTTAATGACTGTGAAAATGTTCATCAGAAGTCCAGTGGCAGATGTGAGGGTCACCACAGGGAAACAAGCGACAGCAGAGAGAAGCAGCATGAAATATGAGCAGAGTCCTGCACGTGCTTCTGGGAGAAAAACAAGACCTTTCTCCATCTCATTTCATTCACAAATATGCTTTTGCTTAAAAGGTTTTCATCTTATCTCATCATTCAGGTCATCTTTCAACTGCTGATAATTTTAATTTCAGCAGGCAGTTAATGTGCTAATCAAAACTGATAGCTCTCAGCAGGATGGAAAATCCCAAGCATGGACATGATTATTGGGCTTCTAAAGCAATCAAACACATTTTTGCAGAGGGATTATTTACTGCTCTCTTCACTCCACATGCTAATTCACCCACATTGGTTTGTATTATACGCAGGGTTATTCAGGCACTTCCTCTGTTGCATCCCGGAGCAGCAGGACGGAACACAGCACGGTACAAACAGCAATGGGAGCTCCCTCTTTCTTACAGCGTTAACGACAGCTCTTCTGCTTCTTGATAACCAAGACAAAAATCGCACATCTGCAGCCCCAGTAGGTGCTCACAAGGGCTGCACAACTATTTCCTTCAGAAGAAGGGCTTGATGGCAGGTGAGAGTGCAAATGTGGCCCAGAGTTTCACGACAGTGCAGGCACCTCAGGCACAAGTTTTCTTTCCTCAGATTCCCAAGCCAGCTCTGGGGATGGGGACTCATTTGAGGAGGTGCCTTCAGCATGGGATCCAGTTCCCCTAACTCTGCTTTGCTGCAGCCTCGTGTGAGTGATCTCACAACTAGGGAGAAGAGAAATTTCTCCTCCCTTTCCACTGACTCAGGCTTGTAAAACACGGTGTCTTGGAGAGACCAGTATTATAATAAATCCTAACCTGCCTGGTTGACACATGGTTGTGCGATACAATCCGTCCTGGAGAGAGGCAATCACTGCCTGACAAAATTAAACTGATAGACTGCGGTGGGTGGGCAAGATGGGAAACTCTCAAACCTTCCTCCAGCCTCTCCACTGACAGAGGTGCTCCCCAAGCAGGCCAGTGTCTGACAGAGGAAGAGGCTGCAGCAAAGACTGCAACCAACTGACTCAAAGCAATGCAGCCTCTTCTCCAGCCAGGAGATCCTAGGATTGATCCCAAGATATCTTTGTTCCCTCATAGCCTGCATAGCCTTTGTTCCCCTGGACCTGCAGCATCCCCTGATCAGCAAAGTGTGGACTCCAGGAACTGCTCCATGACCACCCAGGATGCTTCAGATAAGAGAAGCACAGATAAAAGTAGTACATTTTTTTCCAGATCCCAAGACAGACCTTGCAGCAATGATTTCTCTGCATTGCTTTCCTCCCCAGTATCACTAGTCTCTGTTGATAGCAAGACCACTGTGCCAAGGCAGCTCACACCTGAAATCCACAGAGCATCAAGTCATTCAGGAGAATGTACATCCCAAAACCAGACAGCAGAACAAGACACCAAGTCACCCCACAACTGGTTCCACTCCAAACAACCCAGGATCACAACAGACTGATGCAAATGCCATGCTGGAGGTGGTTCAGAAGAACCATGGTCTCAGTGTGGAACCCAAGGAACGCATCTGTGCAAGGTCAAGGACTGGAGCAGTACCCCTTGAGCAGCCAAGTCTGATGGTTCCAGGACATGGTAACACAGAGCACACAGCATTAATCTAGGTGGCATTGGCCTGGATTGAAGTCTGCCAAGCAGTACATAGTCCAGCAACACTGATCAGCTTATTACAATGGTAATCATGTAAAGGTATGAATCTGTCCCTACAGCCAACCCTTTACACGCAGCTTGTGGCATCCCTGCCTGCTCATGCTGAGCCTCAGCTCTGCTATGCAGCTGACCTTGAGAGAGTCCACCAACCCCCTCTGAGTTAGTTTTCATGGACACTTGAAGAAAAAAATGGCCACTTATGCAGCATTTTCTTCTTCTCTGTCTAGCTGCCAACAGCAAATTGGGAACTTGGTGCTCAGGTAGCAGTGCATGAGGGTATCCATGGTATAAGTGACTTTTGAGATGCATGGCTGGCAACCTCTTTGGGAAAATACCACAACTCCTTATCAGACTGGGTCCTCTTGTGTTTTATCTTTCAGAGATATCCAATTAACCTGCTTCCCTTTGTACTTAGTACTTCTAATGCCAAAGAGCATCACCTGGAAGACCTTTAACAGGCACAATAAATGCCATGGCAACTGCAAAGACATTTCCAAGAAATCCCAGCTGCAGCCTTCGGACTGCAAGTCCAGGAGACATTTCCCGCATCGTAATTTCTCTTTTTCGGGATCGTTGGTTTCTGGGGAAGTATTGGCTGCTAAGCCTCCAGACTGAATTCCTGACTCAACCCCTTGAAAGAGCAAGAATCCACTGTTTCATTTTATCCGAAAATGTTTGTACAGAAATGCTGATCACTGTGATTAATTGTCACATCTGCAAGAGCATCCTGCTCAGGGAAAAATTGGATTCAGTTCTACATGGGTTATTTACGACCCAGCTGCTCCAGCCATTAAAATCACTCTGAATATCTGCTTTCCCCACCACAGTTTGAACAAGTGGATTAGTCCCTGAAATCACAAGCCCCTGTGTTTTCTAGTTCAGTATAGCTGATCGAAAAATAGACGCTGTGCCTCAAGAAAGATTGCTGGTAGGGGCACTCCTGCTTCAACTCAGGAAAGAGTGTGTTCTGAGAACTAAAGAAATCCATGTGAAATCTTGGAATGTGTATGTTTATGTCTGCATAGCTGTGGAAACACTGTGGGAGATGGTTGTTTTTGTTTTGTGAGGCAAAGAGAAAATGTATCATATTCTTCAATATTACAAGGCTTCCTTCCCCTCCTGGTTCAAGCAACCCAAGCTGTGTTTTTATATAAATGCCTCCCTTCCCTAGCAGAGAGCAATTGAGAACTGAGCACATTCCTTTGTGTCCTCACCCCTAATTGCCCTCAGGCTGTTGCAACCCTTCGCTGTGTTCCCGGCTGGATGTGGTGACCAAACGGTTGACTTGGCTTTGGAGGAGGCTGGGCTGAGCCCTTGTCTTGCTGAGTCCACAGTCCCGGTGGGGTGTCTGGGAGGCACACAAGGAGCCTGGCTGAGAGATGACACAGATTATCTTCTTTACAGCTTGCAGGAGATATTGCTGAGATGGCAGCAGCCAGCAGAGAGGTCCAAGAGCACAGCACAAAGCATCTGCCAAGGTATGTCTCTGGTTGGAAGCTCACATAAACGAGTGCCCCAAAACCATCCACAGGAATAACTTAGCTTGTCTTTTTCATCTTCACTACTTCCCTCTTTTCTCCTCCTCTTGTCCACAGTTCCTTTGCACCACTGCTGGAGGGCTCCCTGCTGCTTCCTTCTACCTAATTTCCTGTCAAACCTGCAGTCAGCCTCAAAAGGCTGAAGACCGAGACGCACTGACTGAGCTGTTCTGCCCAACAAGTCACCACATTGCCCCATCACCAAAATTATCCCCTTCCAGCACAGCATCCCTTTGCATCTCTGCTTTCTCCTTCCTTCCTAGCCCATTGAGGAGAGTGAGGACCCCTGCAATGGGAGCAGACAGAGACTCCATCCTGCTGCTAACTCAAACATTTCTTGGCATTTGAATAACCTCCTTCTTGGCACAGAAAAACCTCCAGCCAAACCTTTGTAGGGCAGTGATCAGCTCACAGACACCCATGCTACAAACCACTAACAAAACCTCATTACAAACTACCTACTGCTTAGGTGACATCAAAATTCCTTTCCCAAATACCTGTGTGGCACCAAGCATGCAAATCCCAGCCAGAGCCTCGAGCACCACTGTAATGTTAATAATAGGCAAAAACTGTTAGTGCAACCCAGCTAATAGCATACTGCTACACATACGAGTTTGCCTTTAATGATTTCTGTGTGCCCAAGGTGGTACTCCCTGCAGCAACTCCAGGGAACAAAGTAACCTGGGGCAGTAAAATATGCTAGTCTAAGGCAGGGTCAAGCAGATGATGATGAACTATAACCACCATAATCAAAACCCACACAGCACTGGATGTATTCAGCATCCTGCAGACAAAGACTCCATGCCAGCACTTGTGACATGCAAGCCAAAGTATAAGGCTTGGGATGAGAACTGCTCCTTGTGGCAGGACTGCCCTCTGAGCAAGTGCATGGGATCACCAAAAAAGGGGCATGGAACTGGCATTGTCCTACACCAGTAATGCAGGAGCAGGGGCTCTCTGCTGCAAAAACACCCAAGCAAGCTGTGGGGAGGAGAGGTTGCTCCATCAAAGGGGATTACCCAGACCATCTGTTGTAGCCACTTGGTTTACTTCACCCTTCCCACTGCTGTTGTGTTCATTAGGAGGAAAAGTGGTTAAGTAGTGATTAGTGATCAACCAGGAGGCAAGGGGCTGCCCAGAGGGGCTTTCCTGCATTGCAGGCATGCCACCACATTGGGGTCTCTGGATTCCTGCCATTGCTACTGTCCACAAAGTCCCTTTGTGGTCAGACACTAGGCTCTGGTGCTCATCAGGAGCCTTTGCAGCCACAACTTTGCAGATGGCTTCTGCCCTTGGTTGCAGCACAGGTGAGGAAATGAGCAACTCTGGGAGCAGGGAGCTTCGGACCCCTTGCACAGTTCAAGGCCAGCAGCATTTTCTTGATGCATAATAAAACTTCTTACAATAAGTAGAGATCATATGCTGTTTATGTCCTTAGGTATGGGTGCCTTCATCAGCATTTAACATACACCCTCCTGTCTGCATTAAAAACCAAAACCAAAATACTTACGGAAAATCTTTTGCAGAGCCATAAGATCAGCTGCCTAAATACTGCATCCCTTTTCAATCATGCATTTCCTCCCCCTTCCCAGCTCCAGTTTGTAAACTATTTGAATGCTGATGGTTTTTAAATAGGTTCCAATGAGGATTTTACATACAGAGAAAAAAAATAAATCTGTGGTATGGACATTTATGTAAACACAAATGCCTTGCAACATCAAGTTCCTTGCCGCGTGTTGCTCCTTTTACAGAAACACACCATCAGAAAAAGGAATGTACATGATTCATTCACTGCACTCTGATGTGGTGGAGCTCTTGAATGAAATGTTTAAATAATCTTGCTTTACTATGTTGCTTAAAATCAGACTTACAAGACTTACAGGCAGAGGTGGCATGGTAGACACAGAGTTGTGCAAAACGGATTGCTCCATGGGTGCTAAAAACTCTCGTGTGAGCTAGAGAAGAGATTTTTGTTTAGCTGCACTGAGTAGTTGGTGTATGGAAACTAGGAAGTCATATTTATATCTGCTGAGCTGCTTGGGAAGCTGTTACAGGCTCGGCATTCATTGTCAGTGGATGCTTTATCTTTCCTTGCTTGTGCTAGAAATATTGTGGGACCACAATGATGGTAGACTGCTAGATAGTGCAGTCATTATTAGACCAAAAATAAATGGGTCCTGTCATTCAGTAGTGCTGCCAAGGCTGCTCAAAATATTCAGTCACATTTGCTTCTTCTTTCTAAGAACTGAGCCAAAGCTGGTAAAACTGCTAAGTGTTGCAGGAGACGGCTGCAGACACACATGCGTCTTGGAGACCTGGGGTGAGCCCACACAGCTCCTTGAGACCTGAGATAAAAAGCAGTTTGGTGGTGGAGACCCAGGACTCTCTGCAGCAAAGTCCAGCAGCTCCATTCCTCAGAGGAGAAACTAAAAGCCTGGTAGAGTTGCTCCCAGTCCCACAGGAGATGTGCAGTGGGGCTTCATCCCTGATTGCAGATACCACCCAACCAATCCCACTGGCTGTAGTGCATCAAGGATTGCTCTGCTGTACTCAAAAGAAGATTTTGAACTCCAGGCCCCTAACCTCTGTCTCCTTGCCATAGTCCACCGTGCCACAGTGGTTGCTCATATGAAACCTGGGAGGTTTCAAACTGGAGCCCAGAATCCTATTTTGTACTCTGAGCCTATGCAGGAAATGTGGGCCATTGCCTAATTCCTCCTTCACAACACCAGCAGCCCCACTATGGGTGCACCAGGGAGCTCTCTCACATTAAGAGATCTCTCCATGAGTTCTCCAAATGATCATAGAATAGTTTGGGTTGGAATGAACCATTAAAGGACATCTAGTTCAACACCCCTGCAATGAGCAGGGACATCTTCAACTAGATGAAGTTGCTCAGAGCCCTGTCGAACCTGAAAGTGAATGTTTCCAGAGCTAGGGGATCCACCACCTCTCTGGGTAGTCTGTTCCAGTGTTTCACCACCCTCATTGTATAAAATTTCTTACTTCTATCTGGTCTAAATCTACCTTCTTTTTTTTTAAAACCATTATGCCTTGTTCTATCACAACATGCCCTGCTATAAAGTTTGCCCCCATCATTCTTACAACTCCCGTTAAGTATTAAAAGGCCATTATAAGGTCTCCCCAGAGCCTTCTCTTCTCCAGGCTGAACAACCCCAACTCCCTCCCCCTGTCCTCATAGGAGAGGTGCTCCAGCATTCTGTTCATTTTTGCAGCCCTCCTCTGGACTTATTCCAACTGGTCCATGTCCTTCCTGTGCTGACGTCTCCAAAGCTGGATGCAGTACTCCAGGTGGGGTCTCACCAGGGCAGAGCAGAGGGGTAGAATCACCTCCCTCAACCTGCTGGCCACGCTTCTTTTGGTGCAGCCCGAGAAATGGTTGGCCTTCCGAGCTGTGAGCGCACATCATGGGCTCATGTTCAGCTTTTCATCCACCAGTACCCCAAGTACTTCTCAGCAGGGCTGCTCTCAATTCCTTCATCAGAAGAAAACTTAAAAAACAGGGTTTAGATTGTCCTGAGCTTCATCCCCCAGACTTTATTGATGCCAGGACACTGCATTTGTCCTTGCTGAACCTCATGAGGTTCACAAAGGCCCACTTGCCAAGCCTGTCCAGGTCCCTCTGGCTGGCATCCCGTTCCTCAGGCATGTCAACTGCACCACTCAGCTTGGTGTCATTGGCAAACTTGTTGAAGATGCACTCAATACCACTGTCTATGTCACTGAAGAAGATATTGAACACCATGGGTCCCAATAGAGACCTCTGAGGGACACCACTTGTCACCAGTCTCCATCTGGACATTAAGCCATTGAACACTACATAAAATACCAGAGTAGGACTTGAGCAGATAAAGGAAACCCTGGCCCCTAGTCTCCCCTATCTTCCCTTCTTCCTCCTTTGCAAAACCTAGCCCAGCTCTTCTGGCCACAGAGACCCTCAGGCACCAACCAAGCCCCAATCTCTGCCTGTATTTTGGACATCTTGAGTGACGGTAACCTCCAAGCACAAGCCTGAGGATTTGTAGTGCGGTTGGTGGGCAGATCTACTCTGGAGAGCAAAGTGAGATCGAGGCACAGAGCGGATGAACCTTCCTACCTTTCTCTGAGCATGGAGGATCATCCCCCTTGACAATAGGCAGTGCATCTGTGGTCAGCACTCCAAGCAAAGATGGGGAGAGTGTTGGTAGCAGAGCAAACTGTGCTTTTCAGCAGCCACCACAAGCACTTGCCAAGGGAGCTGAAAACCAGGCACTTCAGAAGAAAACTTAAAAAACAGTGTTTAGATTGTCCTGAGCCCTGGCACTGCCTCCACAGGCTGTCTGCTGAAAGCTCCCTCTCCTTACCCGTGGGACATGTCATTATCAGCTACTCCAAAGGACCAGAGAGGAAATTCCCCTGTTTGAACACAATGGTCCCTGGCTTGTGTGGGGTGTTCCACAACCTTGGAGTTTCCTTACAGAAGCCTACCCCCATTTTGCTTCTGACCACAAAGTATTTGCTTTGCGTTTAGCAGGAACAACCAGTTTAGTGTTTGAATGAATGATCAGTGTTAATTAGTAGCATTCAAAATTAAAGTAAAGGTCAAAAGAGTGAAGGCATTATCAAAGAGCCCTGTTTGCTCAAAGGAAACATTAATGACACTTGTTCAGTGCTTCAAGATAAACTTGTTCAGGAACCAGCTTAATGAAGAAATAAATCCTCCTCTCCACGGCACCTCACTGCTCCTCAAACACAAACCACATGTCTTTCATCTCAAGGTGTGCCCTGCCCTATCTCTCATCTCTCCATGCTGTTTTATTTCTCTTTGCTCTCGAGATGTCAGCTCCCCTCCCTGAGTGGCTTCAAGGTGGTCCCACTACCAGCTCATTGGACTTGGACTGACAGCGTCCTGCTGCAGAGGTGTCACCCCAGAGCTTTCTGTGAAGGTGCTTCTTGCAGCTCTCCTGAACTGTGAAGCAATGAACAAGAGGGTATCACAGAGCTTGGGAGTATGGGGCAGGTGGTTTCAGGACCTGTCTACTCCAGCCAGTCCAGACAAGCATAAGTCTTCTGCTTCCACCCTAACCTGACCTGATGCTCCTGGTTTTGCACCTGTCTGGGTAGATGCACCACCAGATGACAAGCTCTCCTGGGCAGGGCCACCTTCCTGCCCCATGTCTGTGCAGCACCTGGCACGGCAGGGCTTGGCCAAGGCTCCCAGCAATGCAGGATGCATGGGTCCAGACCCTTCTTCCTAGCTGCCGACGTGAGTTTTACTGGTGTGGAATAAGCCAGAAGCAAATTAACCACACCACTCACCTGAGAGCTAGCTTGCCTTCTGCAGGTGCTTCGCTCCATTGACAACAGAGGGAGCCCGAGGATGTCTATGCTCCAGAGTCAGGCATCTCAGGCAAATTTATGGTGGGATGAATCTGGGGCTAAACAATTATTAATACATTTAGAAGCCAGCATCAGCATTCAAATATTTTTGTACATACACAAAGAGAAAAAGGGAGGGAAGGTGCGTGCACACCATTTGGTTTCTTCATGAGCCCCAAAATACCACAGATCACTTTCAGCAGGAGAGCAAGATGCAGTCAGATTTGCTTCCTGCCCCAGCTTCCACACTGCCATAATTGCAGCAAACCCTGCCCTCCATCAGCAGCGCAGCGAGGAGGCTGCAGAGCCCGCGGGAGGAAGGCAGAGTGCGGGAGCCGGGGCCTTTCAGGCTGTACCGTGGCTCCTGCGCCAAGAACATAGTGCTCCAGCTCCCACTGTTAAAACCACTGAAGGTCAAGGAAGATGATATTTCCATCTTTCCAAAACTAAATACTGTACGCCTACACAGTCTTTGTCATAATCTCCTGAATTCAGTTAGAAGTAAAGAACAGG
Source organism: Gallinago undulata (assembly GCA_026546715.1). Lineage (NCBI taxonomy): Eukaryota > Metazoa > Chordata > Aves > Charadriiformes > Scolopacidae > Gallinago > Gallinago undulata. The sequence goes on from JAOTQQ010000041.1 coordinate 17,406,311, forward strand.
CAGAGGTCAAATTTTTCCTGGCTTCATAGAAACACTATAAAAACTTAACCTCTTCCCTGCTGGCAGCACACAGATCTCCCATTCCCAGCAAAGACAGGGCCACAGCATTCACGTGCATGATGAACACACGCTTGCCTTTGCAGCAGAATAATTTTTCTTCTCCCCTTCCCTGCATGCACAGGCAATGCAGACAGCAACACTTGCTACACCAGCAAGGATGAGCAAACTCAGTTGCATGACAACCATCTGTCAGGAGATGCAGTCTTGCATCCTGCATCCCATTCAGCTGCAGATACCCGTCAGAGTTGCTCTGCTGTGCCACAAACACACATGCCAAGCTGACATTGATTCATCCTGTATCACATACTAGAGAAGAGGCATGAAAGACAGGCTTCCAGGGGACCAGATGGGCACCTGTCAGCAGCCATACATCAAGAAAAAAAATAAAAAAATCCACCTTCTACAAGATTTTCAAACACATGATTCTCAAGTGCTGTGTGAAAAAACAAATTGGCAGCTCTTCCCCTTTTTCTGAGTGACCAGGAACGAAACAGCACAGTAGCCCACATTTATTGCAGCACCCCTCACCATGTCGGAAAAGAAGCAGGGAGGGACCCATTTCTCTGAGTTATTTTCCTCTGACATTTCAGAGGAGTGGTGGGCAGCTGCACACAGCTGGCCAACCTGGAAAGCAGGAGCAGCAAAGTGGTGAAAAGTTGAACCTTGCAGCTCAGCACTGTCACTTCCCAAAAGGTCAGGAGTTAATTCTGATCTACAGATTGGTAGTCGTAAGGATCCCAAGCCCTAGAAATCAATAGTAGACTCCAAATTTGACATCTTAGACATGATGGGGCAAAGAAGCTCAAGTAACTTTATCCTGCCTAGGATATCTCTGTCAAGGCTGTTTGCTTCAGCCCAGCTGTCTCCAAGATCAGGAGCCATGCGGCTGGTTGGACTTTAGAGAGGGAGATCAAATTTGGAGGCTGCAAAGCATGCGGTTGTTTGCTCTCCATGTCCTTGCTCAACTTTTGGCTTCCTACTTTCATAATGAATTACTTGGAGGTTTGCAGCATTGCTTGCTTGTTTGTAGACTGCACTTCCAGCTACAAAAATAGCAGACACTAAAATCATCATCAGGAATCAGATAAGAGCCTCTCCCAGGAGGAATAAAAAGATTTCTCTCTTCTCTTTCCTTTTTTTTTTTTTTGTTCTCTGTGTTTAAGAAGGCTGATGTGTTACAATTATGGACTGAGATTTCCATCCCAAAGTGCTTTGCGAGAGCTCCACCAGTACCTCTGGCTCAGAGCTGGCAGCAAGCATTGCTAGGAGTTGTGCAGCCTCACAGAGGAGCCCAGGCCACATGGGCTGCTCACACAAACTGTCCAAATAACTGCACAGCATAACTGCAGTAGGCTTCTGGTGTAGAAATAGTCAAAGATGATAGACAATGCTGTTTTCTGTCATTGCTTCCTGCAAAAATGCAGCTCAGAGAGGATAATGCATAGGTAAAAGTTCTATCACATCACAGGTTTCTGTGGTCTTGGACAAGTCATTTTTGCTGCTGGGTTTTGCCAAGGAAAGCCTTAGGGAGCCTCCCACACACCTCCCAGTTTGCAGCTGGCCATGCCACCCCTCCTTCCTTGGGTTTGATGCTCACCAGACTCTTCCCCAAGCCACCTCATCTCATTAACTTGGGACGAGAGCCTAGGCCCTTGTTGTATTGGTGTTCTCCCATCCTTGTGAGTTATACCAGTACTTAGAGGGGTCTCACAAGTCCTGGGGCTGGGGCGAGATAAGACCTGGGAAAATGTGGATGGGAGAGGGGAGAGAAATGTAGTACTTCCACCAGTCCTTCTCCCACTTGCTGCTTTTCATGGAAATGCTTTTAAACCTTTCTCTTCTCTAAAATGAGAGCTTTATAACTCCCTTATCTGCATATAGTTACTGATAAGTACTCTGATAAGTGTCCAGCCACTCTATGAAGTCCCTGCCCCTTGCTTATATGTCTATGCACAGAAATAGATACCTATAATAAAAAAAAAAAAAAAAAGCCTTTAAATGCTACATAAACACAACTAAATACAACACAGCAGATGGGGCCATAAGGGACCTCCAGTGGCCTCCTAGTTCATCGCCCAAGGCAGGGTCCAATTACAGCTTATTGCCCAACGTATTGCTAAAATACCCATTGGCCAAAATTTCAGTCTTCCTGGGCAACTAATTCCCGTGACTCTCTCCATTCTTCAAAGCTTTTCCTGGACTTCAATGTCCCTTTACACCCAGGCACTTTTCTTTCCCTGGCAGACACAGGGAACAGTTGATTCCCATCCTCCTTGCAGCTCTGCTACGTTTGCGTCTCTTTTCTAGACAAAAAGCATCAATTTGTTCTGGAAAAAAATAAAAAGTCAGCGGCTGGCCATAATGCACAAAGCAGAGCCAGGGACAGTGCTGGAAGGAGCGGATGATATGGCTCATTTCTTGGTGAACTGGTGGTAGCCAGAAAATAGGGTGGATCTCAGCAGGGGCATTGGGGCCAGGCACTGTAAGACCCCAGCGATATTTTGCAGTGCAACTTGTCTGCTGCTAACAGCCTGAGCATCCCATTCCCACCTCCAGGCTGGCACACATGTGCAAGACTGTGTTTTGCGACATTTTTCAATTTTTAATGCTTTTTCAAAGCTTTTCCTTGCAGGTCAGAAAGAGAGACATAGTTATAAAACCAGACGGAACATATACTAGACCAAACACACATGCTCCAGAATCAGCGTAAAGATACAATTGGTCTCAATATGGCGTTGTTTCATCATTTGTTGTGGTCCTCACTTAATGCTCCCCCCCTCCAATGTGAAGTGTGGCCTCTGCATACGACAGCACCTTGCAACATGACTCATCTCCATGAAGCAAAGCACACTTTCCACCCACAGAGCTGCAGCTCTTCTGCCAGACCTCAGCACCATGGCTGTGGACAGGAATGCACGTCCGCCCAGTGGTTTGCACCGACACTGCGCGTGGAAGCACCGGTGGGAGGACTGGTGCTTCTGTCCCTCACTGCATGTCCTCTTGCAGAGCCCTTAAAATGCAAGGAAAGAACAAAAGTACGCAAGAGGTTGCGTAGGAGGAACAGCAGAAGACAAAATATGCTGCATAAATTCACAGTGATTACTGATACCCTCTTTTCCCTATAACACCAGCAAAGACTCGTTGAGCCTTAGCTGTAAACCGGCAATCACCAACACGCAAGAATTTTTTGAGTCCTAATTGGAAGTGATAATGCCGTCTACTACAAAACCCATGGTTTAGTCTGCCTGCCATTTAGAGACTGCATGAGTTTCACCCAGCTCAGAGCTGATGAAATCCCATCTGAAGGTGTTAGAGCCTCAGGTCGGTCTAAACACCTTCTGGAAGTACCTTGAGTCCTCTTTGAATCCTCTTCTCTCCCCCAGCCTCAGCAACTTTGCCTTATTGTTTTTCTTGTCAGCTGTTTTCTTTCAAATCAAGCTATGGCTGTGATGCTTCTAGGTACTTAAAATCATATTCTCAATTCCTTTCTTCCCTAATCACTTGGGATACTGCATTTTACAAATGGGAGTACAATTAATCTTCCAGGTTTGTGCACGTGTGAGGAAAAAGATGTGATCTGTGACAATGTAATGCCCCTCCTGGCTGCTAGACAATGGAACTGTCTGAGTTATACCAAAAAAAAAAGTCACACCCAGGTTCAGAAAGACTGCAGCAGTTGACAAGCTTCTTTTTAAGCAGGAACATTTTTTGAGGTTTGTTGTTGTTGTTTTAAACTTGGCCACAAAAATCAGCTGCAAAAGAGCAAAGCTGGCAACTTACCCAGTGGTTCTGAGTTCCAGAAGCTGGCAAATTTCTCACAATGTTATCAGAGATCTGAGAGACCCACTGGGGCACATTTCATATGGTGATTGCTGTTAACGTGCTCCCACTCCCCCCTACCATGCATTCCTTGAAGCCTCCATGGTGGTTCAACAGTCAGCATCCACAGCCGTCATTGCTCACAGATAGCTCCATCCCATCTCAATCACTCTCTTAGATGTTAACAACCCTGAAACGGCCAACCTCAGCATTGGCTGCCCGTAACAAAGCTATTAGAGTGACATTTTTGGTAGGAAATGGTAAGAATGCTGCACTAATCAGACAGAGTTATAAAAGGTTAGTAAAGATGAAAGGACAGAAAATACAGAGGAAAAGCCCAGGGAGCCAGAGAGATTTTGGCAAGATTTGCTAAACTGCTGCCTAGTCACACACTAATACTGCATTTCCCAATCCAGCTGCTCATTTCCAGTAGCCTCAGCAAATCTGTATTGCTGAGAGAAATGCCGAGGTACTGTGTGGCTGGCAGCGTTCGTGGCGACCCTTGCCCATTATTGAGCAAAATGGTCAAGTTTCCAAAAAGAATTTGGAAAGAAAGTTCAATTCATCTAGATGCTGTGTCCCTGGGGAGGCTAAAGTCACGAGGGCTCCAGCTCAGCAGGGACACACAGAACTGAAGCATTATCAATATTGCGGTCATCTAGAGGAAATCTCTTTCCAGGTCACCTCAGTATTTTTGGAAGGAAATTTTTTAACTCAGCGTTATCAGAGAGCTGCGAAGAACAAGCAATCCTCTGGTACTGCTGGGCAGGGCAGTAGCAAGGCACTCCTTCACAGCAAATGAGGAAACTTCATTTCCTTCCATCCTCATCACAGGACAATTCCTGACAGGACGCTTGCACTGTAGTAACCAGATTTCACACTATGGGACTTCCCTTCCCTTCCCTTCCCACTTCATCATTCCCTTTTGAAAGTTATTTAATGTCTTAATAGATGTCCTCATCACACTTTTTTTTTTCCTTTTTTTTTTTTTCCTTTTTTACCATACCATTGTTTTATTCATTATCTCTCTCACCACCTAAAATGTCCCTTCCTCCTCCCTGGCACTTCAGGCTTTCAAATGACTGCAGACTCTTGCCTAATCTTTCTTCTATTCCTCATCTCGATTTCAAGACGGGTGCTTAGCAAAGCTATGCACATACCTTGCTGTCAGCATCGCCACATAAATCAGTCTCTCCAGCTCCAGCACATTTCCTGGTGCTATTCTCTGAATTCCTGCCACTCGTCACCACAACTCCATGGGCGGGTGCCAGGAAGGGGACATGGACCTGCTGGGTGAGATCAGATGAGCTCAGCAGAGGACTTGTAGCTTATACTGTCCTCAGCGCAAGGCATCTGCATATACAGCCTAGCTCACCATCTAGAAGTTTTGCTGCTGTCTCCTGGAATTCATCCTTCATATGATCTTCCACCGAAATTTCTCCATGCTTTTTCCAACTTCCCCATCTCTCTAGAGGGGTATTTTTAGCCATGTTAGTTAACTTAAATATTTCCAAAGCAAGACTTGATCTCCGCTGTTGCCAATTTCTCTCAGTTCCTCCCATTTCCACAATGACTTCAGGTTTGACTACCCTGCATTTAGCACTGAGATCATTTTTGAAGGCACCATGTTCAGCCAGACTTACCACCAGTACAATCTACAACCCAGGAGACACCTCTTTCATCACAGCCACATCCCTCTGCAATTATATCTGTCAATACTGATGTTAAGAGTACATGTAGGCAAACAGTTTACTCACTTCTAACTCAGTCTCAGTACAGCTTGCCCTTTGGGGTTGCTGTCAACTTCCCCACTCCCCATGACAGCACAAACTTTTATGGTTCATCAGTGGTGTGACTACGGTCATGATGCACAATGGGCACCCCAGTTGCAATGTTGGCCATCCCAGAGACTGCCCAGCCTGGACAGCAGAGACCCAGTGCATGGCAATACCCAAGACTGACAGAGGCATCAGCCTCTCCAGGCTCGGGATTTTTGCAGCCATGACAAACTTTGAGCCAGCTTTCTATTTCTGCGAGTTGCTGTATCCATGCTGCTTTGAACTGCCTGCATGAGTAAACCACCCTGACAAGATAGAGGTTCATGGGGATTGCAGCAAGTCCTATTACAGCCCATGACAGATTTAATTGTGGATTAAAAATTCCATAGCAGAAATATTAAAGGAGACTTGAAATACTAATTGTTTCTAGGTAAGGTAGGAGGATAATTTTATTTTTAACTCCCAAGTGCTGACAGCCAATATTTTGGTTTGAAAAAGCTAAAGAAGCAACTGTTGCCTCACTGTGAATAGGTAACAGCTTCCAGAGCTTAATGTTACACCTTAATTTGTTCTTAATATTCGGATCACGGCAGCAGCCAGGAGGCATTATCAAGCTAAGTGCTCCTTCGTGTCAATACACAGCAGTCGAAAAATTCCCCGCCCAACTGAGCTGTGATTGTTGTATCTGTCGGAAGAAAGCCATGCTCTCTCTTGTGTGATATTAATGCACTTTTAGCGACAGAACTGATTAGGATTCCTGGTTTGGATTTGCTCAGATCTAGCTTGGTTGATTTTTTAATCTTTGGGATAAGCTGTGGATAGAGAATTGGCCATTTAGATATAAATGCATCACTGGAAAACAGTTTGCTAGCACTCGCCACAAAAATGACTTCAGTGTCTGATCTAGCGAGCGGCTGCTAGATAATGAAGTGATAGACAGAGGGATGGGGGCAGAGGAGGGATTTTTGGCTTTCAAGAAGCCTCAGACATCTTTGCCTGATTCTGTCTCCACTAGCATGGAAATTGAGTGCTGAAGAATGTGTACTAAGAGCAAAAATAAGCACCCTCCATTCTTCTCAGATTTAAACCAATGCTCGATAGGGAAATTTTGAGTCATCACTGGCAGGCAGAGGCACAGGGAGCATTGCTCAGGCTGTCTGAACCTCACAGCTCTCCTGTGCTGTATTTTGATACAGCTGCTTAATGAAGTCTGGCAGGCTATGCGTCCTTCATATAGCGGCACGGCTGAGAAGCAGCCTTGCACAGGCAGGAGACACTGGCTCTCGGGTTTAATCTGACGGTGAGCTTCTCCCATCTGAACCTGCAGAACCTGACAAGGCGAGATGCTCCCTGGCTCATCTTGCAAACAGCAAGGAGGCCAGGTGTACTTCTTCCAGAAACCTTCATTCTCCAAAGTCGTACTTTTTTCCCCAGTCCTAAAAATGTCTGATTTAGCCAGCTCACTCCAAGTTGCCCACCACGTGGTGACAAAGCCTCCCAAGACTGACAGGAGTCTTTTGTCCCAGGAGTGACAAAACACTGTGATGGACTCTGTCACAGCACTGGAGCACCACAAACTGCTGGGACTCTGCTCCTACATCTCGCTTTCACCCCACTTTCTCAAGGGCTCGCTCAAATTGGGCAGCAGCACAGGCACACAGATTGCAGTCTGAAGTTATAATTCTCATGGGTGTCAGAAAGATTTATCCAGAGAGATCTGATTTTACAGCCTGTGTCTTATAGTGTACTTGGTCTTTCAGTGCTCTGGGTTCACAAGCTACTGCACTCTCCCCTAACCCTCTCCCACTGATGCTGTAGAGCTATAAATTATAACAACCTGCAATGCTTTCAGCTACAGGCCTGTCCATCATCTGTGTGTGGCATTAACCCTGTGAAACTTGGTCATCCAGATCTGCATTTCCCAAGCTTTGAATCCTTATCCAGTGCAAAAGCCCCTCAGACAGCCAAAGAATGAAGTGCGTACAGCAGTTCATTTCTAAAGAAAACTTGATGGCTTTCTTTAGAACACATGCAATTCCAAAGAGTTAATTGAAGCTAATGCTTCAAAGGCTGAAATGAGAATATCCCCATAAATTATGTTCCTACTTCATTCCAGACAAGGATGGCAAGAAAGCATTACACGCAATCCCCCAGTTTACAGTGTTAAAACCAGCAAGTGAATCAGAGACAGCATAAGGTCACTTGAAAGCTAAAATTCATTTTCAGCCTTGTTCCATGTACTATAACCTGAAAGGTTGATTTTTGAGGGTATCTTTTATATTTCTCCGCTACAGCAGGACCTGTTCATCAGGAGAAGAGCCTTTTCCATGGATGCGAAGTGTTTTCAGTACAGCAGAGCCTCTGCTTGGGGGATGTTGCCAGGGTGCAGGTTTTCAAGGCCATCATTGAGGCATTTCAAAGGTATCTCCAGAGACCTTTGGGTTTCCAAGACATAGAGAAAAACAATGCCAGACTAGAGGGCACCACATCTCTGCTGCCATCACAGAAAGCCAGGGCTGATTATTGAGAGGGCACACACTCACAGGCATACACAAAATCTAACCTATAGCTCTGCTATTGCCAATTTGCTCTCATTAACAGAGAGTTATTTTTAAATCCTGTGGTTTTGGACATCGTGCTAACAACCAGTTGTTTTTAAATGACAGTTTAAAAAATAAGCACATTTTGTGTTCCATTCATGTCACTCTTTTGGGGACTGAAATATCATTGAATTCTCTGATATTCTGTGAATCTGTAGGGATTATGCAAATTAAAAACAGATTCAATAAAAACTGCCCAGCTTCTGTGCTGCTTAAAATCAGAAGGACTGAAAATACATTTCTGGGAACTTTTACTGCCTTGCAGAAGCTCTGGAGATGTAAAAGTTGGAAATGGTTTGAGCTGTGGTCTATATCCAGTTAGTTATCTATTGCGAAAGCCTCTGACAGAACCAGGATCTTTTGAGTCCCACCATGGTTTATCCCTAAAGCTGTGTTATAACCTGATAAAGACTAAAGAATAAGACTTCAGCATCATATGCCACATTATAAATGATCCGTAGGGCAGCACTACTATCTCACTTTTTCATTTATAGGGTATATTAGACATGCAGTGTTTGGAAATTAATGTTTGCAGATAGTTCAAGCCCAGATATGAATCTGAAATAATTCTCACTCCCCATAGACTTTAGGGACCCAGGGAGACCTTAACAACTGTCACAACTGACCTGCTCACATATAACACAGCTTTTGCCACAAGTCCATAACTCCTGACTGAGCTATGACCCATCCTCAGGGAAATATGCACATTCAACATAAAGATGGAAAATCCAGCTTGTCTTTCAATTACTGTTCCAAGGTTAGCTACCTTCCTTTTTCTGAGTCCTCCAACTCTAATTAAGCTGACTCGTTTCCTTTGTAGTCTTTTCTGCTAGAATGAAGCATCACTTCCATTTCTTCCATACACAAGTACTGCAAAATCACAATCAAGTCATCTCCTAAACTCTTTGATAGGCTAAACTGGGAGGTTACTGTATAAAAATATATTCACCACCAGCTACACTGTAGGTCTGTATATACAGTGATGCTGCTCTCTAATGAGTAGCAATTGCCACAGCTCAGCTGAAGTTCAGTAAATGTCCACACAAATGCCCTTCACCCAGAGCTAACACAGGATTATCTTTATATCTATAATGCAGCTTAAAAACAGCAGTAAACCCATATAAATTATGTTACTTTCCTCTGTTTTAGAGAGAATATTCATGAATGAAACGCTCAACTCAAGAAGTGTTAAATGCATTGTCACAGCATCCCAAATGAGTTTAAATAGTGATATTTACCAAGAAGAAAATGTAATGGTGATTGAAACACTGCTTTTAATTATGATATTGCAAAAACTGTGTTACCGCTTCAAATTTACAGAAAAGAACCCAGTTTGGGGAAATCCATTTTGATTTCTATAAATGAAACATTGGAAAAATATTGTTCATCAATGATACATGAGCAATGTAATGTTCTATTCCTCTAGTCTACCCAAGAAATAATGTTAATCTTTTTGATTTATTCACAGCTCCTTACTAATACTGTAATAAATGGTATTGACAATTGAACTCACTTCTGTAAGAAATTAGTTGTATTTTCAGCACCCAGAGTAAGAAATGCCTTCATGCATTTATTTATCTAAATAAAATCAAAAAATTGAGAAGAAAGGCTGTTGAAAAATCAGATGATAGGCATAGATGATTAGGAAAAGTGACTTGTTTATATGAGTTTAAACTCATGAATCTTCAGTTCTTTGCTTCCTAACGTAGAGATGGCTGAGCTACTGATCACCGTACAGCACTGCCTTTGAAAAGGCTGGCAAGGACCTTAATCAATTTAATCTTATTAAAATACAGAGCAGTTTAAAGATACTATCCCCAGTGACTTACTGATGGCTCAGTTGCTGCTGCAATCTATGCAAAGCTTGAAGTGATGAAACTGTATTAGTTCCTGCATAGTCTCTCCTTTTCACAACAGTTTCAGAGGTTACTGCTATCACTGGCTCATTCGCGCTTGAAGGAAATACTTTCAGAAGCAGAACTAGAAATGTCTTTTCTTGCATTACCACTATGTAATTAGGGGAAAGCTGCATTCATTTCAGGTGTACACACAAAGTCACACAAAGTGTTTTCTAGAAATGGCCCTAACTAGGGTCTTAGAACAGTAATCAGCTATAACTCACTCAAGAGCATTCAAAAGAATTAATATTGATTACAGGTTATGAGCTAAGTTAGCCAGTCTTCTAAAAAAAAATAAAAAACCCCACTCTTGCTAGAAACAGAGCACCTGGCACAACACGGTGCTGCCAGCCTGCCCCAAAGTGCCATCTATTACACCCTTGTGGTACGAATGCAGCAAATCCACAGAATCGGCAACAGCTCGGGATGGGGCACTGACCCAGAACCAAATTCTTACCGTTTGAATACCGACCTTCTCAGCCAACAGTAGCAAAAAGCAGTCTAAGGTTTGATTACTAAAAGAACATCAATTTACCCAATTGCACGACAGCAATTACAACGGTCCTGAAGTAAATTGTCAGCTTTAATGGTTTTGAAGGGTCTCTTGGGCAAACTACCTCGTAATGAAACAATGTTCTCTCTCAGCTAAACCCACAGTCCCACACAATGGGCCCACCAGGAGACACCGCACAACTGAAACCCGTAGTGGAGGCTTGGCTTTTTAAACACTTTTCTTTGGTTGCCTTTCAGCAAGTGCTAAGCAATTTGTGTTTCTACCCTGATACTTATGAAAGCTGTTTCAGGAAGGAGGATGATTCAATGCCTGCTTCAAATAATTTTCCCTAGAAATGGTAATTTTTACCCATAATGAAAATAGAGGATTCCTGCTGCCAAGGAGGGCATAGCTTGAGTCAGAACCCCTCCAGTATCTCCCTGCAAGGTGATGAAAGAACAGGATTTTTTTCTGAGAAAAGGAGGGATTCAAGGAACAGTGATATTCTCTCTGCTCCATGATAAACTTTTTTGTCTGCAAAAGAGGAAGAGCTTAGCACAATGCAAGACACAGAGATATTTGCTCCCAGTACAAGATTATATTGTCTGGAAAACTTGCAGAGGGAGGTCCTGCTACAAAAAATGTTAGTATTTTAGTGGATGGGAGAAAGAAAACACAAGCCATAGAGTTTACAAATGAAGAGTTGCCCAAAACATTTCAGTCTTTCCATTTTATTTTAAAAGGGCTGGGATGCTGAAGAAGGCATAGTGCTGTTCCTAAGGGATGCTAGCCATTCTGCAGAGATGTAAATCTAAAGTTAAAATGGGGGTGATGCAATATTTTCAGCCACCCATGGGATTTCTCCCATCAACTTTCCTCAGAGTTTAATAGTTAGGAAATAAATGTGGACAGAGTGATTTGGGACCTATTTTGTCAGGAAAGGTAAGCATGAGAAGCATATAGTGGGGAAGCAGATGGTCTGACATGTGAAAGACATCTCTGTGAATCTAGGGACCTCTGTGCTGGGATCCACTGATCAGCCTGAAGGATGTGATACTCCCAAATGAGGAGGAATGACAAGAAATTAAGCCCAGAGAGTTTCCTGGACATGCCACTGTCATCTCCACAGTCAGAGCATGATCAGAACCCAGATGTGGGCAGTCACTTTACGATAATGTCATGAGTGATACACAGCAGTAGGTAAAAGCAAAACCATCCCTGTGACTCATGAGATTAAAAAGACTGCTGAAGGGAAATAGAGATTATTGTGCTTTAGGTGGAAATATGCTTTGTGGAATTTCAGGAAAAGGCATCTTTCTGTCTAAGGACTGCCCTCTGCTCATATTCCCATTCTTCAGACACCTTAATGCATCTTCTTTGCTTGTTTTCATTTGCATCTCAAGGCTTGTTCAAGTCCCTTGCTGCACCACTCACCATACAGCTAATGGTTTTATCTCCCACTCTACCAGCCCTGCAACCGCATCACTTTCTTCTAGAAAGGGAATAATTTTGCAGCCAGCGTTATAACTGCTTTACAATCCCTAACAAGATTTAGACCATTCCCTGCTTTACCTCTGTGACGATGTGGCAGGCTCTGCCAAGAGGAAATCTTCAAAGGAGTTTGCATAATGTCATAACAAAGTTGCTGCAACCAGCCACATCTGGACTTGGAATCTCCCTTGATGAACCCTGCTGTGCGAGCAGCCCCGGTTATTCCTCCTCTCTGCTGCTGCCTGGAGAAGACCTTGCATTCCTGATATTGTTTTTTGCTACAGAAGAGTACTTGAAAAAATAGCAGGGTGTCCCAGACCTCCCAGGTCCTGATCCCATGCCTTCCACAAAAATCTGGAATTTCCAGATACATTGTGAAGCTGCTGCAATATCCTTTTGCAAGACAAGCACTCAAACTCAAATCTGAGGCAGATCAAGGAATCACCCTACACAGATGCCTCTTTCCAAATAAGTGCTATTGTTCAAGTCTTTTTAACTGAGTCCAGCGTCCTCTTGGTGATTACCCAAGGCTTTGTTAGACATGCAAACGAGACACTCATCTAGGATCTTCTTAGATGAGGACTTTGTGATGCATTGCCTTCCTTACAGCAACAATGAAAGATTTTTTTGCTCATGCTGGAGACTTGCTGAGTGTGCATATGACAGCAAGCCCTCAGAAACTGAGGTTTTGAGGAGCTGAGAGCACACCAGTTTACCTGTTCAGCCAAACCACTATGAACAGTAGTGGGGAGTAGGCAGGCAGCCAATGGAGATTGCTGCCTCCTGTGCTCTTCTTCACCTTCCTTTCATCCTGCAGCCTACTTGCCCTTCTAACCAAAGTTACCGGCTTCAGCCTGGAATTGGCTGCCTGTTTATACATTATTATTCTGGCTTCCTAAAAGGGGCTTTGGACATTGATACAGCACAGTGTAAGAAAGAAAGTGTAGTCACTATTTCAGAATCAGCATTTAACACACCCAGTAGCATCAGAAACACCAGATTATCCCAACACTTATGCTGAGAACTACTTTTCCAGCTATCTGCTGAGAAATACTGACACTTTGAACCACCATTCCCTGATAGGTTATTGCAATCAAGTCATGGGCATGGCACTGTAACGTAGCATTTAATAGGTGCTGCAATTTTGAATAGTTTAAACATTATCAATGAAGGAAACAGGCAGTTATTAGGTAATAATTATAATTTTTATTTTATAAAAGAATTATAATTTATATTTATTACAGAATCACAGAATCACCTAGGTTGGAAGGGACCTTTTAAGATCATCTAGTCCAACCAATGAAAAAAAAAA
>JAOTQQ010000041.1:17419861-17477405 GCA_026546715.1 Gallinago undulata
AAGGAGATCAGGTTTGTCAAGCAGGACCTGCCCCTCATGAACCCGTGCTGGCTGGGCCTGATCACCTGGGCATCCTTTATGTGCTGCATAATGGCACTCAGGACGATCTGTTCCATGAGGTATTATTAGGTAATAAATACTCACTCTCTCCCTGTATTATTGATTCTCCTACACCAACATTCTGTGATTCTAAAATACTTCATTAGGATGAAAGTATTCTGCAGCTGTGGGAATGAGAAAAGCAGGGATCAAGAGATGGAAGGGGGATAGTAAGGGAGCTCAGAGAAACTCATGGGCAGCTGACAGCTTGAAGGCTGAAACTGCCAGATCCATCCTGGAAGTGAGCTTTTCCAAAACGTCTTCCTGGGACAGGGCCTTCGCAAGGGCAAACCACACTGGAGAATTCACTGGCCTGCCAAGGAGATGAAGCTCTAGCCCAAGGTGATGAGAAAGACTGAAATCCTAGTTGCTCTGCGTGGGCAGCAAGATCCACACACCCAGCTGTATGCAAAGCAGATCATTTCAGCCCCCCAAGTGACACAGCCTGCCCAGCACACCAGCACTAATAAGCTTTGCTCGATGCAGCATTCCAGCATCTGCTCATTCCAGAGCCAACTTCAGCTCTCTACTGCACAGCATCTACTCGCTTCAAAAAAACCAAGACTTAAATGCAAATTCTTACACTTTTTGAGTCCAGGATGGGCTCCCCCATGCTGCATTTGAGCATTATTTCCACATGCTGTTGTGTTTTGCTAAGCCCTTCTGCTCATTTACAGGAGGATCCCACAGGGTTAAGGAATTAGCCTGGGGCATGAGAAAGTTGAGATTCATTCCTTGATCTGCTACAGAAACCCCAAGTGCAACTGGGCATATCACTCAGCACCTGTACTTGGGTCTCCTAACTGTAAAATAGGCATAGGAACCCTGTGAGGGTGTTGGCAAGAACATAAAACGTATTACCATCTGGGAGGTGCTGCGATGCAGCGATAAGAGGGGCCATTCAAGAAACTTAGATAAACAGTTTCAAAACTCTCAGCTTTTTGGTGATTTCTCTTCTACAGTTAATGTACTCTTGTGATTTCATACAGCCAACTTCAGTCCCGTTTGCTCACAGCTTCCTAAGGATTAGAGGTTTCCAGCCCAAATAATGTCTTCCCTCAAATTGCAAACAGTCGTAATCTTTACAATGGCAGTTTGCGCCCTATGTTTTAAAGGCAGTAACAGAAATCTCCATCAAGTGTGGAGGCTGCCAGACCTAAGGCTTTACCCTTGGAGCAAGAGAATGTCTGTGTCATTTCCCAATGCTATCTCATCAACCACAACCTTCATCCTCAGATGACATCACCAATTGAATCCTTTTCCAGAAAAGCTACATCGCTATTGATTGCAAGCTCTGTTTTGCTCATCAGCACTCCAGCAGACTTTTTAGGAGCAGGAGGGAGAATTATAGATAAGCCATTTCCCAAAAGCCCTAGAAAAAGAAATGCAATTCTATAAATGCTTTCTAGGATCAGCGGTTTAAGCTTTCATAGACACTGAAGAACTAAGAAATGTCATGAAGTCACTGCAGGAAGATGTAAACAACTCGCAAAAAAAACATTACATTTCAAAAGATAGAGTACTTCTAAGGCCATGGCATTCTAAACAGAATTATCTGATGCCAGCACTGTTTATTTGGTGTCTGAGGTCTCACATGCAGGGCAGCCACAGCTTATCAGAGAAGAGCTGACACCCAATAAGAGAGAAACTTAAAGGTAACAAATTCCTGCCCTATGGAGATTCCAACCACGTGTGAGAATGGGCCTGACCATGCTAATTTTCCACTAGGGAAAGCAGTTGCCAGCACTACTACCTCCTTCCTCAGGATTAATGCCAATCAAACAGCAGAAGGGACAAATAGGTGAGTCAAGCAGGAGTCCTAACATCAATATTCAAGTTACCCAAGGTGCGTATATATACAGCTAAACACTTAATAGATCCAGTAACTTCAAAGTACCACATTACCAGGTTAACTCCCACTTCCACCCTATTAGAGGATGCTTAAGAGAATAAGAAGCTTTCAGTCATATGCAGCAATACATTTTTCATGCACACCAGGATACACTGCACAGAAATCTGGGAAGAAAATGGTGTGAATAATTTTTTTAGTTTCTGAAATGACTTTGCTGATGGGTCAGTGTCATTCTACAGGTTCATATAACATCAGTACCCTTCTGGCCCTTTGCAACCTCTGAATTACAGTTAAATAAGCCCTAGTAGCTTGTTCCTTGACTTTAACTATGGAATTATGTTGACACATGAAGAGTCAACTCGTGTTGCACAGAATTTACCTTGTGCCAGCCAGAAGCCTGCTTGGATAATTCTGTCTCAGTAGTTACAAAACCAGCAGAACTCAGGAGAAAAGGCTCCTGCAAAATTTGGCACCATTCCAGTTCACCAGCTGAATGCTTCCATCTGATACTCAAAACAGGCAGGTGGAAAATTATCTAGAGACACACCATCATGTTCTGCCTGAAAAAAAGCAAGAGGGACTAAAATACCAACTTGGACATTAAATCAACTTAAATCTAAGTGTTTTCCCGTTGATCCTGCAGTTTTTCTGGCAGATGCACAGGCTGTTTTGCTGTGGAAGAGACCTGTGTGTTTGAGGGTTTGGAGGGGTGTGTTAATTTCTGTTTTCCTCCTCACTCAGTAAGATTCAAAGGGAGTCCAGTTTGTTTTGCCATGCCAGCCTGTCATTTTATTCCCCCAGGCCTCCGCTGCAAATAAAATCACCCAGGGGGTTTGTAAGGTCTGCTTACAATAGTGTTATAACTAACTACCCACAAAAGCCATGACAATGCTAAGCAGAGCATGCTCAGAACTGCATCTCACCTGACATGCAAAAAATTAGCACACATTACAAACACTGATTGCCAAGGTCAACTCTTCTTGCAATAAGATGGGTTTTGCTCTCACATAGCAGAAGACACATCAGATGTAGTTCTTAGATGGTATGATCTCTACACTCAATACACTATCAGCCTCACGGGTTGCAGAGTCAGCAAGCATGTCAGTGCTTCAAACATTGCAATGTCCATTAGAAAGATGTATTAGGCTATATTACAAACAAACACACTTTGGTACAAGGAGCCATATTTCAATTACTTAAGCCCTAATGCCAAACTTGGTCCATTTCAGAAGCAAGATAATACGTCACTCACATAGTATGTTATCCTTGCTTTTCAGTAGCCATAGATAAGTATCATTATGTCACTGTGAAAAAATGCACTCAATTATCCTACATCGTTATTACTTAATCTGCGTTTCAAAAAAAGCTTTAGAGTGAAAAGATGTTAGATAAAGGCTAAGTATTGCTGATAAAGGCATTGCTTCACTGAATGTACGCTGTAAAAGCATGAGCTGTGGTTGTACACATATAAATGAACCAGGCTCCTCTGGCCCATCCCACATTGGTTGGAGCACTACACGCAAGAGATTCAGAGGCAGACTGGGGGAGGAGCCTGCTTCATGTAAGAAAGAGGATTTGCAAAAATTTGTGAAATGCCTGACAGTGAATTTCCTCCCCAACGCACAGAGACTGGATCCCCACTAAGGTCTGTCCAGGCCCCCACACACATAACCAAGCTGTGTAAGGCCCAACTGGAGGTGATGGTCCAGCCTGAAGCTTTCTCAAATGGGAAAAGTATTCAGAAGAGCATGGCCACCAGATTCTTATTCTGTACACAGTCACTAGCGAGAGGTAGCAGAACTCTTTCTTTGGATACCCATGTTTGGATTGCAGCTGCAGCCCTGTGTCGGTGCTGTGTACTTTAATGGTGTCAGAAAACGGGTCCGGCACTCTGAATTGATGATAAATAGATTGAAACCAGATGTTGTGAAAAATGCCTTTCTAAGTTCATTGGCACATGAATGATCTTAGCATGTCCCCAGATAATCTGACTTCTGTGCCCCAGTCTGCTGCAATAAACTAATTGGGAGGATAATATTTTGTCTCTACATTGTTAACTCCTTGGGGAAAGGAGCTTTTTAATTGCATACGCAGCCCATGACCTGGTAGGCTCTAAATCTCACCAGATGATGTGTAAAGCTATAGCAGGACCTCAGCTGAACACCCTGAGCTCACGTTACTGTCTGAATTAGCAAAATTTCAGACTATTAAATCGTTTGCATTCTTCAGGCATTGCTGGGAGTTTGGTTCCCCCACTGAGCTAAGTTCTTTTTCGGCTTAGTCAAAAGAAGACAAACAGTACACCATGGGTGCAAAAGTACAGAAGTAAAAGCAGGATCAAGCTGTTGTTTGGCTCAGCCAGCAGATGAACTATGGCAATACTGGCTTTGTTGGAAAGTAGAGTGGCCAGAGTCTGCACACTCAGGCTTCATCACTTTGCAGACCTCATCATAACAAATATATTTATACTGGCTCCACCTAATTAACAGACCCTGCCAGACATAACCTTGCACTCTTCAGCCTGCACATGCAGAGCAAGACCCCAATTTGGTCAGCTTGTACTCCCCGAGGGAGATAAAAATGACCTTGAAAGCCAAGCTTGATTCATGGACTGCCATTAGATGGTCCCTGGGAGGATAATTGATTGATCCTGTTTACCTTCGTCACTGCAAAGCATTTAACAATTAGGTTGGAAGAAGTGCAGCTTTGTAGTTGTTATACGTATTGCCTTCAAGACAGAGCTCTTTGTTTCAGAGCATAAGACTTTTCAGACCACTGGCTCCCCAGGCAAGGCTCTGAAAGTCTATCAGAGCACAAGCAAAGTCACAGCACTAAATATGCTCTGCAGAGTATTACCAAGAAATCCTGTCCCTGTTATATTTCCCTCTCAAAATTAAAAGAGCCTAGCGAATCCTACAGCATTTAGTTCACATCTGCCCCCAAAAGTGGAGGAAGAAGCTAAGCTATGGAAGAAAAAAGGTTGAGAGCAGACTCTCTCTGGGTGACTAATGCAACCAAGATAAACATCTAGATGCTCACTAAAACAAACAGTATCACAGGCAGATTAAAGGCTCGTTCTTAGATTTTGCAAGCAGCCAGTGACTCCTATCCAGCCATCTGCCCAGAAAGGGCCTCTGACTTGTCAACCAATCCATTTCCAGCCAGTGCCATAGGCTGGGTGATATGATCTCTGCTGTGTTTTGTTATGAGAGCTTTGATGTAGGAGTCTCTGCCACAATGGCAGCCCTCTTTAGGGAACAAAGCTGTGGTCTAGCCAGGCTCTTCACCAGTTGTCCAGGTATTAGGTTCTTTTTCCCAGCTTCGTTTCAACCCTATCACTAACCTTTTCCTGTGACCTTTTGCAGGGAACCTTCTGCTTCTCACCATCTGCATCCCCATCTCCTTTTCTTTTAAAGCATTCACCTGAGTGTTTACAGCAAGCAATTACACACACACACCGGTTTACATCAGTCACAAAAGCTGTAAGCCTCCAATTAACTACCTCATGTCTTTTAATGATACAACGCTAAACAAGGAAGAGAATTAGAGGAAACATCCTCAGAAGTGGTTTGCAGCAGGACAGAGCAGTCTTTATTATTGTTTATATTAGGGTAGCACCTAGGAAACTCAGCTAGAGGCTGTGAAAACAAACAGAGAACTTGGGGAATTCATTTAGTACAGAGAATTTATAGTCTATAGGACAAGACAGAGTAGGTAGATGAGGTATAGTGTAATGAGGAGAACACAATGATTTTTTAAGGATCAAAATAACCTGCCAGCATCCTTCAGTCATCACTGCCAAGTTCCTATATCCTCCTTCCTTGACACTACTTCGATAGTGTGAATACCAGCAGAGCGCTAAACAGCAAAAAGGAGTGCTTCTTTGAGTCCCAGAAGACCCATGCAGAAAAGCATAGGGGAAAATGTTGTCTCTGTCTTCGAAGACAGCTAAAGATATGGCACCTACTCAGGTTTCAGGCAAAACAGCATTTCAGAGGAATTCACCAATTCAGCAAAATCTCAACGAGGTGAGTCAATTTTGCCCAGGTTCCCATGAAATTTGCACAGGGCTCCAAACATCAGAAACCTGCTGAGTTTCCTGCCTGGTCACCCATCTGGTTCCTCCACTGTTCAGGTTTCCAGGGCCCTGGTGCAGCCAGCTGCCAAAAAGGCTGCTTTGCAAGAGGGGACTTCACTGCTCCCGAACTTCTCAGTTTGGGGTGTCCCAGACCATCTCAGGGAGGAACCACAAGAGCATCTACAGATGAAGAACCCATGAAACTGAGCTGAGCTCAGCACTCCAGAGATCAGCTCTCGAGACAACCCACAGCACTGGTGGGGTTGCACAGTCCTGGTGCAGTATTTCCTTCTGCAGAATTTCTACCCACTTGCATTTTGTTCCACTTCAGAGGAAATTCACTCTAATTTCATCAAAACTAATCTTCCCAAAACAGAATCATCTTTTGAAAACAATTCTTAACAGACACCCTCACAGGGGCAGCTGTAGCCATCCCCCTCTCAACAGCAGCCTCTGCACCTCAGTCCTGTTTCAGCTGCTCTTGAGTCAGAGGCACAGAGCTGTATATCCTGTAGAGCTCATCAGAAACACTGCAGGTATACACAGATCACTCAAATCTAAATTGCCTCATCTGGAAGGCAGATGATACAGACTATCTTACAGTCCAACGAGCTCCCCAAGGCAGGAGAATGAGGTAAAATCTCTGTTATTTATCAATCAGATTCTAATGGAAATACTCGATCAGCCTGAGGACTATACATATCACATTGCAGCATTGTGGGCTGACCCCAAGGCTCAGGCCAGTTCATCAGACTCATAGAGAAAGGAAATGGGGGAAAAGGGTAGTTTCATTCGGAAAATCACTAGAAAATAAGGGGGAAGGAGGACAGATTTTTGAAAGACTGAGATGAAACAATACCAAGGATACTTAAAGTATAGAAGAGGTTTCTTGTTCTGCTTCATGTGATACTGGACATTTCTCACTGCTCATGGACCAAGAGATAGCAATACAAGCTGCCATGCACAGACAGCTTTGCTTATCCTGTTCAGTCACCAATAGGCTCCACCGGGACCCTAATTTTATCTATGCTATAATAAACACATTTCCAAAAGTCCATCTTTTCCCAAAGACACACCTGCAACATGTCAAGCAAGCACCAAGCCTCCTCCTTGGGATCCAGCCAGGTGTCCTGTGAAAGCAGAGAGGTCCTGAGCACCCCGTGGGGAAGTTCTACAGGGGAACATCTGTGGGAGACAGTGACACCAGCTATAGGGCTATAATGGGGTTTGAGCAACAAACCATCTGTCAAGATCTGCTTATCAGGACGTTTACTCACAAAATTGGTCTTTTCATCATGTACCATAAGTGGTTTCTGAAATCAGCCCTGACCACCAAGAAAAGGGCCTTTTGTTTCTTTGCCCCATGAAAAATCATTGATTCTCTGCTATACAGTAGCAATGGTGATTTATCATTTTAACTTCTTTTGCTGTGTTTTCTGTCCGTCACTATCATGGTGATTGCGTTGAGAAGTTAACAAAGGGAGGAAGCACAACAGAAAGAAAATCGAGCTTTCCACTCACCTTTTTTTTGAATTCATTGCTTATTTCATATTTTTGTAATGGATCCGCAAAGTTTACTTAGACCAGAGACATAAGTGCTGTGCTCTGAAGTCATGAGGGACATCACCACAGCTGGATAACTTCAGATGCGAGTCAACAGGAAAGAGGATTAAAGTTAAACAATCCTGCTTTAGTGGCAAAGAAGAGGGAAGGGAGGAAGGTTCAGCACCCACATTACCATGTACTTGAGCCCAGGTGACATGCCCAAGGTGACAGTGGGCATCTGCAACAGGCTCAGGGGAAGACATGTGCTCTGAATCACAAGTTAATGCCTCAGCAATAAAAGCCTCTCTCAAGGCTAAAACCATCCTTCAAGGGCAGCAAGTTGGTCAACAACGGAAAAAGCAAGCAGCAAGGACCACAGCAGAGATTGCTATCTCCATGGCAAGAAAGGGGAGGGAAAAGGAGAGCTTGTCATTTAACCGTAATAGTAAATATTTCTTGGGTGTGCTTCTTCCTTTCCCTGCAGAGTATCTTCACTCTAGGCACTGTTGGGCTTGAGACGGGATGAGTCAGATCCAAACCTCTCAGTCCCGATATCCTTGTGAGAAAAATATCTTGGGATAGCTGTGAATTGCTCAGATACAGGATTGCTTCAGGGTGTCCTCCACAGTGTTGAAGACAGCAGTGTGCTGACGGGATGTGTTGTTCAACACAAGCCACTCAGAAGACACCTGTAAAAAATGGATACGTTGCATGTGAGAAGGGGATAGTTTCTTTTCCTTCCAAGCAACTGAACATCAAGGAAAACACTATCATGAGTTGTTTGACAGGAGAAGCAAGCCAGAACTTCAGTTTCATTCAGGGCTTGTGCTTTAATGCCAAGCCACAATTTATTTCATTAAGAAAAAAGCAGTAAAGGAATCTCTTACCAGGATGAATGGGCTGTCTGCTGTGTCTTGAAGGCATGAAGGTGGCTTAAGCAATAGCAGAGATCAGGATATCCAGGTCAATAGCCAAGACTGCCCTTGACCTCATTGTCCACCAGGTGAGATGGCTTCTTGTATGATGCAGTCAGGTGTGCTACAGTGGTTGGGTGCTAAGGTCTTTGCAAGCTGCTCCAACAGGATTTACAGACTGCTCTCTTATCAAACCTGACAGATTTCCTCTCCCACTCCTTTCCCAGTCCTTGCCTTACACTGGGAGATACAGAGCATGATGCAGCACTGAGGACTGACCTTATGTCTAGAAAGAAAAGGCCATCACCATGATTTTGCCTTCCAAGGCTCTGGATTTTTAGCAAACTCCTACTCTTTCCTGAATTCACTCTCCCAAGAGAAGAGCAACTTCAGGAAATCATGTCAGTCAAGAGTCCAGGAAAGAAAACTGTAATGTGATATAGGTCTAACCCACAGAAATACTGGGAACATCTCCTTTTACAGTGGGCCCTTCCAAAAGGAAACCAACCCACTAGAAATAACATATCTGGGAAGACAAACTTTTAACCCTTCCATTGCCTCTACTATTCGCTCAATCAGACTGCAGCTTTCCTTGAAGCCAGACAGTCACCATCTCTATGCTTCCTAGCTCTGTTCTCCAACTCTGGGTACCCCAGCGATCCCACTGTTTTGCTAATCCCACTGTCTGAAACTAGGAATCAAGCAAAATTAGCCAAGCAAATGAATGGCTGGTGCTCCAGGCCCTACAGGTTTGGTGTCTGTGCCTGGCCTTCCCTGCCTGCATCATTCTCCCAGCTCTACCAGGACATCCAAGGGAAGGCAATGAATGTAGAAAGGGTCATTCTATCTCTTCCCGAGTGCCATTCCCAGAGTTTACACAAAGTCCTGCTATTGATATAGAGCACAAGTACACTCAGTCTTATAAATCTCTATGTGTTTTTAGCTCAGTATCCTCCAATACAACAAATAAAAAATGCATTGCTTCCTTTCTATTACTGCTTAAAGAACAGACTCAAGATATTGCTTCTCCCAAATCCAGATTGAACTAAGTTTCACCATCCAGGGTCTGGCTCTTAAGGGAGAGCAGGGAGTCCTTCCAACATTAGCCGAAAGAAGTTACTGGGACAGTTTGTACAAACAGACGTAGGATGCTTGCAAAGACAAGCTTAGAAACCTTGATCCATCAGCATTCCTGAGCACGTGTTTAATTCACCCCAACCACAAAGTACCCAAATCATGCGCTGAAATGCTTCACTGAGTAGAAACGGGCTTAATGACATGCTTAAACACTTACTGAATGAGTACTTCAGAGATTAAGATTGATTAGGTCATTCTCCTCCCTGTACCTCATGCTTCCCCTCCTCCTCCTCATGAAAATCTCATGCCTGAAAACACATGGCTCACGTAGTGCAAGGAGACACAGGAAACATCTTTTTCAACAGGTTGCAAGTTTTCAAGCTTCCTGTCCTTGACCACCGAGGACTTGAAGCTTTCCTGTGAGAAAACACTTAATTTACAAAGCCATTACATTATGAGTTCAGAGTCCAAATCACATGGATTTTCCTTCAGTATTATCATGAAAATTTTAGTTGCCAGGACTTTCAAGTCCAAATCCTTTAAAAAAAACAAAAGCCAGATTTTCATAACTTGGCTCCATGAAATCAAGTTGTAATGTTAATATACTTTATTGATCTTAAAGGAATACAGCATGGAAATGAAGGGCATTAATTGAGAGGCTCTGTTTACATTAACAAGTCATTCAGCACAAAAGTAGATTCCAAACTGAGCTTCCCATAAGTACAATATATGTAGTTCAAGTTTTTACTTCAGCCTAGATTTAGTCTGGTCCCCAATGTGATTTGGACCAAACTTGTCTACATTTTTGCCTGGAATCTATTTGTGGGAGCCATCACTGGTTCAGACACCCATGTCCCTGTCCACATAGAAGCATATTTGCTGTGCCCCTGTAGCTGACCATCTAGGTTAGTGTTCCAAAGCATGCACCAAAACTGCTCTACTGTCGAAACCAAGACACAGTAAGTGGAGACAACCAGGGGATTCACTTCCAGACTGCCCTGTTGCTCCAAATAAAAGCACAAATGTGGACACAGTCAGAGGGAGAGAAAAACTTTTCAAAGACGGCAAAGTCCCGAGGCAGGAAGCAGTCAATGCCTAGCACTCTGCCTGTAAGGATGGTTCATTTGGTTTGCAGGTCATAACTCTTTCTACAGTTTAGAAGCAACTATAGGATGTAAAATTGCTGAAAAGCAGTGACTCCCACAGTAGGCTAATGTATCAACCATGTCCATAACAGTATTTGCATTACAGGGGGATGATGTTCACCATAACAGATGACTTTGGCACAAACTGCCCATGTGAAAGGGTAGATGAAATTATTTTGCCATAGGACAAGAGTGACCAGAAGCATGTGTCCATAGCTTGAGTAAATGCATGCCAGCATCAGCCAAGCATGCAAGTGAACTTCTTTGCAAAGCAATGTAAAATTCATCATCAGCAGAAGTTGGGAGGACAGAAGACTAATAAAGAAGAAATTCTGAGGAAATTCAATTGCATAGACAACTCCCATCAGCTGCACCAAGATCATAGGAATACAGGAAATGGTCTGCTGGGTCAGTGCAATAGTTCATCTCCTCCAGCTAACAGTGCTTCAACAGTGGCAGGAAAAGATAATCTTTAGGGGGAGTATGCAAGCC
This sequence comes from Gallinago undulata, assembly GCA_026546715.1. Taxonomy (NCBI): domain Eukaryota; kingdom Metazoa; phylum Chordata; class Aves; order Charadriiformes; family Scolopacidae; genus Gallinago; species Gallinago undulata. The sequence continues at coordinate 17,431,064 of JAOTQQ010000041.1, forward strand.
TGGCCACTACTTGCAGTCCATTCACCTCACACTCCTCCTAACGCACACAGTCTGGTAGGTCACACATCCTTCCCTGTCTTCTCTAACCCCTTTGAGCTTACGGACATATCTGCCTTGATATTTCCTGAGGCAGCAAATTCCTTGCTGTGTAAAAAAAAGCACTTTCTATTATCCCTTTTAAATGGTTCTTCCACTTGTTTCCATATGTCTCCCCTCATTCCAACATTCCGGGATTTTTTTAAACCCCAAAGCAAATGTTTCCCACCACAGTGCTCCATCTATAATGTTTAGTCAGAGAAAGAAACATAATGCCATGGAAGGAGCCTCAACACAATTCCTTGGAGGTTCAGAGAAATTCAGGAGAAAAACAAGTTTGAAACACAGACCTGGGGTTCATAAATTATCTCCATTGGTTTGCAGTCTCTGTATCCTCTCCGCGCTGTGCACAGGACATTGCAAAATGTTGAGAGTGGTTGTATGCGTTATTGCTAGCTCCTCAAAAGGTACATACTAGATGTTGGTTAGTTATTAAAAATGTCTTCTGCTTCCTCAAAACATTCATGTGAGAAAAATCACATGCTGAGGGAGAGCCCCACAGTATGGTGACTCATGGCAATCTCAGCTAATAAAAGACTTTGCTGCCCTTTGTGGCATAAAAGGATGCAGGTCCCTCAGGGATGGCTTTCTTGACTGACACCTGAGGAGTGCCTGACCCTTCTCTGAGTCAACAAACAGAGAGATTTGGGATTAGTGAAGGCATGGGACTCTGTTGTACAGAATCCGTTGTCAGTCCTTATCCAGGATGAACCCCAAGCCAGAAGAAAACCAGAAAACTTGTAATGGATGGACAGATTCCTCCTGAAGCCCCAGGAGAGGGAAAATTGCAAAGAGTTGGGACCAGCAGGCTTTCTGCAAGCTTTCTGCTATGGAAGGCCAAAAACAGACCGGGGGGGCTTATCACTTGTCCCAGTAAGGCTCTTGCAGGACTTGGCCAGACGGTTAAACCACCTCACCAACTGGCAGTGCTGATAGTGGCCTTGGTCATTTAGAGTACTGGAAGAAATAAGGCAGGGTCCCTCAGATGACTCTAACCCAGTCCAACTTACTGAGCTAGGCATTAGACTGAAACACCTTCTACTTCAGCCTCTCCTGGAAATACATATGAATCAGGATCCAACCTCTCCATTTATGGGGCTTTCCATTGCCACCTTCCTTCAGACCCAGCTGTCCAAACCCTTGCACCACATCCAATTTCTCACAACAGGGGCTGCATTCATTTGGGATGTCTAGGCACAATGCCAGAGCTTCTCTTTGACACCCCCCCCTCCCAACCAGAGACAGCTTGCTACGTAATCTGCTGACCCACAGCTGGTGGCTCAGGTTAGGGAACAGAAAACAGACCCAAAAAGCCTGCTAGAAGGCAGACAGCCCGGACATCATCCTTCCTTTCAGATGACAGCACCTCATCCTGTGCATGATGCTGATTCCTACACTGGAAGAGATGGCACTTTAGAGATGTGCAGCAACACTATTTAACTATGAATCACACGGAATCCAGATAAAGGGGTCTGCTCTTGTTCTTCATGTTAAGCATATGTTTCTGTACTTCCCTTCACTCGGTTACATATGGAGCACAGGGGTAGTTCATCCAAAACCTCCCCACCACAACCTGCCCCCACCTTGAAATAGGCCCCAGTGAACAGAAGATTATTGCTCCCGCTTCCAAAGACTAGCATAAACACTGGGAAAATTAAAATGCGAACATTATGAAAAATACAGTTGCAAGGACTCAATGCTGTGGAGCTGGAAAGCCAGACAGCTTAAAGAAGTGCCAGATATTTAACTGGTCTCCAAGATTAGCAGATGTTTTTCAACCAAATGTTGCAAAAACTTACTGACCTAGATGTGTTTCCTAAATCAGAACCAGAGAAGAAAATGTGTGCTGTGTATTGGGACCGTACCAAGTACTTTTCCAGCACTGTAAGATCTTTTATTTAAAAAAAACCAACCAAAACATGGGGGGTAGGGGGCGTAGAAAGAAAAACCTAGGTCTGTTTAAAGAATCCTGGATGCTTACCTAAATCATGTAAGAAAATTCCTTACCCCAACTGAAAAGACTCATACGCAATTAAGACGGAGATAGCATCAGCCCATTTCCCCATCTGCTATTAAGCTTTTCAGCAAGAGTCCTGCAGAATACAGTGCTTGCAGCTGATACAGCCTTAGTGATATTTAGGTGGTTCTTTTCTTTTTTTTTTTTTCTTCACTCAATTATCTAAAAAGAAACTATTCAGCAGCTCACTTGAAACCCAGCTTCCCTCACATGGCATGCAGCAATCTGCTATAGCACTACAATCAAAAACTCCTCAGCCCAAAGCCACTGGTTGGTTTGTCTCACCACCAGCAGCTCCTTTACAGCCAGAGTGCATATCTGAAGAGCCTCTCTGCTACACCTTTGAGGAGATTTACAGGGATTTGCACGTGTTTTTCTCGCTCAAAGAGAGATTATGTGGCATGATTAAGATATATTCTAGGAAAGAAACTATTAGCTTTGACAAGCTTATTGACATTCCCTTTGTTTAACACCCATCAGCTATTAACAGCAATATATTAAGCTGCTGCTTAGCCTCAGTAATGCCACGTTTAATAGCAAATATTTTTTCTCTCCCCTTTCTGCAGTAGCAGCCATTGCCTGATAATTTCTGGATGAATTAATCTATATCAATATATAAAATATTTATATACATAGAGAGAGAGAATCTGCCCTTCCAGGTTTAAAGCAACAGTAAAGTTGAGTCCATGTAAGGCAAGTTGCAGCTTTTCCTGTATCATGGGAGAAGGACTTTCTGGGTCACTAAATCCAGAACTTTGTGACCATACTGTGAGACCCTTTATAGAAGCCAACATTCACCTATTAAAAAAAGGAAAAAATAATAAGAGAGAGACATTTTATAGGTGGGGATTCACTACATTGCAGTTTAAAAAATAATATCTACCACTTAGTGCTATTGCTGTCTCAGAAACTGCTCCCAGAAACATTTAATTCTGAGAGGATCTCTCCTTCCCCCGTTTGCAATGCAAGGAAACCTGTGAAAAAATTGCTCTGCCTTTCAGGTGGGTGGCACACAGGAAGGACACAGAGGAACCGCAACGGAAGGTGTCTGCTCAGCAGATCTTGCTATGGAATGGACAGACTGCACACAAAATCCCTGAAATCCTTCCCACTCACAACATCCACACCATTTGTTTGTCCACCGCTTCACGTATGCCAGAGCAGATGAACCTGCAGAAACTAGCCCATCTTCTGGGCCTACTCCATCAGACGTGCAGGCATTACAAACCTCCAGCCTTCCCATCAGGCAGCTTCAAAGCTGCTGCTGCAAAGGGAAGCAGTGCTGCCTACAGCTAGCTCCTTTCTCCTTTGCTGGTAGAGACTCACTTCCAGTCCTATGGGAAAAAAGAGGCTGAGACAGAGACCAGTGGGTGGCAAGACTATCACTTTTTTCCATAACCTCATGAGGGTTGCGATACAGTCAGTTACCATACCTAAAGAGGGCACGAGGGACAGAAAGTCTATGATCTCCTCCACCCAGCCCAGCTCCCAGAATGCACAGCTCTTGGGGAATTCATTTACTGGACATTTCAGAGGGACCCCTGTTGTGTTACACAGATCTATTTGGTTACAGAAACCTACCATCTGCCCCCGTGTTGTACCAACCAAAGACTGCAAGCACCCTGACAGGGAAGAGGATTAATATTACATTTCCATCTGCCCCACAACATGAGCTGCCCATAAGCAACAACCTGAAGATGCCTCTGAGCTCCTAAATCCCACCTTGCTTTTAAAAACAAATGCAAGTTATGTGAAGAACAAGAGAAGCCATGACAATCCGGTTCCCTCAAAGCACAAGTCACATTCACAGCAACATTTTAAACTTGCTCCATTTCCTGCATGGCTAAATGCAGGCAACATTAATATGTCACTTTAAAAAGACTTCCAAGTGGTGACAATGCCAATGTGAAACCATTCACTGGATCTGCATCAACATAACAAACTTTAAAGAAGTATTAAAACAGACTGTTTATTACTGCATATGATGTGTTATATTAATTTACACAATGATATATATAAAATCAGCCATTGATGATGTACAGTAAATTGGACATCAGCAAGAATATTAAAACTACTGATACTCATGCACATGACATGCATATGTTTTTTTTTTTTTCTTCTTTTTCAAAAGCAGTTTTACACAACATATTGAAGTTACTAAGCCTTGGTCAGCTGCCCCAACTGTTTACTGTGAACACCACTACTATCCGCACAGGGCTCCCAAAAGATTGGAGCAGAGTGCATCCAGAGAAGGCCACTTAACCTTGGAGACATATTGAACAGGAGCCCTTTCCTGGTGAGTGAAAGCTGGGGGAGGACAGCAGTGAATTTCAAGAAAAGAATCAACAAGGAAAGAAAAAAAAAAAAAAACAACAAAAAAACCAACAGGCCAGACTTCTGGAGGAAGAAGTTCAAGATGTGGTAACAGGAGCAGCAGAAAGGGACAAGCAAAAACATGAAGACCACCCACACTCCCTCCCCCTTAACCCCTAAAACCTCATGACCTTAAGCTGTCGATATCCTTTCTAAGACCTGGAACTGGAAAAACTACACGCGATCCATTTCCAGAAACATTAGCTTTTTTTCAAAATCTTCAGATACCATGCACTGGAGGCTGTTTCCCACTGAAACGGCAGCGTTATGTTGTTGTTTTTTAAATGAGTATAATGGTCTTTTATTTCCACATAAAAGGCACTAGTATCCACCCAAGTTCTGAAGACAAGTGACATAATTTACCTTAAGTTTTAAATATTTGTATAAAAAAAAAAAATCTGCGGAAATATGTACACAAAAGCACCTTGCTTCTGAAAGCAGAAGCAGATACATTTCACCAAGTCACCTCACTAGACGGTGGTCATGAGCTTCAGGGAGCCCGACCGAAAGCGGAGGATTTTCTTCTTGAGGTTATGTGAGGCTTTGATTTTGACAAAGGCCTTCCCTGCATTTTCATGCAGCTCTGGCGCTGTGACCGTTTGGATGGGGAGCGTCTGGACAAACTGAGACCAAATAAGGCCCCCACTCTCATCAGAGTCGCTGGTGGTTGTGCTCTCCCCTACAAACTCCACCTCGCTCAGGCTCGACTCACTGTCTCCAAAGCAGTTCGTTGTGTAGTTGCTCTGCTCGTCCTCACTCGTGTCCACCACAGTAGAGTGGAACAAGGACTCGCACTCCGCCGAGTACTCCGAGTCACTGCCCACATAGGCGTACGGGCTGACGTAGGGCAGGGGGACTTGCGAGTAGACCGCCACACCTTCCCGCCGGTTCCTCCTCACCCTCCGAAGGGCCTCCTCGTAGGAAATCTCTGCCGACGACTTCCACCGGCGGTAGTCAGCCCGCTTGTGTTTAGGCTTGGCCACCACCACCTCTCGGCCATGCCCGTGGGATCGGAGGGCAGATCTGTGCAGGCCTGCCTGCCTGCTCTGGAGGCCCGACTCCAGCTGCAAACCACTGCCTTTCTTCCCCCGCGAAGAGGGTTTCTTCAGTTTCTTATTTGTATCCAACTCCTCAGGAAAGCGGCACTTCTTGCCAGCCGGCTTGGCTTTCTCCCGCAAGATCTGCGAGCCATTTTCCAGCCTGTGTTTCAGCATGGAGCTTTTCAAAATCTTAACGTTTCGGGTGCCTTTGTGAAGCTTCACGCTTTGCTGCTGGGCCGGTATGTACTGGGCGTTCACCAGCAGCCCATCATCCAGGCTCTGGGAGGAAGAGCCCTCACTTTTGAAATCCAGCACGGGCCTTTCCTCAATGGCAGCCGATGAGGAGTGAGCCACCTGCAAGCTGCTCTTCAGCAGGACTTTCTTGGGAGGCTGGCTGACCCTGTTCTCCGGCTGGAGCACCACAGGCTTCCCCGGGCTCTCTTTGGGAGACACAGCAAAGAGCTGGCCATTCTCCTTGGGGACGTCCCCCGTCGTGGCCACTGGGTTGCGGTTGAGCTCCAGAGGTGTGGGTTTGGCGCCCCGCATCAGGTGCTTGTTCTGAAGTTCACCTGCTGCGCCCGGCGGGAAAGCTGCTGGCAAAGGTGCCTTCCTACTCTCCAGCTGCTCACCAGCTGGCTCCCTCAGCCTCTGCTTTAACGGGGAGGGTGCTGTGTGGTCCAGAGCGGTGGTTCCACCAGAAGGCAAGCATGCTTGCTTGGAGCTCTTCATGTTCACGACATTACCATGAGCCACCACCCCCGCAGGCTGCCTGACACACATGCTTCCATGCCGCAAGATCCCTTTGGTGGGATCAGTGCTGAGACTCGTCCTGGGTTTGTTAGTCCTTACCGCGTGTGTCTTTTTCTGAACCAGGCTTAAGATGTAACCGTCTATTCTCTTGCTGGTGGAAGGGCACGGTGCTGGCCAGGAGCCTTGCAGGAGAAAGGCATTAGTGGATTTTCCTGAGTCTGTTTCAGATCCAGCGCAAACATCACTAATATCACAGCCAAGCTGCTCCTCTTCTCGCTGGGGGTTTTCAGTCATGGGGAGAAGAAACATGGGACTCTGCACAGCTACTGCATGGAGCGGGCTGGGGTACCGGTAGATGTCGTTCCCATTTTTAGACACCAGATCACACTGATACTTTGGATGTACATCTGCAACGACATCGAGGGAATTTGAGTGCGGTGTGGACAAAGAGTGACAGACAGAGCCTGCAGTCTGGTCCTCATACTGGCCTTCCTTATTAAAGTCCATCCAGCCTATGAGATCTGAAAGGCATTTTACAAGAGTTTAGAGAGCCTGGCAGGGACAGTTCTGCTGCGTTTTTCACATCCCATCAAGGACTCCAGCCCCATCTATCCATACGATGCAATGCTTATACAACAGCAGTGCTGCTCACATAGTAGGAACCTTGCAACCAGGGATGCCATTTAAGCAATGAAAAAGCTGCACTATTCTTCTGTGGGTCTCTTTGTAACTGCATCTGTGTGGGATTAGCCCCAATATGGCTACATGGTTAAAAACCATAAAAATCACAGCCCTAACGAGAACATTTACTTTGGTTTCAAACCCCTGTCTAATAGCTTCCTATTTTACTTCCAAGCCACCCAGATGTCTGTAAGGGTCTCTTCTGTTTATGTGCTACACAGGCACCTCTAAAACTCACTTCAGGCTTTATCACATATGAATTTTATATTTTACTTCACTAAATCCAATGTGAAGCATAGAAAATATAGACAAGATTACAATTAATTCTTTTAGCTAATTGACAAATTTCACTTCCAGATTTTTTCAAACACATCTTGGGTCCAAAAAATCCATATTTAATTTTGTTGGTCTTCTTCTTATTGTAATTAATACTAGAAAATAATTATGATTATAATAATAACAATGCTAATAATAATAACAGATGCTCCTTTTGAGCAATAAAGGGTTAAAGAGTGGGAAACAGGCTCATCTTTCCACACAAGTAAAGGAGTGTGGGCAAATCCAGCTGACATCCTAGCCTTGGCTCTGCAGAGAGTTCTGTAAGAGAAATCCAGTGCGTTCCAGGATGCACGAGTCAGATTTAATGCTAAGGAAGTTGGGAGGTAAGGGACCTCAGGAGCAGGGAGGGCTTCAGTCCAAGCACCTAAGATTATTCCTTTCTTAAGCTGTTGCCCCTGTCATTCTTGGGTAGGGGTACAATCTAAATGATCCTTCTAGATCATTGTCAGTCCTGTTTTCTACCCTTGGGCTAGAAACTTCAGCCAGGATACTCAAATTTGAATGCTCAGTGCTCATCACTTATCTAAGGCTTATTTCAAAAGAGGTCTCAGACATTGATGAAATTAGCTGATAGAGATGATGTTCCTGTGTGAGCAAGAGAGGAAGAACAGGGATATTAGGAGCATGAACTTCCTCTAAAACACCTGACAGTTTTCCCATATTTCCTAAATTCTATATGAGTCAGGAAATGTTGACAAAAACACTTCTTTGAAACATGCAAGTTTGAGAAATTTCAACTCTCAAAGTGAGACAGTATGAATAATCACAGAATCACAGGGCTTAGAAGGGACCTTCAGAGATCATCTAGTCCAAGGTTCTGGCCAAACCACGTTCACCTAGAGCAAGCTGGACAGGAACACGTATCCAGGTGGGTTTTGAATATCTCCAGAGAAGGAGATTGCACAGTCTCTCTGGGCAGCCTCTTTCACTGCTCTGTTACCCTCAAAGTAAGTTTGTGCTCAGATGGAATTTCCTGTGTTCCAAGGCACCTTTTGTGCCTTGTCCTGTCACCGGGCACCACTGAGAAAAGTCTGACCCTACCCTCTTGACATTTAAAAATAGCACCAGTGAGACCTCCTCTCAGTCTTCTCCAGGCTAAACAGACCCAGATCTCTCAGCCTCTCCTCATAAGGTCCCATTCCCTTGATCATCTTTGGAGCCCTCCACTGGACTCTCTCCAGTAATTCCTTGTCCTTCTTGACCAGGGAGCCCAGAACCGAACACAGTACTCCCAACAGGGCCTCACCAGTAGAGGTGAGAAGTAGAGGGGGAGGATGACCTCCCTCGACCTGCTGGACACGCTTTTTTTAATGCGCCTCAGGGCCCACAAGGGCACATTGCTGCCTCATAGTCATCCTGTTGTCCACCAGGATTCTCAGATCCCTCTCTGCAAAGCCGCTTTCCAGCAGGTCAACCCCTAACCTGTACTGGTGCATGGGGTTATTCTTACCTAGATACAGGACCCTTGTTGAACTTCATTAAGTTCCTCTCCACCCAACTCTCCAGCCCCTTCAGGTCTCTCTTAATGGCAGCACAGCCTTCTGGTGTGTCAGCCACTCCTCCCAGATTTGTATCATCAGCAAACTTGCTGAAGGTACACTCTGTCATCTTGTCTAGGTCACTGATGTTGACTAAATACTGGACCGAGTACTGACCCCATGGGAACATCACTAGTTACAAGCCTCCAACTAGACTCTGCGCCACCGATCATAGCCCTCTGTGCTCTGTGTCCACTCATCTAAGCCACACTTCCTAAGCTTACCTATGAGGATGTTGTGGGATTCAGTGTCAAAAGCCTTGCTGAAGTTGGGGTAGACAATGTCCACTGCCCTCCCTCATTTACCCAGCGAGTCATTCCATCGTATAGGGCTATCAGGTTAGTCAAGCATGACTTCCCCTTTGTGAATCCATGCTGACCACTCCCGATGACCTTCTTTTCTTCTAAATGCTTAGAGGTGCCTTCCAGGATAAGCTGTTCCATCACTTTTCCAGGGATGGAGGTGAGGCTGACAAGCCTGTAGTTTCCTGGGTCCTCCTTCTTGCCCTTTTTGAAAACTGGCTGACACTGGCTTTCCTCCAGTCCTCAGGCACCTCTCCTGTTCTCCAGGACAAACATGACAGAGAGTGGCTTTGCAATAAAATCTGCCAAGTCCCCAGCACTCAGAGGTGCACCCCATCAGGACCCATTGATTTGTGGGTGTCAAGTTTGCCCAAATGATCTCTAGCCCAATAATGAGAGTTTTAGGTTTTCTGATGTATACAGAAAAAAACAGCAATGCAATCTGCTGGAAATTCTTGTGTATGTTTTTCTTTTTATGTATAGTTGATGAAAATCACATATACTTTACATCAGAGAGCATTAAATTACTTCAGGCTGCTCAAAGGAAAACTTCAGAGGACTTCTCAGCATCTCAGAATGAATGTATCCCAGGTTGTATTTTCCCACTTTAGAGTTAACAGAACTCGAATTATTTTGTCTTCCATTCACAAACAAAAATCACGGTAAGTTAATCATAAAGAGCAGAATGGGAATTGGAAATGTTTAGAAGTCTCCTCCACACCACATAATGAACCAAGGCTTTTGAATGAGTATGGCCCCAACCAACAACGCTTGATCACAAATCACAAAGTCCTACTGAAGTGTCCTTTCTGGACAACAGATAGAGGCCACCCTCCTCTTTATTCCACACATTAAGGCTTGCATCTTCAGCCCAGTGTCAAAGGAAATTCAACAGCTCTCTGCCAAAGAAAAAATACTTTTTTTGCTGTTCACAATGTCCGCTTGTATATACTATATAAATGCATACAGTATGACACACCACAGCATGGTGTGACAAAATGACTGCTACAGACTGAGGTGCACCCTGACCTCCTAAAACCTGTAGACAGTTCCTTGGTCTGTCACTTTAGTGAAGACATGGTTGTTGAGGTATCTTTCATATGGCTATTCAGTAAAAATGCTTTTCTAAAGGAAACCATAAGAAATTAGCAGACTAATGTGTTTGTGCGTATAGGTACCACTGCCCTCTACTGGATATAGCAGCTGTCATATCTTCACGTGTTACTTTCATGTGCTTAGAGTGACATATTCACATGAAAGGCTGGAGTAGTGGAGGGCAAACAGTCCTGCCTCATGACCCACGTATGTGCTAGGCGCTGGAGTCTTTTCAGTACACAATGCATCAAATGAGAGAAAGAAGGGTTAATCCAACCCAGATACTCCTGAGGCAGTATTTCCAAAGCCAGAGCTACGTCCTGGAGTATGATGTATTCGACCTGCTTTTACTATACCTGCAGATTTAGGGCGTCCATCTGAGATATTCAGTGTTGCCTCCAAGGGGCTGCAAAAGCAAGTGCTAGAATGGCAACTGGATAAACACTCACTGAAGACAGAGTTAGATGAATTGGAGAGCGATCCAGAAGCTCCATCACTCAGCTCATAAAACCCTATAAAAGTAAGAGATTGGGTTCATATTAGTTGTGTCTACACAAAGTTGCCACTTGTGTCCCTAGAAAGACAGTCAAGCTCATGTTTATGTTGGCTTACCCTATTGCAATTAGTTATGGGATTTCATTCAGTCACCCAAAAATCAGTGCACAATTTAGTAATATCTTTATCGCTATGAAGGATTCCATTTAAAAACAAAGCACTTAAAAGTAAAAAAGCAGAACTTTATTTAACATACGAAATTTTGATCTTTTTTTTTTAATCTTTACAGGGGTTTGGGTTTTAGCCTTTACAGGAGTTTTCAGGTTTTAGCAAGAAGGATCCAGGCTGTGTTTGACACCCCATTCATTACATAATGTATTATACTTCCAAGACAAACTCTCCAGCTATTACTGGCCTGCAAAATTTTAACCAAGTGCTGGCCCCAAAGCTATCCATTATTTTTCTCAAAGTTCTGGAGATAAACAGTGGATGACATGAAAGAAGGAAATAATAAATAATGTAATTTATGTATTGGTAAACTGAGTTTACTCAAGAAATATATAACATATCATAATGAAAAATTAAATTTAGAAAAAAAAAAAAAGCATGGCATGTCTACAGAATAGGGATGCATCCTGGAAAACAATAATCCTGAAAAGGATTTAGTCAGCATGGAGAAACAGCTCTATCAATCTTAATGATATGGCAAAAAAAGCTAATGAGATAGTTGGATGTACAAGAGACCAATGAATAGCAGCAAGGAAATGACTTCAGCAGTGTATACGGCACTGGTAAGAAAGACATTGGAACGATATGCCTGGTCCTTGACTCCAGCATGCTTAAAACAAAGCTAAAAATTGGAAAGGGGCCATAAGGCTATTTAAGAGCTTGGAAAAATGCCTTAGAACAAATAACTAACGAATTTGACCTGCTTAGCTCATCAAAAAAGTCAGGAATTATTCTGTAAAGCACCTCCAAGAGGAGTAAAAGCTGGGTGCTAGAAAAGACATCAGTCTATGGGAGAAAAGCGTATTAAAAAAAAAGCGCTGGAACAAGTAAAATTCAGATTAGAAATTAGCAATGTTTTTTACAATTGCAAGCTGGACAATTCTTCATTTTTTAGTGTCTTCAGAACACATCTAGATGCCTCTAGGAAAAGTTTCCCATAGTTAAATACCACTTACTGGCTTCAACGCAGCTAGAATGGGATGAGATTAAACATATAGGGGATTAATTTTTTTGATTTTATGTTCCCTTCTGGCTGTAAGATCACTTTTGACATCTTCCTCCTGCTTGGTGGTGCTTCCTTTCACTTTTTTTCTTAAAGCATCCTAATATGCAGGAGAATTAGCACTCTTTGAATTAATTTGCGGGTGACAAAAAAATAATAATGCCCCAAACACTAAAAACCTAATTAAGCTTGAAATGCTCCTCTGCATATGTTTCCTACAAACCTTTCCTACAGCAACCTTTCCAGTAGAAGGTGGATTTTGCTTGTAGGCTTTATTATCAGAATGTGAACATGCTATAGACATTTACTGTTGTAGCACTGAAAACTACAGCCAGTTTAAGTCCAGATATCCAGGGAGCCTGACCATTTTGCTGAATTATTTGCCTTACCTGAACTTGGACGACTGTCTGTCTCAAGGTGCTCATCTGTCGTTTTTTCCACGTCCAGGCGGAGATCACTTATTTGCTTATCTAGCTCTTGTAACTGATTCAGTAGGCCAGCATCCCTCCTCCTCAAGCAGTTCTGGAGAACAAACAACATCAGGTCCTTCAGTAGGGCAAACCTTAAGGGGCTCCAAAGACAATTAGCCTTCTCCATCTGAGCATCGTGGAAATATCTTGTCGATATTATTTTATTAAAAACAAACAGCAACAAAATAAAACACCACAAACCAAACAAAACAGAACAAAGCCCTGAAGTTCTAGATGCTCTGGATAAATACTTAACCAAAGAATTATGCAGGCACTTCATTCCTTTTCTTCATTCAGTCTCTTGCAACCAGTTCTACATAAGGAGTATGCTCCACAATTTAGGAAAACCAACAAGCTATGGCAAAGCACTCCTTTGCAGAAGCCCAGCTGTGACAACAAAGCTGTATTGTATTATATGGTCAAACCAGACCTATGCACATGAAACAAGCTACTTCAGTAAAAGGACAGCTTTGCCAGTGTGTAGCAGGGGACGTTCACCACCACAGTGACGTTAGGCAAAGATCACATCTGTTCACACAATGGGACGAAACAGCTCTGCCAATAAGTGTGGGAACCACCTTGTTCTGCTGCACATTAGGAGCTTATAGTCTACCCCACAGACAGCAAGATTCCCAGGGCTGGGATCAGGGCTCTTTGATTACTTTTGCCGTGCAGCAGGAAGGAAGAGTAATTCTTCCTCTTCTCTCATTATAATTGTATAAAATTGCTATGAGATGAATTTTAGGGTTATTTATGAAGGTAATTTGGTGGCATAAAATAAGCAATAAGAAATTATTTTGTAAGGCACTCATTAACCCACGGTCAATGCAATCAGTTTCCCTGCGTGTATTATAACGTTGCGTATCCATCATCTGTGCAGCTTCATACCCTTTAATTGTTCTGGCTTTGGGGAAAGTGGGGGAGGCAGGGGGAAGGTTTATCCTTTTCTTTATTTAAGTGCATCATTTGATCAGTGCCCAGTGGTGCTCTGATATTCTCATCTCAAAGAGTTTTGATGCTCACAACTGTACTAGGTCTAAATCCATTAAATCAAGGGCAACCTCTCCCATGGGCTGGGCCAGTCCTCAGGCAAAGTGAAAGCAAATGCTAATGGTATTATCGAGGCTGTTTGAAGACGTGCTGGCATCTAACACCATCCTTCGAGAAACAAAGGGGCGATCCCAAGCCTTCTCCCACATTTCTGATGGCAGCCAGGAGCTGGCTGGGAGCCAGGCCGGCAGAGGCGATGGGTTCAAGCGGTCACTCACTGCAACACCCAGTGCCACCAGTGTCCCCACTCCCCCAGCAAGCTCGGCATCTGGTTCCAATCTGCAATGTCAAGTGCACAATTTAAAGTGCTACCATAAATCCCCAGGGGTTTTTCGATTCCCTGGTCCTTTACTATGTCTCTTCGGCAGGCAGCCCCCCTTCTCAGCAGTGAAATAATTTCTTTTTATTTTTTAAAGGAAATAATCAGAAATCAACTGCACCAAAAGGTTAACAAGAGGAAAAAAAAAAAAAAGCGGAGGGGGTGGATGGGGAAAAGAAGAAATCAGGCAAATAAATAACACAGTCCAACTTCTCCTTGGGTGAAAGCAAATGCTGAGCCGTGCACAAAGAGCGCCAGGCACAGCTGCATGCTATTTTCATTGAAAAATGATCTGCCGCTTCATGCCGCCCTCCATCTCTTCCCACATCAGCTACAAAGCGCGTTCCCCCGACAAAAGCATCTCATATTATTATAAGGGGCCTGGTCCTGCCCGCGCTGGAGCGCTCCTTACCCCATCCCGGGGTTGCGGCACAGGAGCTCGCTCCCAACTTCCATTCAAGGCAACGGCAGCGCCTCTCTCGCCTTGAATGGAAATCGGACCGCCGGCCCGGCTCATGAAACCGACGGCGAACGGGGCGGCCACCAGCAAAACGCCGGGTCTGTCCGTCTCCCGCAGACGCTGTCCCCCCCCCCCGCCGCCGCACGGCGCACCAGCACGCCCGGGCGGGCGTCCGGGACGCGGTGCCCGGCCTGACAGCGGCGGGGGACACGCACCCGCCCCTCGGGAGCCCGCGGCTCGCCCCTCCGCGGGGAGCCACCGGCGGCTCGCACCGCACCGCGGGGACCGCGCACGGGCGGGCGTTCCCCGGGCGCCCCACGTCCGCGTCTCCTGCGACCCCCCCCCCCGCCCCCCTCGGCCGCGCCCCGCTCACCAGCTGCCTCCGCAAGAGGAGAATGTTCTCCTCCAGGAACTTCTCCTCCAGGCTGCGTGGCGGCGGACCCTCGCCCGGCGGTTCCCCGCGGCCGCCCTGCGCCCCGGGCACAGCGCCCGCCGGCCGCCGCAGCAGGAGGCTCTTCACCAGCAGCTCCTGCCGCTGCCTCAAGAACTCCAGCTCGCCCAGCCCGGCCAGCGTGGCCTCCAGCCGCTCCCGGGTGCGCTGCCGCTCCGCCTCCGCTTCGCCCTTCTCCCGCCAGCGCGCATCGGGCTCCCGCGGCCCCCCCGCCTGTCCCGGCGCCGCCGCCGCCGCCACCGCGGCGGCTGTGGCGGGGCTCGCCTTCATGGCAGGGGAGGGGTCGCCCGCCGCTGACAGGCCCTGCCCGCGGGGGGCCAAACGCTGCCGAGCCCCGCGATGCCGCCGCCGCCGCCGCCGGTCGCGAATGGTCGGCGGGGCGCCCGGCTCCCTCCCCGGCTGCCGCCGCCCCGCGACCGCCCACCGCCTGCCCGCCCTCCCTCCTTCCTTCCCCGCCCACGGCCGCCATCCCCTCCTACCCCTGCCTCCGCCGGGTCCCCGCGCCGGGCGTGGCGGGGTGCGGGAGCGGAGGTGGTGCGGGAGCGGAGGCGGGGGGGGGTGTGCGGGAGCGGAGGCGGGGGGCGGGGTGCGGGAGCGGCTCAGGCGTGCTGCCCGCGGGCTGCTCCGCAGGCTCCCGCGGGAGCCCGTCGGCAGCTCCTATCGGCGCCGTGCTGCTCCTTCAGCCCCGCCGGAGCGCCAGAAACCGGAGCATTAACGGCGCGTCTGGGGAGAAAGCGTCCCGGCAGGAGAGGGTAGGGACAGGCGGGGAGCAGGAAAGGTGGCAGCGCCAGGATGCTGACCGTGGCGGAGGCACGAGGATCAAAGCCCCAGCGAGGTGTTGCTTCAAAACCCCTTTGATTCCACTACCCAAAAAAAAAAAAGGCCATAATTAAGTGAACTTCATAACAGCACGTAGACTAATTGCAGCAGGGGATCTGCAATTAGGTTTTCCAGTTGGCATGTGGTGGAAAGGGGGAGGGAGGGAATGCAGATGCTGAAGCAAAAAAGAAAAACGTTAGTACGGAATTAGCGCAAAAATCAAGTTCCTGTTCAAGGGGGAAAGATGGAAGAGGATGAAGAAAGCATTGAGGGAGCCCTTCACAATATGGGGTTTGTTTGGCAAGATGTGAGCCAGCCAAACAATGGCTCTCACAGACATTATGAGCATAATTAAATGCTTCTTCCTGCTGTCCCTCTGTTCCTCAGAACATTATGAGTGTTTGTGATACTGAAAGGTCCCAGATGAAATTAGTCTCCCCACTCCCATGCTGTTTGCAGTAGACAATATATTGCATTGTGCTGGTCACCTACTTTATCTGTTGTAGGTGTTGGTCATTGTTCCAATAGCCTGCAGCTGACACAGATCATTATTTCACAGTCTTTAAAGCAAGGTAAAGTGCTTTCTAAAAGGATCTTTCTTAAAAGGAGTCACATCCTGCAGTTTGTAACCAGCCCTTGGTCCCTCCCAGATCCTGGCCCAAAGTAGGTGAGGCCGCACGCATCAGCTCAGAGGACGGTTAAAGCTAAAACTAGCTCCATTTCACGTTGCTTTTTTTCCTCTTCTCGGAACTGTGTCACCACACAGCCGTGTCAGCACACGGCAGCTCCAGGAAAGAAAAGAAACACAAGAACTCCCGAAACAGTCAACTGCCTACATCATGTGGAGAGGAGAATACAGCTTCGACTGAAACAGAATCACTGTGCAGCTAGGGTCAGCAAAGAGGAAGGGCAGAGAAATCTCAAGAAGAGCTCAGGTTTCTCCCCATAGATGAAGGAATAATAAGGTGCCAGAGAAGCAGTGGGAGTAAGGAGGCTGGACAGCATGGGAGAAGGAGATGTGCGAGTGAGCAGCCAGCAAGAAATGTCAGATTATGTGAATAATAGAACAAAAACAAGATGTGACCTAAAACATAAAGAGCAAGGGAAGGTCCACAGAGCTAAGTGGGGAGACAAGGGGAGGAAGAGGTCAGAAAGGCAGGATTGGAAGGCAGCAGAAAGACCAAAGAGAATAAGCATAAAATAAAGTCCTTTTACTCAGGAAGCAGAAAACAACAGCTTGTTGAGAAAACAGCAAAATAAAGAGTCAGCAATAAGCAGCAAGGCAAAAAGTCCGGCCATAGGTGGTGGAACATAGATGAAAGACAGAACCAGAAGAGGACAATAAGATGAGAAGATGTTGAAAAGGGTGCCTTTGCTAGGTATCATCCTCAAGTAAAACAGATGTTTTAAGCATAGAAGGAACAAGAGACTAAGAGTGGTTCCCCCTCTCAGTTACACTGCTGTCAATCATCCCAGTGAAAAACTAGTCTGAGATAAAAGGGAGGTCCCAGTTCCCAGGTTAGCTCTGACTGGATAGCCTTTGGAGGCCTCTATCTCAGTGAACAAAACATCTCAAAACTTTTAGCATGGGCTAAGTAATAGGACTCTCACATGAAAAAAAGAAATCCCCAAGTCCAAAACTGTCTTCCATTCCTGTCTTGGCTTGTGACAACAGCTGAAGGACTTGGTCTTACACTCCTTTGTAATGGGAGTGATCAGATGATCACTAGGGTGATCATCTGAAATTCTCCAGAACTAAATAGTTCCAGATTCCCCATCCTAAACTTGAACATAGAGGGAGGAGTCAGTTACCTGCAGGGAAGGACAAGAGACAATGATTGAGGAGCTCTGTTGCTAGGATGTTATGAGAGGTATAATTCTGTCTGGTAGAGAGGTGGTTATGAAATGGCTCATCTTTTATTATTATTCTGGTTTATCTCTTATGATTATATTATTAGGTAGTAGAAATGCTATGTTCCCTTTGCATTTCATATATAGGGAATAAAGAGATGGTCTCTGCCCCACAGAGCTGACAAAACAAGAAACAGCAGGTGGCTGCCACTGGTAATATAAAGGAGTCCAGAGAAAGTACTGGTTGGCATGATGGACAGTGAGTCCAAAACACATAGGCAAGGGGCAAGAGTTTCTGGCCCCCATCTCACCATTAATTTCCTTCCCACAGGGAGAAAATCCCTAAATCCCAATGCATATATTTGTCTTGCCCTCCTCCACCCCTGCTGATCATTAAATTCGGTTTAGATTAAATGAAGCCAATTAACACTTTTTATTTTTCCTAGGTTCATTTCTGACCAGTCACACTCTAAAATGAGTGCAGGAAATGGCAGAAATTAAGAGGAACATTGCAATTCTCTGTAAAATGAAAGCACTTGCTTTCCTTGCTTATTGTAACACAGCCCTTTGGAGGCAGGGTGATACGTTATCCAGAAACATGCACCTGGGGACTATGCTTAAGACCCACAGCTGTCACTATGCCTCTGATATTTTGTTTTAATCTATTCTAATGTTCATTTTCTAAGAATTTCTTAACTGCATTGGATAATATAATAGGATGTAAACCTTATCAGCAAATCAGACTGACATCAGTTTGTGGTATCGTATTTCCATGGTTACATTATTATTGGAAGTGAACCTTGCGCTGGTTACTAACCACAAATAATTCTAGCATATAACCTAAACTGCAGCAAAATATCCTGGCAGTGTTTCCATTTTTTGTTGAACAAAACCAATTTCTCTGGGTGATAGGTCACTGCAGCATACCTATGGTGCACTTTACTCTTCTCAGACTCCTTCAGCCTACATTTATTTCCTTCCATTTTTACAGCATTGAAACATTTCTGTGCCATCAACAAGATGCAGAGGGCAAACTCCTGAAACACAGAATAGGATCTTTACGCAAACTCATGATATTCAGATGACAGGCACTGCCCCAGCCTGTCAAAACATTACTGCGTGCATATTGTTATGGCAAAAGCTGCTAGTGACTGCTACATTAGGAACCATTGCCAACCCGGTTAGATCCCTCAAGGGTCCAGTTTCTCCTTACTCTGATCCGACTGTGGTCTCCCATTAATAGACACAGCCTAACTTTCCCTCACCCCCAGTACCATTGCCCGTTTTGTCAGGTGAAGGGACAGACATTTCCCACGGGGTCACTGCAATGATCTGACTCCCCCAGTCTAATGTACAAGAGGGAAACACATGCAGGTGCTGGGGAGGACAGTGCTTCTGTCCCATTCCCTGCTCCTGTCTTAGTTTGGGTATTTCCTACATAGAATCATAGAATGGTTAAGAGTTGGAAGGGACCTTAAAGATCATCAAGTTCCAACCCCCTGCCCTCCAGGGACACCTCCCACTAGACCAGGTTGCTCAAAGCCCCATCCATACAGTATCTCATCTGATGTTCTTGTATTTTGACTCCTTTTCTCCTCCTGACTTAGGCTTCATGTTTCCATTTAAAAACGCCTTACCTTTTGTGTGGTGGACATCTGCTTAGTTTAATGCTTTCTTGCTCTCATGCTGCCAGCATATCAGGCTGGGAATAGCCCTCACCACCATGGCCTTTGCAGAAGAACGTCTATTAAACTGAATAATCAGCCACCAGAAGTGGAAGAACAGAAATGATGGTCTTAAATTACAGCTTGAGATTTAGACAGCCTGGGAAAAATTCTCAACAGAAGGAACCAGAACAGCCTGAGGAGGAGAAAGCTTCTCCATCATAAGATGTCTTTGAGAAAAGGTTCGATATGGATGACAGGATCAATAAAGACTCTTCAAGGGACAGCCATATACTGAGTGTGCTTTTCACATCCCACATAAATACAGGCTCCAATAGCAGCCAGTCCAGTATAGCAAGTCCATGCAAAGGCCAGAACCAGACCTACCACTGGCTTCCCTTCTCCTCTCCATCTGCCTTCAGCACCCAATCTGCCCTAAAGAACCATACATCCTTGCTAATCAGGAAATGACGATACCTGTGCTTGGTTACACAGAAGTTTCTCCCTCCTGCCATCTCCGATACCCCAATCTAGTCTTCAGAGACCTACCCATGGCAGCTGCACAAAGGACCACTTGTGCTGCTGAGCCCTCCCTTGCTCTGTCACATTTCTGACTCTCTGCTCCCTTAGCAAAGCCCATCTGCTTCCCCTCCCAGCCCTACGTGCCCAGCAGCCCTGCTCTGCTCTAGCTCTCTGCCTTCCTTTTTCCTTATGGTGCAGCAGAAGGACGTCTGCATCGATGTGGGGAGGGCAGAGACAAAGCACAGCAGGCCAAGAGAGGCAATGCTAGGGCCAGCTCTGCTTTGGGAATACAGCAAAACCATGGTAACACTGCTACTATAATTAAGTATAGCAACACCTCTCTTGTTATGCCATAGTGTAGCACCACTTAGAATCATAGAATCATTTTGGTTGGAAGAGACCTTTAAGATCATCATGTGCAACCATTAACCTAACACTGACAAGTTACCACAAACCCATGGCCCTCAGCACTACATCTACAGGTCTTTTAAATACCTCCAGGGATGGCAACTCAACCACTGCCCTGGGCAGCCTTTTCCAGTGATTGACAACCTTTTCAGTGAAAAAATGTTTCCTAATATTCAATCTAAACCTCTCCTGGCACAACTTGGGGCTATTTCCTCTTGTCCTATTGCCTATTACTTAGGAGAAGAGACCAACACACCACACCCCCCCCCCGGTTACACCCACCTTTCAGGTAGTTTGGCCTGAACACCCCATACAGGGCTAACCTGGATGTCTAATGTATGGTCAGTAGTGAAGATATAGCAATAGTGACAGCTGCATGGCCCAAATGTTTTGTCCCAAGCAGACATATACATTTCTTGCTCTCCTTGCTAGCTGAATCATTGCACCTGCCTCACTACACAATTGTAAATACCCACAGTTCACCATTCAACCCAGGACCGGAGAGGTCCATGCTCATAAGTAGTAAGCCCTTTCCAGAAGAAAGGACATAATTTGCAGTAGAATTTACATTCCGACTGCCTGCAATGAGAGCAGAACTAGCTGCAGTGGCACTCTTGGGACAGCCTCAGGACCCCTTAGCTGAAGCAGGCCACGCAATGGGAGCCCGGAGCTGGCCCAAAATGCCCACAGGAAGGCTCTCCTGTCAAGCCTACTTGCACACCATGGGAAGCTGAGCAAGATCAAACTGCGGCTGCAACACATTTTAGTTCATACAAAACTGATAGCTGCTTTATTTTTCCTCAGAAAACTCTTAACTCTACAGCCTTTCAAGGAGTTCCTTCAGTCTCAGCTGATGCTCACTTGGGCTCAACTCTACTGCCAGTGAGAAATGGCCCTTGAACACGAATCAGATGCAACATGCGTGTATCTTGTTTGCACCAAACAGCATATTTTATGAGCTGGCTTTTAACCTTCTTTTGGATATAGGCAAGCTGAGGTGGGCAGAATAACTCAATGAGAGTCACAAGGCTTCAGTGACAGGGCCAGATGACGAGATTAGGTATACCATCATCTCTCATTTGGGCTCTGGCTTTAAACAAGATGTCATATATGTAAAGGAAGAAGGCTCAAAAGATCTTGTGGTAGTATCGGTCTGCTGGATGGTCCTCAGTACATCACTGTCACTATCTCTTTGCATCAAAGAACTTAATTTTTCAATTAGGAACTTAACCTAAAATTCTAATCTTCATCTCCACCCATTATCTCTCTCCTGGTTTTCTATACTCACAGCGTTAACAGGAGTGAGCATCATTTAGTGTATAACAAGTAAAGGAACCACTAAAAAAACCCCAACGTAAGTTGGGGAAGCAAAATAATTTCCTTTCCACTGTGCTAGGGAGAACAAACACAGATCTCTTGCTGTTGCTTAAGGCACATGCCTGGAGGAAGAAGGGTGTCACTGGCTCCAGGCAGTGACCCCCATAAAACTTGGAAGGTCAGGTGTGTAGTCATGGAGCCCATGACATGTAAACAGCAGGATCTGAATTGAAACAGATAGGGCTCCGAATGGACTTACTGTCAGTCTCTGAGCCTTAACTTAAAACCTGAGCTGAGAAACTGCCACACACAATAGGCTAGCTTTGAATTCAGGTTCAAACTAACCTACAGTGGTACCTGAATCTCTGTTGTTTTCATTGTTCCACCAGTTTTTGAGTATTGAGCCTCTTATCGATGTTGGCTTAAGGTGGAATATCACTTTTTAATCTTCTTTAATGAAGGCTTTGTCCTGGAAGAACACATTTTGTATCAGCCCAGGCATCTGCAAACCAGTAAGAGAAAAGAATGGCCTTTCAGTTTCCAGAAATTATTGGCCCAAAACTTTAATCTGAATCTTGCAGCTGAACTGCTGATGCAGGGCATGCCGCATCTTTGCACTACCATTTTCTGCATTTGCATCAGATGTACAAATAGGAACATTTTTTAGAAAAATAGCCTGTAACAGTAAGGCAGCACTGGGAAAGTTATTTCATTTCAAAAGACATTAACACTGCAAACCAAAACTTCTTCGTCATATAGCACTGCTAGTCATGGGACAGCACTCCAGCCCTGTCCCAGGACCCACTCAGCAGCCAGCCTGCCTTTTCCCTCCAGACTTAGGAGGGGACACAAGGGAGTGAGGGCTGCATCTGGTTTGTCCAGAGAAGGACACTCCAATCCTGAAGTTTTAAGTTTGTCTTTCCTGTAAAAGGAAAACTAATTTCCGGTAACCGTTTTGGTGCCTCTGCAATTGGCTGAAATTGTTGCCCAGAACCATTCCCGCTTTTCAGATGATTACCTCCAAGTGGCTCTCAGATTCCAACTGTCTCATGCATAATGTATTTCATTTCAAGCTTTTCATCTGTGCATAAGTTTTCCATCTATTTCCATCCTGGTCTTAGGCATTCTTTTACCTGTAAAGCAGGAAAAGTTGCTGTTTTCCCCACTTTCTGGAGTCTCATTTCTCTCAAACACCGCTTGCCAGTTCTGGTTCTTGTGCCACCAAAATGCTATTTCAGGGGATGAGGTTCTTTTCCACCTTCTTCTTGCAGACTTTTGGGGACACCTCCTTTCCAGCAGCATTTATGTTTGCTGAAAAGTTCACTGCCTGCAGCTACTCTCTGTTCCCTGCTGTTGGTGATGGATCAGTCAGCTGTGTTCCCGTCATCACTCCCTAACCCACATCATGCACAAGCAGCCAGCTTAGCTCATGCTCACCCACTCCTTTAAACTGACTTCAGAGGCTCTCACGACAAGGAGAAGCTCTCACTACAGGGAGCAGCAACCAAAAGAGGATATCAGAACTGCAGTGTGCCTCTTCAGTTAGGCCAGCAAAACAGCATCGCACCTCAACATTCCAATATTGTCGTGCTGCCTTGAGATCACCAGTGGGAACTGCAGGACAGCTAAACTTGTCCAGGAGGTGTGCTGGGGCATGCATTAAATATCCATAACTTCCCATGCTCTCTTGCATAATCACCTGGTGGCCAGGGACAAGTCATTTAGATGACTTGGAATAGGAATGAGAGTAGATTTAGAGGAACTAGCCTTCAAAGCAGGAATGCAGATCTCAGCAGTCAAATATCCAGCAGTATCTGGATGCCACTTTTTTTCCAGATCCTCTCAGATGCAGCCTAAGGGGTTCATATTGACTTTAGCCAGGGGCCCTGATCCAACAAAAACAGCTAAGCACTTACTAACATTAAACACATGCTCAAGTCTCTTCCTATTCAACAAAGCACTTAAGCATATACTTCATCCCTCCTAAATGGCCAAACACAGAGTTCTTAGGATTTCTTCAATCTTCATTTAATTTTGGAGGAGGGATGGAATTTGAACCTTGATCCCTGTTTTGCAAAGGGTCTCTATTTGCAAGTCAGTCAGGTTCCAGACCTACGTACCCAAACGCTGGCACATTCACATTTTGGATTGCGATCTGAATTTTTCACTCTGGTCTGTGTTCACTGAAGAGGTTGAACTCCAGGCAGGAAGCTATTAAAGCAAGGTTTAAATTGATGATACTTTCCCCAACTCCACCCAACTGAGATGCCAAACTGAGGCACCATCTCAGTGTATAATGTGCAGATTCTCAGCCTAGGAGTGTGCGGGATTTGCAGAGCTCCTCCAGTTTGGCTCCTCTACTAAAAATTTAAACCTGCCACAGCCCAGCTCTGTAGCCCAGCTCCCAGAGCCATGTGAAATCGTCAGACTGTGGTTATGCCAAATAATGCCGTATAGCATTCACTTAGCGGACGCAGAGGGAAAGTGCAAAGGGGGTGGATCCAGCCCAAGAACCACATCCAGACCATAGGGTGTTGGCTGGATTGTGCTGGCCTGCTCAGACCTTCCCACCACCCTCAAATCACAGGTCATTCCCAAGTGAGTGCACCAGCCCTAAATGTGGGTACAACCCCAGGTTTACCAGATCAAGTGTTTTACCAGCACTTCCAGCTTAGTGCACAAAGGGCCATGCAAAGCCCAGGTGATCAACACCAGATGATCTTATCCAAGAAGCAGGGGAAAAGCTCCAAAGGCTGTTACACTCTCTTGTCTTACCCAGTCACCCCCAGTAGCTTGTCCAGGGGACTTTTTAACTAAAGTGACCCTGACCCATCTTTTGTTCACGTCCCCTAGTACATACGGTGGCTTATTTTCTCTCCTACAATTACAGAGACCATCGGAAACCTTCAGCCCTTGGAGAGCATGCGATGGCTGCAGCAACCACCCTGGGAGATTTAAAAGGGCAGCAAGCTCTTGGTTTCCCTGGTCACCCTCAGAGGATTTACAGCCCCTTGCTTTGAGAATGAACAAAGACCTGCTGTTCCTCATCAGAGACCTTATGATTATGTCTATGGGGAGGAGGCTTCAAACATAGATAACCTTTGCAAAGAGAAATAGTCATTTCTGGATGTACACAAGAGATAGGCAGAAAGAAAAGCATCCGCAGTACTCTGGGAAATCTTGGAAAATCAAGCTGGGAGTTTGCATTATTTGTAAAGGTGGAAAAGAGAGGTTAGTCATGGGGCAGCAGGAGGAGGGAAGGAGGTTGTTAGCAGAGTTTGTTCATGTAAATTTGGCTTCTGGGCCAATTTTCTTTTTGGATGTGATACAATTAAAAGTTGCTTCCCCACAGGACTCAAGTTCCAGCTTCTTCTATCTACAGAGCACACAGTGCCTTGAGGTCTGCACCAGTAGTCTTGGACTCCAATTTTGGGTGGGCTGTGCTCTTTGACATACAGATACAAGACACCTATGGGCAGTTTTTGGAGTACAAGGGCTGATAAACTTTCAAAGGCTTTGCTAGAGCCTGTGCACTTTGCCCCTCCATCTGTGCTGGGGCTCTGATCTCCCTATAATTAAGAAGAGCACTACCAGAAATTCTTTCTAAAAGACTTGTCTTAAACGACTATCATGAGACTCGCACTCAGCCGAAATACATTATTCTGCTAATGGATCTGACCATGAATGTCTCACAGCTGTTTACTGTACCCTTTGTATTGGAGTCATCAATGAAGGAAGAAGGAGGGTAAACAGTAATTGCTATGCAGATTTCAAAGGGAAGTGCATCTCTGTCTTTGGTTTCTACTTTGTTTGTTTGGTGACATTTTCACAGGACAAATTGGATTTCCTTTTTTTTTTTTTTTCTTACTTTAACCTTTATACTAGCAAGGGAAGTATGAATTTGTTGTGATACTAATTGTCATATGCATTTAAAAAAACCCCAACCAAACAGTAACACCATTCCCTGGAGACTGAAGATGCTGCAGCTCAGTAAGTGGCTTCCTGCCTGGAGGAATGTATCCACAAAGGAGTAAATTCCCATTCTAATTAGAAGGGAATCTCTGAAACAAGCTTTTCTATGAAGGAAACAAAAAGGCAGCGCTGACATGTCTAATGCATATATTAACACTAAAGACATAGAAATTAATTGGATTTATTACTAGTCACAACTGAAAAGATGGCTCATTTCTTAAGTTTATTTTACAGAAAGTGGCGGGAGGAGTGGGATTTAATAGTCATCTCGGTTAAACTAATGAGCCAAAACTAATGGTCTCTTCTTGTTTAGAGAGGCCCCAGTTCAGTGGAGCACCTAAGCATGTGTGCAGCTCTCACCGTGGTTTCCAAGGGATGCTGTACATCTGCTGCAGTGTTTGTTGATGAGTAGGATGTTTACAGATGCTTATGATCTGGGAGGGAGAGGAAGCATTTTTCTGAATTGCAGTCAAAATCAATTGCATGATCAGTTATGATCCTCCCAGGTTATCATTTCTGTCCAGAAGAGAGAGAATGATTTTCCAGAGAAAGAAAGAAGACAATGAGAAACTCAGTGTCTTGAGGGGTTCCCTGCTGTCTTAAAGTTCTTAGCATGTAAACAACAAAATCTCTCCCTGCACTTGTAGGTGATGAAGAGCAACAGAAGGGCCATCAGGACTCACACCGTATGCACAGGGCAGAGCTGGGACAGAGGAGAGGGCACAAATACAGTGAAATTAATTGCATTTAAATGATAAATCCAACTTAAGTAAATCCAGCCTGCCTCCAAACAGGTTTTCGACAGTCCCAGGAGGATGACTGGGAACTGCAGGAAGGCTAGTCACTGAGAGGACCGGGGTTGGGCTTTCTGTAGTGACCAAGCTGCAGAAGGAACATTGTTCCTTTTTTTTCTCTCTCCCTCTCCTGACCACAGAGTCTCATCCTCTCCCTAGCCCAGCCCAGCACAATCTTTTTTTTTTTTTCCCCTCATGTTAGTTTTCTGCTATTTTAACAAGCAAACTCAGCTTTCCAAGAGGTCAGATCTATTCCAAAAGAAAGCCATAGCCACCTTGTGATGGCTCCAGCAGGTACACCACTGAGACAAGAAGCAAGGAGTCCAGGTGCAGCTCAATACTGGTACCGATGTGCCTAAACCCAGGCCCTCTATTGTTTTCTAGGCCACATCACTTGAGAGGATGCTGAAAAGCTGCCCAAAGGAGCTTTCAGAGATCCCTCCTCTCCTGTAGATGAAGAAAACCAGGTGTTCAACAGGAAAGCTGATCATGGAAGTGGCAAGACTGGTGTCATTTGCAAAGCACTTATCTTGCCTCTCCACGAGAGAGTTTAGAGGATTTTGGTAGCATCCTTCCCAAGTTGGAAAACAATTTTCTAAGGCAAAGACAGGCTGCCTTAGGCAGGGAGGTGTTAGACTAACAACAAAAGGGAAAGGTGCAAAGAGGGAACAAATGGAAACTCATTTAGCACATAATGAAGGTGCTGTGAACAAAATTAATCAAAGCAAAGAAGGAAGTGGAGAGAAATTATTTCATCACCTAACCACCAAAGGTAGGTCCTGGCTAATAAAAAGGAACCACTGTTGTACAGGCAAAATTTGGGCTAGATGGAAAGATGGAAACCTGATTGGAAGCATTAAAGTCATAGTTTTTAGGAAGGCTGAAGTGGGGGCAAGAAGGAGAACTGTTAGAAATGGGATCATCGGCATCCAGATCATTGGACTCAATAGTAAATTAATCTGAGAATTGATGGTTTAATCACCCAAAATAGAAAGCACAAAAGAGACCAACCGGTATCTGCAGTGGAGCACAAAATCAAATCTGCAAACCGTCTGAACATCTCCCTGAGCAGCTGCCAAAGGCAAGGAGAGCAAAAGGGCCAGATTGTCATGGGAAAACTTCAAAAAGAGTGAATTCTGCAGGAAAGCTGCCTCCAGCACTGAAACAGCCTCTGTATTTGTAAAGATGATGGTGATTATTTCCTGTCTCAAAAGAACTCACAAATCCAACAGGGGAGAATTATACGTTAGACCTTTTTTTGTGGCAGGTACAGAGAATTTGATCACAGGACTAAAAACGCACAGTAGCTTAGGTAGGAAGTGATTGCCACTTGAAAACATTTGTTATGTGCAGACAGAATAAAATCAAACCCAGTAAGATAGCACCTTGCTGCTCTACCAGGCTGCTGTTACAAACCTGAAAACACTCACGAGCCAAATTAGTTCAGTTGAAGAACTTTAACAGAAAAAAAATAAACACCACCAAAACCAACTAAAAAACCCAAGAATGATAATTGGGGAATTTTGAAGAATATTTCCCTATGCTGACCAAAAGACACAACCCAACAAATGAGAGACTATTAGAGTGGCTAAAACAACAACTCATTCTTCATCAAGAGGAGAATACAAATATCCTTTATGAAACAAATGGGGAAGAGGGAAGCTGAAGGCAGTGAATACGGATCAGAAGGTAAGATCTATAGATCATTCTGTAGACCCGCCTGGATGCCATCCTGAGTGATGTGCTCTGGGCGTTCCTGCTTTAGCAGGGGAGTTGGACTAGATGATCTGCAGAGGTCCCTTCCAACTCTGACAATTCCATGATTCCATGATTCCATGATCCTTATGGGAAACCAAAGGGGACAAGAAGCAGGAGATAGCCAAAAGAATGAGGGCAATTGCAGCATTATTTTTTTTAAAGTACAGGGAAACTTCTTGTTTTCCATGTGGGGGGCAGTAATCCTGCAGAAAAGGAAGGACCATAAAAGTAACATTTTTGGTGTGTGTCCTTTGAAAACAGCCAGGTGGTAAGGTTACATCACTTGGGGCTGATGACATACTTTTCACTCCAGTGGTAACTAGGGTGATTGTAATCCAGAGGCTAGATATTTTTAAGTTAACAGGTTTGTACAACTTGCAGCTAGACAGAACTGTCCATGTTGGGCTATTACCTGGAAATTTCCTGTTGCTGTTTTGTTGACACACGAGCAAGGGAGCATTTTGTGCAGAGGCATGGCCAAAAAATTATGTTATGTAAGAATAAGCAATGCAACACTTAAAACACTGGGAGTAGCCTTGTAGTAAATCTCTCTGGTATATTTTGTAACCTGCTATAGGTGGACCCACTCTGGCGGGGGAGTTGGACTAGATGATCTCCAGAGGTCACTTCCAACCCCATATGATTCTACGATCTCCACTGGTAGATATGAGCCAGTTGTACCATTGACAAACAGATCTTTCCTGTCCTCATAAAGATCAGTGGGATTTGCGTGCTGGATCCCAGAGATTAAATGTCACGAGGAGTCCATGTTGTTGCTGGATGCTGCCCTGCGAGCAGTGAGAAGGACCAGGGCACTGCGTGGGACAGGGTCTTGGTGAGACTCCCCTACAACTCCTGAGCTTGGGAATCGCTGTGGGACCCGTGTTTGCCTTTCCAGATGGACACTCCTAAACCTACTTCATCTGGGTTTGTTAACAGAGATTGTTTATTGCAATATAAATAATCCTCATCCTCTTCCCTGCTATTTAGCAGATTTGCAGCCCTCCAGGGAGCACCCAGAACGTCCTCAGAGTTGCCAGAAAGGCAGAGTTAGTCACTGAAACCTTTTACTGATGGAGATGGATCCAGAGGAAGGGTGAGCCCAGGGCAGCTCAAGGCGCACATGGCCAGGCTTGCTTCCAGGACAAGGCACTTGCTCTGCTCCCCACCTCCCTGCCCGAGCCCATGCTCACCACCTTCCCATGTGAGTAGGCAGATTCTCTTCAAGATGGTGGGACTGGTGCCTCATGGCACTGCTGTGTGATGGTGGCCATCCTCCTATTGACCCACAAAGCTGTCCCCACTTGCACTGCAGCTGCAGCTGCCCGTGTAAATATATTCCATGGGCCACTGTTGGCTCAACAGTCAATAGCTGAGCTGCCCCATGCATGGTGCATGTGCAGAGACACATACCAGTTGTCTGGTAATAATCCTCATTCAACTCCCAGTGTCTTAAGAAAGAAGCAAACCTACGGAGAGTAGCACGGATCTGCTTTATTTGTGCAGCCACGGCAAGCCTCTAAACAATGTCCGTACACACCCACCTCCACTTTCCCAGAAAATGCCTGTTACACCACTACAAAAAAAACCCCACCCATAGTTATTAACTATTAATGAAAGCATTCTCCCGAGAGGTGGGAAGGAGCAGGAAAGCTGATGAGCCCAACCCATCTTACCAGAGCCAGAGATGTGGAACGTGCAGTGCCAAGCAGCGATTGATGAAACATGAGCAGTCCTGAGCCAGTAAAGAGAGGAGCCCTTCCTGGTGAAAGAGGAGTCTAAATCCCATCAGTGTATAGGTAGGGCCTGGTCAAAAACAAAAAGAAAAGAGCAAAGCTATGTACCTTGTGTCCACCATGAACCCCACCATGCTCCTGGGTACTGCTGACTATGGTATATGAGTTCTTATTAATACAGATTGTTATTTAGCAAGGGGACAGTCAATGGAATAATATACTTCAGATTCATTACTGTGAGCTCACTCAGAATTATGTGTATTAATGACCAGATTATATCTGTTCATACAACACAAATTACCCTAGAGTGACTGTAGGCATTGAAATGCTCCTTGTCTATTTGACACACATAAATAATGGAGAAGCTCACGCTTTTATCCCTGGCACTCCGGTGCAGGCAGAAGAAATGACTTGTGAATAAATTCCTTGCTCCAGCTGTCATTAGCTTTGCAAAGTGTTAGTGAGTTGGTGGCTAATTGACGTCCTTGTAGGACATTATTTTATTAGTCAGGCCTGGTGAGCCTGACTCAAGTGGAATCAAGTGGAATTTTAATGTCCTTCTATCCTTGGGTCCACGTGGCCATAAGTGTTAAGGCTTGTAAATAATTAACTGCACTCTAAGAGCAATTTTATGAAGAGCCAAGTAAGTTATCCTGTGGGTTCAGTCTACTCCAGTTGGCGCTGGTGTTGCAACCAATGTAGGCTCCTGGCACAGGTGACCTGAGCCAGGTGTGGTGGAACAGCCCAGACCTCAGTTCCCCAGCAATGGTGATATTTATAAAGTGGTTTAGCAACCAGGTCTGAAGTTCACATCATCTTTGGGTGTGGATGGTGTTCAGGGAAGCTGCCATGGGGAAAAGGGAGAAGCAGGAGTTTGCTTAAGAGCCTTAAGAGAACATTCAAATGAAGGCTTAAGGGATAAAGCTGTGCCACGCTGCTTGAGGCTCATTGCTGCACCAAAAATACACCATTGCATCAAGCGGTCTCCAACATGTTGTGAGGAATAAATGATTTTCACAACTTGCTGTGAGCTTCTGGCTTGTCTGCAAGCCCACGTGCCAGGTCACAGAGGGGTTGAGGTTTAATGGCTGTGTCACTCATCGGCCAGAGCAAAAAATGACAACCCTGTGCTGGTCCTGAGTGCTATTTGGCAGCCAGACCACAGCTGAGGGACCCAAGGTGAAATCAAGTCCCTCTGTGAGCATGGGAAGGAAGGTTTCACTTTGACATGTAGAACACGTTGCTTTGAAAATGCTTGCCTTTTTGCTTCTACCCTTTGCTTTAAAACTGGCTAAATACCCTGAAAATGAGCATAGATTTATAAAACAAAGACAAAAAATATTTTTGCTCAAGTTGAAATGAAATTTTGGGAATGTTTTCCTTTTTAAAATTTCATCAGTGTTTTGGTTTTTCTTCTGTTCTGTTTTCTAACTGCACTGGAAAGCCTACCATAAACCCAGCTCTCCTGAGCTCACAGCTGACGTGTGTCCTCAGTAGCATCCCCTGCTGATCTCTTGGGACTTCTCCTTTTCCCTCCTCTGCCTGTGTCTCTATAACTTCTCTGGGGCTGGAATCATCTCTTCCTACATGAGTATTCCACATTTGTTCTCAAAAAGAGCCTCTGAGGAGATAGTGCAATGCAAAAAAAAAAATTTAAATAATTTAAAATAAAATCTCCATCAGTCTCATGAGATCCTTACTGCAGCCCTGCATACATACTGTACAGGCTTTCCAGGAGCTGAGTAAAAATGAACAGAAAACTTGGGCTCACCAGGCTTATTCATATAGTAGGCAATAATTATAATGTATATTAACTGCCCGGATGTCGAAAGAGTCCCAGCATGAGATTGCTTCTCTAATAGGAGACAAAAGTGATACAAGACAGTAATAGATTGCCTTTCAGATGTGGAATTAAAAGCAACAGTTCATTAGATATATTTTTTTTCACAGCCTCTAATCACAAGTGGTTTCTTTCCAAATCAGATTTCCATTTCTAAGGCTAAGGTCAGCAACACAAACAGAAATTAAAGGGGTGGGGATGTGTGTGTCCTATTCTGACCTCTCCGGCATCATAGGAGTGGGGAGTAACTGCTCTCAGCTCACCATTGCTGCCCAGCCAGAGCAGGGTAGGGGCCCAGGAGCCAGCTCACCTTGGCTGCCTTCTGAAGACACAATCATCAAAAGATCAGGATTTGGCAGCTTTTTTTTTTTTTTAAATGCTAGCTGCAGCCACTAGATTTCCTTTTTTAGGAGATAGCCTAGAAAACAAAGCTTTAGAATTGGAGTACTCAAATGAAAACATGAAGTTACCTCAAAGCACTGGTGGAAATTCTTAAAAACTGACATTTCCACTGACTGATCCAGTTTATCCCTAGCAAAGAACGCTTTCCAGACAATTTTGATTGCTGTTTTTAAAAGAAAAGTATAGAAAGTAGGAGAAGAAAGAGCTGGATTTTAGCTGAGATAGGAAACACAGTAAATAACATTCATTAGGTTCTCCTGGACAGTTTTAATGACTCAGACTTTTAAATCATTTATTCAAGATCTTTATGGGCCAAAATATAGTATAGTTTCAGATTCAAATAATTTGTCAGGAGCTGCATAACCCATAAATCATTTGAAGGCAAATGTAAAGGGGGAGAGGAAAGGAAGTATTAAATCAGGCTGAGAATGGTGTTGCTGGTCAAATTTCATCTAAATCATCTGCAAAGTCCAGTTCTATCTGTATTGATGGCACCTAAAAATGAAGGAGTCCAGAACTGCTCCATCTTCCCATCCCTAGAGCCAGGAATGGCACAATCACATCCCCACCTGGGCTGCCAGCGCTGCCAGAAGACACCAAGCCCAGGTTAACCAGTTTTCACTGTCTGTCTTTATCGTAGCTGAGCACTAAAACACAGATGGCAATTTGGATCCAGCAGCACAGAAGCTGTATTTTTTTTTCCACTGTGCTGTCCATGCATTCTGGATGGGAAATAGGCTCTTCAGCAGATGAGGGTTTTCACAAGATTCATGCAGAAAGCTAAGCCTGAGATTTAGGGCTAGTTTAACTCTTCCAACGCAGCATGGTCTGGGTCCCTTGGGAGCAATTACACTGTGTCCTCACAAGTGTGGTGCTAGACCTGACAAGCGGGGGGCTCAGGCATCTGCACCCCGATGCTGCTCTTGGGGAGCTGGAAGAATTGAAGGCAAAGCCCTGGAGCTTTGTCACAGCTCTCCTTGAGGAGCGTGGCAACACAGGGAGCACCCAGGAGCTTTTCTGGATCTCAGGTTTTGGGTGCATCCAGCCATGGTGGATGTAGTCACAGCCATGTACTGGGAAGTCCATCCCCTTGCCCAGCTCCGCTAGGTTGAAGCTAGTCATGGTGGTTTGTCACACCCATAGCATGCTCTGATGCCAACTAAAAGGAGTTTTCAGGTCAGCTTAGTGCCTGAACGGGCAGAAACGTGAAGCCCATACCCACAGCCTAGCTCAGCTGTCATCTGCTGCAGCAAGCAGTGACATGGACTAAGTGACACGAACTGTGCCAGAAGCCAGAGCCAAGAAAGAGTTTGCAGGAAGGCCCTGTGGTTTGGGCAGGCAAGGCATTTTGTCCCTATCACACCACACTATGGCACATCAGGCTCTGCTGATGCTTCGCCTAGAGAAGGCTTGCAGCCATGTGCATTCAATTGCAGCAGCACCGCAGCCATGCAGATCACCCACCATGCTCACCAGCTGGATATTGGACCAAAAGTCAAAACCAAAAGCCCACAAGTACAGAGCCTCTCACCGCACTCCCGCTTGGCTCCACTCCCCACCTCAGTTCATTCCTCTGGAGACAAAAGGCTGAAGCCCTGTGGCTGCTGACTTCACAGAAGTAGGATCAGGGCCTAAAAGTAGCCATTAATCCCCCTCCAAAAAGTCCCCATGGGTTAATTTTTGTTGCTAAACCCTTTCCCCCTGCTTCCCCCTTCCTCCCAGTATCCTTTTGCATGGAGAGCTCTAGTACAAAAAAAACCCCACATAGCTGAAAATGAAGCATCCCCCAGAGAAAACAAGAAAAACAACCCAGTAGTGAGCCCTTCCCTTTCCTGCCAATGTGCTAAATCCATTGGAGATGAGCAGTGCAGACCAAGAAACCCCAGGACTTCCCACTCTCACTTTTATGGTTGCACATCCCTACTACAAGCAGGCAATAAAATCCTGCAGCCGCATCAACAAAATTAGATCAATTCCACAATGTACAGATCCTCCTTTAAACCTGATCAAATAACTCCGTATCCTAAGGAACCTGGGGAATAGCTCTTTATACAGAGAACATGAAAGGAGACAGAATCGAATTAAAGATTCATTCAAATTAAAAGGTTCCATTTTAAAAGAGGCAGGGCCAAGTGAGAAGGAGCTGGGGAACACACTTCTTAATGAGCTCAGTGGCAGGAGTATCTTTAGTAATAGATCCGATAGGGGAACCATGGAACCCAGCAGCACATGAGGCATTTCCCTCCACACTGCAATAAAATGAACAGCATGTGTTCCTGGACACAGGTGGTTGTTTAATGCTTTGTCTGAGCCTGAGATTAAATTTTGGTGACCAAAAGAAAAGTGTGGCAGTGGTCTTATGGACAGTCTGAATGATGCTGAGCCAATATCACAGGGGAGAAAGTGCCCTAAAAAAAAAAAAAGGAAAGATAAGGAATATTTATGAAACAAAATGAGTAAACCTAGTGCTGATGAGATCCCTGGTAACTTGGTTGTACCCCTGCCTGGTCCTGATTCGAAAACAAATTCAGCAGTAGAAATTCTGCCTTCTTCAAAGTGCAGACAAGGATTAGAGAACTGGAAGATTTTTCCCCAGGCTCTGGCCTTAACTGCTGGGGCAACCTCAAGGCAGTCACTTACAACATGGACAGGACCTATAAATAGCTTAGAACACATAAGGTGCTTGTGGTGATGAACCCATAGAGCATTAAAACCACGTGTATTACTTAGACACATCATTTCCCTACAATTTCATTTTCAAAATGAGATTTCTCTAGCTTTTTTGTAGTGGTGGAGCAGAAAATAAAAAGGTAGCTTACAGTTATTGTCTCTTTTTTTTAAAAAAAAAAGGCAAAAATGCTTCAATTGCAAGGAAAACACAAGTTTTGAATAAATATCTAGTGTAAGCCCCTGGTGAGGGGGCTCTGAGCTGACAGCCTAGGCTGGCGGGTGGTACCTCTCTGTGCCCCATTTTGGTAGGAGCTCCCCAGCAGCCTGGTGGTTCCTCCACCAGCTGCCAGCCCTCACCCTCATCGATACCCGTCCTTGTCCAGCTGCTGAGGTCAAGGGATGCCATGTCACACAGAAAGGCAAGGCAGGGAAATAGCCCCTGAGAAAAAACAAAACAAAACACATCATTTGTTTCTAACCCACACAGGAAGCAGGGTACAGTTTTAAAAAGCTTCTGTGCATTTCGGTGTGGTCCCAAGCCTGCCCAGAGGATCCCATCTCTGCTGGGGCCCTTTGCCAAAGGCAGTCCCTCCCGGGGATGGCGCAGGGGGCTTGCAGATGCTCACAACTTTCTTATAATTAAAGGCAACTCCAGCTCCATCATTGCAGCTCGGTTCTGCAGCTCTTCAGGCTTTCTTCAAGCCTGTCAATCTCATCAAAACTTAACTTACTGTCTGATATTGCATCCTGAAACAGGGAAAGCTGCAGCCCAGCTGATTGCTCACTCCCTTTCCCGGGCAGTGGGGGAGTGCAGGAGGGGGCAGCGGGAAGGGACAGGCACACTCTGTGAGTGGGAGGTGAGATTTATGTCAACAGTTGCGGGAGGGAGAAGAGGGAGGACTTTGGGGCTCAAGAAAATCTGCAACTGTTTGGTTTTTTTTCCATGGCAGCTCCCTCTCTGGCAGGGCTGCTTCACCAGCAGCAGCATCAAACCGATCCCTCTTCTGCCACAGCCATGCAGAGGCTTTGCAGGAGGTTCCCGGGCACTGGAGAAGTGAAACAGGCTGCAGGAAAGCAAGTTGGCAGCAACAATGGGCAAGAGCTTGGCCAAGGAGACAGGCAGGTGGGGAAATGGGAGAAAACCATAGAGAAAACCAATTTGTGCCCCCACATCTCCAGCTGCAGATCAGTCCTATTTTTTCCCCTTAATTTTCTTAGTTGACTTCAATGTCCCTGTCTTTTCTCAGCAGTCTGGCTCATTTCCCCCACCCAGGGGAGAAAGAGACTGCCCATTTTAGCAGCTGCCTGCAGACAGACTGATTGCCATATATAACACACACATATATAGCACACACAAATATATGTATGTAAGGATTTATATGTGTCTCTACAGATAGTTGGTGCCTGCCCTGAGACTCTCTAAGCCATGGGTATCCAAGGGCATGGTCCCACATCACACCCCACCTCAAACTTCTCCCTCCCTTGCCCTGAATTGGAAGGCATTTCAAGGTCAGGTTCGCTCCACTACCTTGGAAGACTTCCCTTCTTGATGGAAGCGGGGTCTCTGCTGCCACATCACAGCCCTGGCATTCTCAAGCCCTGCTCACCCTGACACAGGGTCTCGGTACAAGCATTTTACAGAGAACATTATGGCAACCCACCTGTGAATGCGCAGAGTTTGGGAAGAGACCAAACCGGGAGCACTGGGGTCTAGATCTTACTTTATGAATATCAACAAAACTGGAGCCCAGCATCTCTGTCCTGGGAATGGGCAAGTTCTGCCATGGATGCGGATGGGTGAATTAAGCTAAGAAAAGCTTGGAGAGACACTGCACCATGTTAAACCCCAATATTTAACATGTTAAAACCTGGGATAGCACTGGAGTAAAGGGCTCAGAACATTCACAGAACCCTTCAGAACTAAGTGGTTTAGGTGCTGCCGTGCCCTAATCCCAACCTGGGACTATATTGTCACTGGGCCCCACCAGCTGGTGGCCACAAAGAACATCCTGAGTCACTTGGTGCTATCAAAAATGTCACGTTACTTAGTTGCTGTATTTAGCAGAGCTTTAAAGCATTGTCTGATGGTCTCGATCACAGCACCTCTCACTAACAAAACAGAGCAAATCTTTGGCTCTCATAATTATAGGGTGAAAACCACAGGATGCACATTAGCTCCTAGACCTGCAATGCCAGAAACAAATGAGAAGCACAAGCAATCCTCTCTTTACATAGGGATTTTCTTATCCCAGCCTTACACATTTTTTCAGGTATTATTTCTGGGGTGATACCCTATTTCTTGCTTGTTTTATGATACATGAAACCTGGAAAGTCACCAAGGAGCAAGTGTCATACTGCCTTTAGGATCCGCCAGGATGGGGACTGAGTGCATTGGATGAATCCCGCAGGAAGGCTGGGTCTCCAAAATGCCAAAATCCAACCAGAGCACCAGCTTTTCTTGCTGATGCTTCACTTTCCCAGCATGATCATTTGCTGAGTCCTTGATCTAAAGGGGATTTTTGTACTTAAGGCTTTTTTTGTCCTTGGCAAAGCATTGTTGAGGGCTCCCCAGTGAGGAATAGCCCATTCCCATTTGCTGAAATTGCTGCACTCTAAATCAAACATTTTTAAAAGTTTTGACTGCTCAAATGCCCTCAATCTGCACTTGGGTTAGGTTCCTTGGAAAGCAATTTATTATGAGTTTTGTTTTTTAATTAGAATGTGACTGCATAAAACATAATAAAGAGGCTGCTGTTAAACTACACTTTTTTACACTTGTGTGTGGGGAAAAGCTGTTGCTTTAAAGCACAGGGAGGAATCACGTGGGTAAGAAAGTGCTGGTGCTCTGGTGCTCTCCTGGTGAACTCAGGGCAGGTGAGCCTGGGGGAAATGCCAAAACAGGCAGCTCAGCTCCATTGTTCTTGCCTTCACCAACCACAAATCACCACTGTGCCCCACCATGGCCATGTAGGCCTCTCCTTCCCTCCTTCAAAGAACCTGCTGCATGGTGACTTCCCCTCAAGGACAGCTTCAAAAGGCTCGATTTAGGAAGAGGCAGAGGCACAGCATCCATTGCACCATCACCTCTACATATGCACCAAACGGTATCTTTTTGTCTCGCTGGCCCGCATTTGCCAAGAGCGAATTGCAGACTTACAAAAAAACCCCAAAAAACAGAAGTTGTTCATTCCCGTTCTGCAAAGGATCTGGGGGGGATAGGGACATCTGTGCAGATATGGCTGCACCAACACTGCTGCCGGCCTGATTGCAGGTAAATTTTGACAGAAGTTAACCACTGGTGAACCCTTCAGAAGAGCAGCTGGAATTCGTTTTTTCATCACTGGTCACAGACATGTCATCAGAGGTTGTGCAAAATTTCTCTCCACATTTTTCTTTTCTTTTTTATAGCCTCATAATAGCTGAAAACCATTCAAATGAAAACCATTTTTGGAAGAGCAGGGGTTTCTTTGTTCAAAAGTGAGGATTGGATTGGCAGAGGACAAGGCAAGGACAACCCTGTTCAAGTGACTCCCTGGGAAGGAACAAAGCGCCTAGATCTACAGCGTGGTGGAAGAAAAAGTCTTTGCATTCTCTTTGGAGAAATAAACACAATAAATACGATTTATACAGCAGGTCACATGCTTAATAGAAGGCAGGCAACAGTTAAGCAGTTTCCTGGCCCCTGAAGGTGGGAAATCTGGTTACACTCTCCCCCTTCCTGAGTTGTTGGCGTAATCCAAGAAAAGCATGACATTCCCGTGTTTCATGGGAGCAGCATAATATGACAGAGAGAACTAGAAATCAGGGACCAGCACAAAAGCAATAAATACCCACCACAGCACCATGCAAATTAGTGAAATGAGAAAAACAATTCAGCCTTTATTTTCACTTAAAGGTAGCAAATGCCTCTGCCGCAGCCTGGGAAGTTCACAGGCATCGGCAACTCTCTAAATTCACCTTGTGGAAACTCAGCAGAAAGATGAAAAATATGTTCCTGCTCCAGGCAAAGCTGCTGAGAAGTTGCAAGGTAGCTGAAAGAGGAGTCTGCAGGCGGATTAATGTGGGGATCATTGAAATAGCCAGAGCAGACAAATGAACTCAGATGGACGTGTGAGCAGATCTATAGGACTATGTGAGCAGCCCCCAGCCCAGCGAGTTAGTGAGGGCTCTGGAAATGATGGACCATCTTAGTTAAAAGCAGCACTTAGAAAATGCAGCTGGAATCAAGGCTGGCCTTATCTCCTCGATGTGTGAGGAGACAAACACAATAATTAAAGCACCCAGATCACGTGGTATTTGGAAGGTGTTTGCACAGCAAACAGTGGAGTAAGCACTGCAATATTCTACAAAAGACAGACAGGACAGCACAGATGTGTGAGTAGGAGCTCTCCCCCCAACTGGAGGGATGTCTTCCAAGTTGAGAATTTAGTTTAGTTCTTGAGCTTCTACAGAAGGAATTCAACTTCTTATGTCCCAAGCAGCAGCTCTGTTTTGCTTTTATTAACTCATAACCAAATAAAATCAGCTTTTACATGAAGTTTCTGTATCAGTGCCTTTTGGCTGCAGGAGTCGTGGCTCTTCTGAAATCCTCTTCCCAAAAAGAAGGCATTGGGAACAGGCTCTGCTGTTGCATGAAGCTGGTGGCTCCCTGACTCCAGAAGCTCATGAAAAACCTCTCCTCTCAGTGGGAGCATCGAGCCAGCTAGCAAAAAATAAGTTCTTTTATTTCATATTTTGGCATTACAGCCAGCCTTCATCTGTAAGAGCATCAGTCTTCACTGGTGACTAAAGGCACCTTGCTGAAGAACAGGCTTCAAAACTCCTCCTGGTGCTGCTGTCTTTGTGCCTATCATCCTCGAAAATGAGGATATCTGAGATTTAAAGGAGGCAGTGCTGCAGTAGCTAACTGCATCCCTGGTCTGCTGGGGACAGAGTAGCCCAAACCAACCTGAGGGGATGCTACACCATGAAACCCCGAGCCAGTGTGAAGGAAGGTTTGGGCCGGTCTGAGCACTCCAACACCAGGCAAAGTGCCCAGGGAGCACCAGCACGGGAGTGCGGAGACGATAGCGAGCAGCAGTAAAACAGGCTGCACTGGTCACCTAACCACAGCCTTGTGAGAGCCAGTATTTGTCACTCCACAGGTATCTGGGCCAACAGGTAATGGTGACACAGCACTGGCTTCAGCACTCAATAAAGAACAGTCTACAGGAGAGCCCTGTTTCTCCAACCAGTAGGAAGATTTTCACATCTGGTGACTGCTTTGTTTAAAGGTATCCTAACGGTCCCCTCTGACTCTTTTCATAGCCAGATGCCTCTCATCTGCAGCAGGGATGAGTGGCTTCTTCGCCTTTCCCACACTGGGTCTGCCAGGCTGCAAACATTGGCAGCCACCTGCCTGTCCCCAGCTTCTCTCGGCTGAAATCAATAGATGTGTTCACTTTTCAAGCCTCCCTCTTGCTTTCAGAAACTCTGGGCCACACCTCAGCTGACAGCTGGTGTCTTCTCCAGATAGCCATCAGCTCACAGAGCTGCCGTACCTCTTGACGGGTGCCAGTGACTCATCTGAGAGCTGTTCTGCTGACCTGATCCATTATGTCCCCAGTATCTTCGATTAGGAGCTCCGAAATTCAAAATAATATTTTTAAAAGTTGTTCTAAAATGGAGGAGGATATTCCTGCTGAGACTTGGAGCCAGGCTGGCCACCAGCCCTGCCTTGCAGGGTGATATGTGGTAGCACAGATTCACATGGTGCTGGTCCAGTGGGAAACGGGGGAGCCATGGGTGCATTGGGCAGGATATAGGATGGATTGCTCCATCCTCTGAAAAAGCACAAACTCAGGGATTTTTAATCATTCCCCATTGCCTCTGGTGATGCCTGAACGATGCAGGGAAGGACCAGATGATGCTGGCAGGGAGAAGGGAGCAGGAGGTCCTTTAGCAGCCATTTCTCAAATTGGCTGGAGTGGGTGAGGGTTTGGCGTGTTCATCCTCCAGACATCACCCGTGAGGGGTGCACAGGGGATGGAGCACAGCTCCCTTCTCATCACCCAGCATGGAGTGCTCCCACCCACTGCTGTCACCTGGAGCAAACCCCTCAGCTGGGACGTAGCAGAGGATGGGGAGTAGCAGGAGAAATTATTTTATTTCATCTCCCCTGTGAGCATCAGAAATCTGTGTGCAGCAGCACCTCTAGAGAAGCATTTCCTGCCTGAGCAAGAAAGCTCTCTCTTAATTAATAGTCTTAAGGAAAGACAGCTGAAACCCCATTTAACAACACAAATTCCTAATTTCTGCATACTGTCACTGCCCTGAGATGGAGCACGTAATACATCTATGCGTACCAGTATGTGGCCTGAGAGCTGAAATGCTATACCTATCAGTTTGTCCGAGGGAGGAAGAGTTATCAGATTAAAGATCAGCAAGATTTAAGAACTGTTTGAGGATTTATCACAGTGTTCTTTGCACTCATCTGCTTTACGTACTCAACTGGGATTTACTTGGAGTTGTTACTATTTGGGCTCTGAGGAGGAAGTACACACAGTACTTCTGCATTTTTCATTCAGTGAGACATCTGAGCCAATGCCTAAATCTATCCAAGAGAAGGGGCTCAGTGAAATCCGTACAAGCATTCATATGCTTAAATGTAGGCATGTGCTTTAAATATCTTATGAAATTGGGGCTTGGGTGCAAGAATTCAAAATGCTTTCACATTTCAAAGCTTGTCCCTGGCCCTCCTCCTTTCAGAGCTTCTGTCAAGTTGCACAAAACCTTTGCACATTAATATCTTCTATTTTGTGTAATACTGTGTCAGTTTTACTAGCAGCAGCCCAAACAATTCAAATAATTCCAGGGACAAAGTTCACGGAAAAACAGCATTCAGTTGGGTACTTGGACTGCAGCAGCACCTTTACTCTGCTGCATTACCTTTATTCTTATTTAGTCTTTGCTGCAAGAGTTCAATTTTGCACCCTTTAAACTATCCAATTTCTGAGCGTTCTTTTCTTCAGGTGTTTCATTTGCCATGCAAAAGTTAAATATCACAGCTAAAAGTTCCCATTACACCACACACCCCTTGGATAAAGAAGCAACCCAACAGAACGGCCATTTCCCTAACAAAGATACCTAGCAAGATACAGAAATAGCTGTAAAACTAACAGATGAAGTGTAACAGCTGTACTGCATCCA
This sequence comes from Gallinago undulata, assembly GCA_026546715.1. Lineage (NCBI taxonomy): Eukaryota > Metazoa > Chordata > Aves > Charadriiformes > Scolopacidae > Gallinago > Gallinago undulata. The sequence goes on from JAOTQQ010000041.1 coordinate 17,472,712, forward strand.
TCTAGTTTTGTCTTGTGTTCTTGTGTGAGAACTGGCCTTCTAAAGCCATCTCACAGCCTACAAAATGCTCTTGCAGACAGGAACCAGGAAGGAATGTTTTAATGCCAGTAAAGGCTTCACAAGAGGACTGTGATTACCCACGACACAGCGTCCTGCCCAGAAACCCAAATCAGTTTTTCCTCTGCTTCTGTTTAAGAGCAGTGTTCCCAGGCTGCATTTCCAATAGATTTTCAGTTTTACAGCTGTCATGACAGTAATTTTCTCAGCTTTGCGAGGTTCCCTCGTATCCTGATCGAACCAGCTTATCTCTGTTTATAAGTTATGCTCCTGCACGGCGTTCTTCAGGAACAGATGTTCCAGCGGATCCCCCATCAGCACTCAATGTATTGCACAGCCCCATTTCGAAACAATTAGCCTGTCACTGTTGAAAGAAACCTAATGGTTGGTGACTTGTGCACTTTTGAAACAAACAAAAAAAGAAATCACAAGCAACCTATGAAAAGCAACCACTTTTTCCATGTCTGCTAAGATGCTCCAAATTTACAGTTCATTAAAATGGCAGTGTGCCCTGGTTCAGCTGCTGGTTATTTGGAGAAACAAATCTCTGGGCAAAGTTGCTGGCAAAGAGCAAAGAGCTTCCACAGACCCACAAGTGATCAAAAAAAAACCAAAACCTAATGAGAATCTTTATTTACACAAATTAAAAGCTAATGAATTAGTGAGGAGTGTTTATAGCAGTGGCGTCTGTAGCTTTTGGATCACAGACTGCTGTCAACACATGAAATTTATTGTGGAATACAAAGGCAGTCTAATTACTAAGTCTTTAATATGGAAGATGGTCTGGAGAAGATTGCAAACACCCAATGGAGGGCCACGAACCCATGGTTGTGACTCCAGTTGTCTGCAGATGACAGTCTGGGAACCATCCGTGTGGGGTGCTAACACAGACCCAGTAAATCACAAGATGCAGTAAATGGCTGTAGTGCCATAAAAGTGAATGGAGGTACATGCAGATCTATATCAGCTAAGAATTTGATGCCCATGTATGGAGGGATCAACAGCAATAACAGTCATTAAAAAGGAACATGGAGGCCGCTCTAATAATATTATCTCCCTTTGACCTCATTGAGATTCCTCTAGCCTAGTTCCACTGGGAGAAATTGTTCCTATGGTCATACAGATCCAGACGAAAAGAAGCGAGCGCCCAGCACAGAGACAGCCTGCTGCTGAGACACGTCCCCTGCTTGTCCCTATATCTGCTTCGCACTTTTGTCAGTATGATTTGTAACCCTGCTTCTTGTTGTCTCCCTTTTCCCCTATATCTCCCTCTCTCTTTGGGGTATGTGCCTACAGCCCTGTGGGTCATTGAGCAGAGCCCAAGCTGGCAGCCCCGTGGCTGACATTTCCTGACCAGCACAGGATGCGGTAACAAGGAGGATGGCAAAAAACAAGTTTCCAGCATGGAGCAGCTGCCAGGCCACATGTCCCTGCTGAGACACAGCCTGGCAAGGACAGGTCCAGTCTGCCAAGACCAGGCTGAGCAGGAACAGCATCTCCAGGAATAGGCTGAGAGCATCTCCAGTAACAGCTCAATAGCAGCAGATGGACACAGGAGAGAAGCTGAGGGTCAGGTGAGGGTTTGCAACAACCATGAGCTTCAATTAACTGAAAACAGCAGAGGCTGCCTGAAATAAAGCTCCTTCTCATATCAGCCAACACTCAAGGCAACTGCATTTTTAACCATCAAAGCAAAACCACAAAGGTTTTCTTTCTGCAATTGCCCACAGACCTTAGCTGGGACATCATACTGCCACTCAAAATTTTAGCAAGAGAAATGCTTTCTCAGGTTCCTGGAAGGACCACACAGCACAGACACGCCAGAGACATTCCCAGGTATTATACGTGCATATCATATGCAAAACTCTTTTCATAAGTACATTTTACTCTCAATCAGACAGCCCTTAAAATAGGAGTAGCAGGAATGAAACAGTGAAACGTTTGCAGGGACACATCCAGGTCACTGCTAACTCCAAATAGCAGCCAGCTGTCCTCAAAGAAAGGTTAGAAGATGACATCTGCTCACTTGGAAGCTTTCAGGTCAATGGTGCTATTGGAAAATGACCCTTGGGGTAGGTTCATCTCGACCACCCTCTGATCCCTGCCATCTAGGGACTCGGAAGGGAAAGACCCATCTTACCCTAAAGGAGGCATCTCCAAGAACAGTGATGAATTGCATCCTGTTCCAAAAACCATAAGGAGGTGCATAGGGCTAGCAGAGATGTGGACATCTTCATTGTCCAGCAAACTGAATCCCACCCTCAGCAGAGACACAGCAATAGGACCTCTGTATAGGCTTAGCTTTTGCATCCACAGAAATAGTGGTTTTGTAATGGAAGGCAAAGCATGGACCCAGCACTTACTCTCCCTGGAATATTCCTATAAGGCTTTATCAGTGATTAAAGCGATTTTGGCTCCCCACCACCTCTCCAGACTGGCCTTTCTGCCTCTGTGTTCTTGCATATACCTGGGAGTGCAGCACTCAGGGGCTAAATTACCAGGGTTATAATTCTGGGCTGTGTACTTTTAACTACAGTGAGGCGTTAGCAGAGCTCAGCACTCTAATTCACCTCCATGTAAACATGATTATTTTAAATGAACTCCAGACGAGGTTGAACTGTAAAAACATCTGCAGTTTTTGAAGCATTTTTAAGTGTTCAGCTCGAAGTGTTAAGCTCTGGTTTTGTTACTGCAAGAACTTACCCTTTCTTCAGTTTACAAAGAATATTTTCAGAATTAATGATGTCCCAGCACCCCCCTTCCCCCCCAACTTTAAGAATGTTTGAACAAAAGTCACAAGTCTGAAAATTAAGCTGCAGTGGGATTTCATGATCAGGATTTTCCCTTTCTTCGCTGGCCATTCCTTTCCTTGCAAGCAGGAATGCTTTCTGGTTTCAAAGCCAAGTTGAAGAAGTGAAAACAGTAAGAGGTACTCAGCCACATTTCTTTCAATGTTTCTGGTGCTGGGTTCCCATTACAGCTTGCAAGAAGTGGCAGAAGAACATTGTGTATACGTGGTAATGGTTGTACTTTCTCTGAACAGACATGCTTCTAGGAATCGGCAGATTAAAGAACTGATGTTACATCAGACAGAGAAAAATATCTCACCAGTTGTGTTTATTTGTAGGGACACGTGATTTGTGCTTTTCCATTTGTAGTGGGGCTGAGAGAAATGGATCACATGGGCTCTGTTTAGATAATCCTTGAGGAAGTTCAGACTACATCAGGTGGCGAGAGATAGGGTTTGTTCTCATAGATGAGAGAGGCTGGGAAATGTCAGCGAGATGCGAGATTTCGTCAAGATACTGGAATGAAGTTCAAGGCTCTGATCTTCTGAAAAGACTGCATGGGTTGTGAGGATGAAGCAATTAAGATAACAAACATAGTTCAGTTAGGCAGGCACGAGCAGTTCTTTGCTGTTATTTATTGGCCCAGTGCAAAGAAAAATTGTTCCTCCATAAAGGATCTTTACCTGTCAAACAGTACAAGAAGAAGATGCAAATCTGTTCCTACAAGGATGAAAGAGGGATCTGTCACCCTCTGACCCAGACTCTTTATCTTTTTTTTCCATAAGGGTGCTTTTTTGTATTGTGGTCCCCATCTCATCCCTCTCCACTCTCATGGTTTTAGCAGAAACCAGCCACTGTCATCCCTATAAAGGTGTACAAGAACGTAAACAAAACCACTGGCATCCCCTGCCCTGAACAACATCTTTGTCATATTTAGAAGAGGCAAGAGTGTGACTACTATTAAAAAAAAAAATACTTATTGCAAAGAAGGCTTTAGTTAATTTATCTGAAAAAAAACCCAACAAAACCAAACCCCAAAACAAAATCAACTGTTCAGAGTTTGGCATCGAAAGAGACGATGGCACAGCAACCCAAGCACAGAAGGGGAAATCCTCCCTCAGTCTTGAGCTGCAAAGCTTATCGGGCAGAGGAATCCCTTACTCTACAGCACCTGGCAGCACACCGCCTAGGAAGCTGCATTAAACAATAGGTATTAATAGATGGTAAGTGCTATTTATACAGATGCTGGATTTCACAGGTTTGATCTGTGGCTCAGTGCCCGCTGCTTTGGCATAGGTGCCGATTAAGGAAATGTAGCAGGGAAGGATCCACAACTCCGCAGCATGGAAAGGGAAGACAGTATTTATGTGACAGCTGCAGGATGCTGAATGCCCTTCTCCAAGGGCATATCATGCAGTAAGAGCACAATTTCCAAGACTGACAGAATAAAAAGAAGGGAGGAAAAATGACAGGATGCCACTCACCCAGCAAAATCCCCAGTCACTGTTAGAAGCATCTCCCAGTACCCATCAAAAACAAGCTATCAGTCATCATTTCCATGGCAAGATTTTTACATGGTGATCAAGCAGCTGGCTATCCAGGTGATAACAAGCTGGAAGGTAAGTACAACTGTACAGATACTAAAGAACAGGCACCAACTGGGGGAGATTTTTTCAGCTGACAATAAGAAACCAGTGTGCTGAGACAGTAGAGCAGGGAAGGGCCCCACCGATACCCCAGGGGTAGCCTTGGCTGCAGTGATCACGAGATGGTAGAATTCAAGATCCTTAGGGCAGCAAGGAGGGTATGCAGCAAGCTCACTACCCTGAACTTCAGGAGAGCAGACTT
>JAOTQQ010000041.1:17478015-17499849 GCA_026546715.1 Gallinago undulata
CAGGCACAGGGGAAAGTCCCAGGCTGGACTCGGTGATGGACAGGAGCCGGATTCCGGATCTGGAGTCAGGAACGCTCAGATTGGGATCAAAGGCAGACGGACAGACAGGGTCTTCCTCGGATGTCAGCCATTGAAGAAAGAGGGTTGGCCCTTTGATCCCTCAGCTTTAGGGATGTAGGTCTGCATTACTGCTATCACAGGAGCAGGGCCCAGGCCATTATTATGGCCATGTCACCATAGTGAGATTCCAAAATCTTTTGAGATTTCTGACAGTAGCTTCTGTTGCAGTTCCCTCATGTGTTTCTTTTAAAAGGACAAGCTTGGAGAGGCAGAGAAGAGTCCCATCAGGCTGAAGAAGTCACAAAAATGTGGCCAGAATTCCTTCTAGCTTCGCACTATCTCAACAAACAACTACAATAATGAATATGTTAGAGAAAACATTTAAAGACATGTATCTAAATCAGGAGTGCAGCAGAAGAAGGGGAGAAAAAAAAAGAGCTCCACAGGAACACACCTGCCAACTAGTACAAATAGCACAATGCTTATACAGCAGCTGACAGTCGCACATACAAAACACTGTTGGACACCCACCTATAAAAAGCATGAACTTCTCATGTCATGTCAATTCTGAAGGATACAATCCTCTTGCTTTTCTGTCTTAAACTCTTGTGTCAAGTGTTAACAGTGAGCTGTTAACAGCTGCAGGGTTCCATTCTTAAATGGTTGCATTTCAGACTGGGATCCAGCAACTTTTTGTACGTGTGTAATTTAAAACATCTGAGTCCTCAATTCACATGGAGGAGGCTGGCACATACGTCTTCATCCAGTCAGGACAGAAACAACATCCTGTAGTGATCTGTAAAGCAACTTGCAAAGTTAGCGTATGTTTTTAGCAGTTAATTTTGACAACTTCCATCTCTGAGCTATGAAGGTGAACAGAAATAAAAGAAAACTCACTTTATCCGCTTTCCCACAATTGAGATAAGATTAGGCGTGCACATGAAATTTTCTGCTTCCTATACTGAGAAGCAAGATAACTCATCTGAACAGGGGAAGGGTGACACTGGCATCAGACAAACCACCTACCAGCTTATGGCTGGAGTCCTGTCCCAAGAGCCTGTGCTGGAGGCAGGTGTGCTCTGCCTGTGCTAGGAACTACAGGTACAACCGTTGTCTTTATTGCTCCCATCCTCACCATACAGCATCTCTCTTTTCTTCTTCAGGGAGGGGAAGAGTAGGAGGAAAAAAACAACTTGATTTTGAGCAGCTCACATCTAACGTGCCAGATTTTTCATACCAAAGTCAGAAAAAGATGCTCTACAAATATAAGCACTTCTGACATTTCTGTTTTGCACTTTCTTATACTGCAAGTCCAATCCATGAACAAATACTATCATTTGAGTGCTTTTCTAAGGGAAAATACAAGGAAGCTTCACCAGGAATTAATTTCAACCAAACCAAAAAATAAAGCCAGGGTTTTGGTTTCCACGCTACAATCCTGAAATCCAGTAACACTGTCTTAACCCCCACCTCTGCTGCTGAGAATTAAATGAAAAATATAGCTGTATAGTGGTGTGTTTTTTAATATTTTTCCTGGATGGAATTCTATTTGATGCTGCTGAGCTTTGATGACATACCCCAATGACTTGCTTGGAAGAAATCCATTTAGCGAGCTTGTAAATCATGCTGTTTCAGTTTTGTGAGTGGCCACGAGAAATGTGCATTTTCAATCATAAAATCTGCGGAAACAAAATGGAACTTGGAGATTCAGACAGACGAATTCCTTATCACAACTTGGCTGTGTTCACAGAACATGTGCTTACCATTTCAAACTCCGGAAAACTATTGGCAGGAATCTTAAATACAAGACTGAATCCAAAAGTAAGAATAGATAAATTTCTAGAAGATACCTTTTTTTTTTTTTTTCAATTTCAAAGGAAAAATAGAGACTCTGATTAAAACCAAAGCAACCCCAGCTCCCCCCAGGTCTCCTCTTGGCTGCCTTTACTTTTCCTAGGAATATAAATACTTGTAATATGATCTGTGCAAGTGGTGCCATATTTACGGAGGTGCCCTTTTGTTTATGTGACAGAATACTTCATTTTGGGGAAGCTTTGGGGAAGGAAAAGCAAACAGTTTGCATTTTTTTCACCTTTCCAAAATTCTTTTTGAATGGAAAGAGTGGAGGTTGCAGTGGGGATGAAAAATTAGCACATCCTACCGCCACAATGTAATCCCCACCAGCAGCAGATCTTTCTAGCACAGTGCCAAGCACTCAGAAGCTTCCAGAAAGATCATTCAGTCGTGTTGAGTTGGGAGAGAATTTAACTCTACAGGGAATTCTCAAAACTGATTGAAAGTGGTCTTCACTGGGCATTTCCTGACATATTTTCATAAAAACACAGCCCATTTCTTTAGGATTCAGTCAATGACAACCACAACACCTTTGACTTAAAGGCATTTCTTCACAAGAAGAGAAAAATAAGAGAATGTAGAGCAAAATGTGAAGTGCTCAGCACTGCAGACAGTAAAATCTGATACAGTTATTCTCCCGGTACGATGAGACAACTGCCTCTCCCACCAGCAAGCTCTGTCTCATCCCTTCCTGTGCACTCTCCTTGTCTGTGTATCCATCTGCTGTCTCCTGTTTCATCCTTGGTTTGTCAGCTCTCTGCCTGTGCTCAGTTCCGTTCCTGAGCTTTGCTTGGTGAAGCACAGTCCTGATCCAGGCCTGCAGCTCCGGGCGCAGGGGGAGCACAGCTCACTCGCTATTTACACTGCAACAAAGGGGATGTAAATTATGTAGTAGCATCTTAAAAAAAAAAAACAAAACACCCTAGCAGATTGACGTCCAGTGCACAGAACAGTTTGATGAAGGTTTTTCTCTTGCAGGAAGGTTGGTTGAAGAAGCTCTTGTTCTTCCCAGTGCATTTCATTATCCTGGCACTTGTTCTATTTCAACTACCTGATGCCTGGCTGTAGCAAATAGATGCTGGGTAAAAGATCATCCTCACTTTCCTAAAAAAGGCTGCTGCCGTTTAAAGCATTGATTGTGTCAATAGTCTGATTTATAGTGCAATTTCACAGACAGCAGCATCAGCACACCCTCAGAGATACTCTCGTCTGCTGGTGGCTTGTCACAGTGTAAGAACATCCAGAAGCAGCTTTAGCACTGGAGACAGCGCTTGCTGCATCGCACGCTGAAAACCAGCTCCCAGTAATGCTGTCTCATTTGTATCTTTTCTTTTTGTTGCGTTTTGCATGAAGCCTGCCATGCTTTTACCCCTCACTCAAATCCACTATTTACATGTCTGTCAAGACAGACAAAAAAATCAACTCTACAACACGCTAAAGAGACTCCCTTTAATGTTGAATCCTCTGGATGTTACCAACCTTAAGGCTGAAGCTCTTTTTGCATTTACCCTTGCAGATTCTGCAGCAAATCAACTGAACCTTGCCGTCAATGAGATCAAAATAAAACCAAGAGGAATCTCTAATCTTTCTCTAGTATGGAGAGATTAAATCAGTGCAGGCTCCATAAAATACGAATAATGGGAACTGTTCATGGGTAAGAGTATCTGCAACAACAAAGTGTCTCTTATTAAGCAATGCAGGGAAGCTGTGCAGATGAAGTTGTATGCTCTGGTGTCACAAGGTACAAGTAAACCAAAAAGAAGTACTTTTTCCAAGGTTTTGAGAGATGCCTTCATGCCCCATGTCTTTGAAAGTGCCACAGTATCTCCTCTTTTCCACAGATATCCCATGAAAAGCTCAGACCAGTTGAGGAACAGAGCAAAAGCTGTGTTTTTCCTGTCTGGAGAAGAGTTCCTTTCCTAGTTTTCCTACTGGAACATGTCTGAATTCCTCTTTCTTATTCTGCTTAGATACTGCTTGGGGCAGATGATCCTGCTTACCCCCACAGACACTGCTGGATTGACCACATTGTCCTGATTGAAACAATAAAAACCTCAAATTCTCTGGGAGGCTAAAGCTTATTGTGCTTCTGAAGGGTTGAGACTGCAGCAACCACCTCTGTCTCATGAGAAGGAGTAACCCTACCCACACAATCTCTCATTCAGACATGTTTCAAGATCGGAAAAAAATCTTTAGGGAAACAAATACCAAAAATGCTGAAAAATTCTTGTAATTCCAAGAAAAGAAAAAGAAATTCCTCATAGTTCCTCAAATTCTAATGGTCTCTTTTAGATACAATTTTGAATTACTGTCTTGTGATAACAGTCTTCTAAGGATGAACAAGCTCTGAAGATATAATTTTCTTGCAAACTTTGATTCCAAATATATTTCCCTTTGGCTTAGCATTTTGACAGTACTGACATTGTAATGAGCCAGCATTTTTTTCCATCAGCGAGACAGCTTTTGCCATGGATCTTAATACTAATCCTCTCCACATTCACCTATATGTACAATATTTAAATGGTCTTTACTGATTTAAACTCACAATGATTCTGAAAGAGTTGCATTTTATTTGCTTAAAAATATTTGATACATTCACAAACAGAATCACTGCCTAAGTTTATAATCATAACAAAATTATAAGAAAAATACTAGAAAATAAACAGTACTGAAAGACTAGAATTTTGATGAAACATCCAAACTATCACAGTAGAGAGACAAGTGTACCAATGTCAAAATCTTCAGAGAGTGACTGTCATAAAAAGATGCAAGCTTTAAAACGTATCTGTCCCTGAAGAATCTGAATTGCCACGTACACTACTCATACTCTGTGTTTCGTTATCTCTGTTCATGGAAGGCAGTTTCACTGACACCTTTTCTGCAGAAACATGCGAATTTAAATGTGGAGCAGCACCGTCTCCTAAAAAAAAAAAAAAAAAGAAAGCAGAATAAAACACATTATTTACTGTCTATGACAAACAACTGAACTGCACTGGAGTCATCTCCATATTGCATCACTTCATGGAAATACAAAGACACGGATGCCGTTACTGTCCACAGTTTTGAGGCATTTCAAGGAGTGCTGGTTTAGCCATCACTGTTCTCTTGATCAGGTAACAAAGGGATGGATTTCTGTGCGTATACAGACTGGGTTGTATTTAGATACAGATACACTACATACACACACACATACATGTGTAATCTCCAGTGCACCCAGAATAATTTCAAATAAGAATACTGCTGTTTTCTACAGAAATGAAATGAGACCCATAGATACTGACAGTATCCAGGTGAAGCAATTGGCTACAAGTTGTACCAAGAAAAATAGCCTATCAATGCTTCAGCTGCCCAAAACACAGGTGAGAAGTTGTTTTAGCTATTCCCTATCCCCACTCCATTTCCTTGGCTCATTAAGAGTCCTTGGTGCTATTCCATGGTGGCTTATCTACCTTCTTTCAGCCTCTGACGGCCTTCAGAGAAAATGTACACAGCCTGCTCCCTGGAGATGTGACTTGCAGGACTTTACAAACCACATTCACCTTCCAGCAAGTCTGAGATAGCATCTTGCCGCTTCCCATTCTTGCCATCTGACCTTGAAAAACATGGGATGTCCTGGGAGAGGGACAAGCCCCTGCACAGCACAGCCACCACCATGCCAGTAGCCCCTGCAAGGAAGGGGGACATGTGTCCCAGAGCTTCCAGCAGCACTGGTTGCTGAGCAGCTGTGAAAGATCACCACAGCGCTGAGAAGTCCTCCTGTCTGGGAACCATGGGAGGGACAGAAAACAACCTGCAGCCAGACAGCAGAGATGGGAAGGGAGAAGGGCCACGGGTAAGAGTTACTATGTTTAGGCAGAGGAAGGAGAGAAGATGAAACAATTCATGGAGCAGGGGGAACAAGACATGAATCAGAGTACAGACACAGAATATAGGAGGAGAGGAAAAATGGCATTGGATGAATGGTACAACATTCATCCACTCATCCACAAAAACATATTTTTTTTTGGTGAGTTTTGAAGAGCATTTTGAGATTTCAGTTGTCCTTGGGACATTTATTTTAAGTGCAGCAGCTACAAGCAAAACAAACATATATGAGTACAACAGCAAAGACTCTCTTGGACAATTCTTCCTCTGTGATAGACTAGGTAATTAAAACATTATTTTCCCAATAAAACCAAGAAGTTAGGCTTTCTTTCACCCCAGTTAATTATCTACTATGTCACTGTAGTGGTGATCTGCTTTTATCTGACTTGCAAAAAGCACACTTCAAGTGGCTAGTTAAAACAACAAAAACTCACTGCTAAAATAAAATCTCACCCAGTGTTTTTCTTGCCAGAACAGCTGCCAACAGCCTAGGAAGTCAAACACGGATGGGGTCAAAGACAGTACATGCAGCAACCTGTGCCCGCCAAACCTCCTGCCCCTCGGGAAGGCAGGGTGCTGGAGAAGCAGCAAGAGCACATGAGCACTTCCCGTGTCCCTAGGACATCAACACGTCACCTGCGCACCACAACTGCTTGTGCACTCTGCAAGAAGCAATGTCCATAGTTTCATTAGACTGTCCTAACTAGTTGGATGACTTTCGTCACCCACAGCCCGAAACCCTCTACAAAGCACAGCTGCCAAGTAAGAAGACGTGAGAAATCCTATGTCTTCTGAACATGATTCAAAAGCACGTTTATGGTAACATCACAAAGATGCACAAGCAACATACATGTTTTGTTTTTCCAGAAATACTTCCAAAAGCTTAGTCTGTAGCCATGTCTGCATGATAAAAATAGGTTATTCAGAAGGGGAACTAAAGAAAACCCAAGCATTTCTTTGGTAAAGATGTGAATGTGTAATGCCTGAGGAAACCTTGATCATCCTAGACACTAAAGCAAACTCTCCAACACTTTATGTAGTTTGATGCTTTCAAAGCTTGACTTTGTTAGCAGTTTCCACAGTCATGTCACATTCCATGATGTCATTCTTTCAACAGCTGTTTTCAAGTTTGTTAAAAAAAAAATAAAATATGGTGGTGGTGCAGATATTCCCTTAACCCAAGGCTCCACAGTAACTTCCCAGGTATATGATTCTAGGTTGCTGAAAGAAAATATCATATTGGTCTACATTCTCCCTAGCACACACTCTAATATATTTTACAGACATACTTTTATGATAGATATAAAATTTTAAAAGGCTAGAAATATTAAAGAATAATTCCATCTACTTGCTCAACAGAAAAGTGACCAGGTCTCGAGTTATCTAAAATATCCTTAAAGATAAATTTACAAATACCCAAAGTAAAAATTTTCCTTTTTTTAAAAACACAAATCTGAAGTTTTTTACTTTGTTAGATGCACACAGAAAATACAGGACCTGTTTTTTAACTATTAAAAAAAACTATGGATATCTTATTTTAGCTACATGACTGTAACTTTCCAGGACAGAAAGCTACAAGTCCTGAAACTCTGCGTTGGCCCAAAGACACAACTACTGAGTTACTTTCACATGTGCTTTATCATTATCACCTCTTGCTTAATCTAACCTTGTGCGAGCACAGTGCATACAACACATTCGTATATACCTAGAGGCACGGGTATGTGAATAAATACACAAATACAAGCACACAGGTTTAAATGCCTGTGCTCCTGCTCACATTTACTGATGTCTGTATCTGCCTTTTGCTGATAGCACTCGTATAGTCCCTGGCCAGTTCCTTCTTCAACAACGTGATGTTCCATTTTATTTCTTCCCCCCATCAGAGAACAGCTCATAACCAACACTAAGATGGTTTCCGCTTAAACATTGAGCTCTTCACCACCACAAATACACAAATTCCAATGATGCTTATAGTCTTTTGATATGCCACAAAAACAGAATGGAAAACTCCTCCATTTACAAAGCAGTGCAGGGTAAGAAGGCAGGTAATCTTCACAGCTTTTCCTCCCTCTTGAGAGGCTCTAGAAATATGCAGGACAATTTTGTAATCATGTATTTACATGCATTTATAAAAATTTTCCTTGTTAAAATCCAATAAATGGAACGTGTGACCTGAGGTGACCTCCAGTTCTCCAAATTCATAGTCGCTATCTAATAGAATACATTCATATAAAATGTGAAAACTGACACTTTTAATAAGTGCATAATGGTCCTTGACTGGTAGAAACTCAATAGTGACTGAAAACATCCTGCTGACTGACTGATGGAAAAGGCCAGATTTCAGATGAGAGATTTTTCCTGCTCTTGGCAATCTGTAACAAATTCATGTCCAGTACTAAATTTCCAGATCTTTGTTTAACAGAAACATAAAAATTAATGATGTGTCATCCATCCAGTGACCTGTGAAGGGAGTTTTTCTCTAAGAGGTATCGTCACACAGAGAGTATGCTATATACAACTGTACTGTGAATGTATGCCAAATGGGAAAGGAATTAAGCACACTGAAGGGAGGTTTGGTTACTAATACCATATGGCAACAATAAGAACACAGAAAACTGTTTAAATCTTTCTTTTTAAATTTTTCTATTTGGCAAAATAAAAAGACTAAACAAGTCTGACTTTTAAGCCAAATAAAAACCATGTGTTTTAACTTCTTCAATCTAGTGTCCATACAATAAATAAAACTTCTATTTTTAACTTATCTGGACATAAACCAGACCATATCATATAAGTGAAAAGAGCTATCTTCAAAAAAATAAAAAGGGAGAGGTGTGAAGGATCAGGACGCAGGTTATTGTTTCAGTATAAAAACAGAACCATAATTACTGTAATTATTTACTTACTAAAATTTAAAAACAGCCATCGCTTTCCAGCAACTCTCCCTTGCTTTCAAACATAACAACCGAAGAAGGTAACTTCCAGAGCAAGAATAATGCACAGTGTTTGACACTGCCTTGCTTGACATCCTCATTTTTATATTGGAAAGTAATGGATTTGATGGATGGACCGCTCTCTGGATCAGGAGCTGGCTGGATGGCCGCACTCACAGGGTTGCGGTCAAGAGCTCAATGTCCAAATGGAAAGCAGTGACAAGTGGTGTTCCTCAGCGGTCAGTACTGGGACCAGTGCTGTTTAACATCTTTGTTGGACATGGACAGTGGGATAGAGTGCACCTTCAGCAAGTTTTCCAACGACATCAAGCTGTGTGGCACAGTCGGCATACTGGTGGGAAAGGATGGCGTCCAGAGGGACCTGGACAGGCTGGAGAGGTGGGCCTGTGCAAACCTCATGAAGTTCAACCAGGCCAAGTGCAAGGTCCTGCACGTGGGTCACAACAATCCCAGGCACAAACAGAGGTTGTGCAGAGAATGGCTGGAGAGCAGCCCCGAGGAGAAGGACTTGGGGGTGGTCATTGATGAGAAACTCAACATGAGCCAGGAATGTGCACTTGAGCCCAGGAAGCCAACCGCATCCTGGGCTGCATCAAAACAAGTGTGGCCAGCAGGTCAAGGGAGGTGATTCTACCCTCTGCTCTCCTGAGACCTCACCTGGAGTACTGCATCCAGCTTTTGAGTCCTCAGCACAGGAAGGACATGGACCTGTTGGAATGGGTCCAAAGCTGATCAGAGGGCTGGAGCACCTCTCCTGAAGACGGGCTGAGAGAGTTGGTGTTCAGCCTGGCAAAGAGAAGGCTCCAGGGAGACCTTATAGCAGCCTTCCAGTACCTACATGAGGGACTCTTTATCAGGGAGTGTAGCGTTAAGACAAGGGTTATGGTTTGAAACTGAAAGAGGGGAGATTTAGATTAGATAGTAGGAAGAAATTCTTTACTGTGAGGGTAGTGAGACAGTGGAACAGGTTGTCCAGGGTAGCTGTGGATGCCTCATTCCTGGAAGTGTTCAAGACCAGGCTGAATGGGGCTCTAGGAGAGCTGGTCTGGTGGAAGCTGTCCCTTTCCATGGCAGGGGGATTGAAACTTGATGATCTTTATGGACCTTTCCAACCCAAGCCATTCTATGATAGGAAAGTTCCAAGCATATGTAAAAACAACTCCAGTGCAGTGCTCTCATCTCATTCCTTTAATAGCATGGGTTAATATGAATGGCTTGTTTCTTCTTCTGCCAGATTCCAGCTGCTTCCCTTTGTTTATAAAGGACTTCAAAGTTTAAAACACTGTCCTGTCCCAACAAAGAACTTCCTCCAGATGCCATTATCTCAAGTGTTCTGAGCACTGGGGACAGCACAGCACCTGCATATCTGTAACTCGGCATCTTAAAATCTTCAATAAAGGTGCCTCTTTTTTTTTTTAATCTTTGTCATTTCCCCATTTTGCTTTTTACCTACCAAAAAAGATTTACATACGGGATATAGTTATACAGACCATTAGCAGGGAAACAGAGTGGTCAGAAAATCTTTACAATAATGACTAAAGTAGAAGAATACCTACAAGCTGCTACAGACTACAACAACCTACAACAGAACTGCTATCAGTAGAAACATCTTATCTGCTGCTTTTAGCTCTAAGTAAAGATGTGAGATACCTATTTGTGACAATGCGTGTCCAGTCCATGTCTCCCTGGTTATCTCTAGGGTAGCAAAGAAAACTTCACTCATTTTCATATGTAGTTGTACAGGCAAGTTACCTGTTAACTCAAGAAGCAGTATTTTTGGCAAAATCCAAACATATACTGATAAGAAAATAAGTAATTTGATGTAAGTAATTCTGAAGGCTACGCTGAAAGGAGAAAATACACTGCAATGTCAGTCATGTTACTAATTATAAGGAAAAGTATTTCCAGTTCAGACTCACATCTAGCTATACTTTGTATATCAAATACATAACTCAATGCTTCTGGGATTTAAGGGTGTATAAAGTTGAGAGTGGGCATGGGAAGGAACAAGTCACATGGACTTGTGATGGTAAAGAATACAACATTCTCAGATAAGTATGACCGTCAACAGTTGTCCAAATAATCCAATTGTTTAGACAAAATTATTCTTCATTCATTAAAAATGATAGCTCCTCCACTTTTTTAGCCCTGGCCCACTTCCACCTTGAATCTATATGTGTATTTATGGTATTGGGGAGAAAGTATCCTCTCAGCTCTGCTAGAAATGAAGCAAAAATCTTTAAGCATGTGAGCTTTTTAGGGCAGGGACTCTGTTCTCATGGTGTAAATGCTTTGCTAAGCACAGGGTCCCTGACTGCAGGTGAGACAGCTGCCTTCCACTAGGAAAGAAATACAGAAAGCAAGAACAAGATGGTCTGGAAACACATACAGTTCTGGTCTCATAACTCAAAAATAGGCTACCCCTAACTTAGCTGGTTTCATGCAAACAGAAAAGACTCTAGGCAAAACTTAGGCCAAATTTCTATGGCTCAGTTATGTGAAAGGGATAGATTTACAATTAAAACACTTGAGTTGTTTTATAGAAATTGACTGACATCCAAACTTTGACTT
The DNA here is from genome assembly GCA_026546715.1 of Gallinago undulata. Lineage (NCBI taxonomy): Eukaryota > Metazoa > Chordata > Aves > Charadriiformes > Scolopacidae > Gallinago > Gallinago undulata. The sequence continues at coordinate 17,489,316 of JAOTQQ010000041.1, forward strand.
GAGCCAAAAATGTCTGGATTTAAAAGTATGAGTCTACTGCTTGAGCTGAAAAAACAGTTTCATTCTCAAAGGCTTCAGCCAACTCATAAACCTCCGTAAGCGGGCCACAGACACCAGTGGAGACAAAAACTATATAGTATGAGTTCAGTTCAAGTTTTGACCTAAACTTGGCAAATTCCATCTTCACATGGTATAATATACTTACAGAAACTCTGCATACAAGTACACAGAAAATAAACACGCATACACACACTGGTTTTCTTTCTTACTTTGTTTCTTTAAACCCTGGTGTATATCCTAGCTATAAATATTTCTGAAAAGAAAATAAATTCAGATCCCGTCAGTAAAGCAGGGTGGGACACAGGCTAAGCAGCTAACACATTTTTCAAAGCAGAGTATTTGAAAATTATTTTTCCTCCTCTCAAGTCTGAGTTCAAGGTTCAGTGGTTTTCCAAAACATGCTGTATTCCCACCAATAACAACACTAACTAGAACAAAAGCTAGAAATACATAAAATAAACTAGAATCAGATTTTACAAAATCCTAACAGAGTAGGAAAGACCAGACAGAAAGCAGCTCCAAAATCATCTAGGGGTGAGGTTGCAGAGTTTACTAAGTAAGTATTTCCTTTTGGTGACTAAAATCTACTCTGCTTCTTTTTGCCCCAGAGAGTATCTCATTGCTTAACAAGTTCCCTCCCTGGTCAGAATTCTTTCTATTGTTTCCCAGAAAATCACTTCCAAAAGATGTGTGATGATCTTTCCAGATTACTACAATAATTATTAAGAAGAAATATTAAAAGTCAATTTGTTTTTTCTGTACATATGCCTCTTCATTTTTGATGTGCAACTGGCCAGAAACAAATAGTCTTTTTGTAAATTTTAAGCACTGCTGCTTCATGACTGCAACCATTTTCTTAAGGAGAAATTAGATGAGGGGGCTGTAGTAGAGCTTGAAGCTGCAGCTTTTATTTGAAAATAAAAAAAGGAGGAGTTGGTTCATTCCTGGGCCAGAGTCTTTGTAAAACACCAGGAAAATGTGTATCTTGTGTAAAGGCCCAAGGGAGGAGTAATCTCTAAATCCACAAGAGACAACCTAGGTAAAGAGTTGGTGGCATTAGGATAATCTGACAAGTGATAATTTAAAAACTGCATATCTAATTGTGTAATTAATATTTTATTTATTCAGTAAAACTAAATGTCACCTACATACACATCTGTTTCTCATTTTCTACAAAATCTAATAGGCAAGTGGATGGTAAAGTAATTTTTAAAGTAGGGTTGTATAATATATTCAGCTCTGCTATTCACACCATGTTTGGGGATCCAAAAGACATTTTAATGTATCTGAAGCAAAATCCAGCAACTTGAAAAAAAACAAAAAAAGAAATCAAATTACTGATAGTGGGAATTCATACCAAATTCTAAGAGGAAGTTACGCAGACTTCCCTCAGGACACAGAATCATTTGCTGCAGTCCTAGCAGTAGGACTGGCTGTACTGAGACCTCATATCTCAACAATATTAATTGCAGCAATACCACCTCCAGCTTATCTACATTGTACCACAGTGCTAGACATAATAGCATTTATAGTCTACATGGGGAGTGGCAAGTGAAAAAAAAACCCCAACAATAAAAGCATCCTTTTAATTCTTAAAAGTTACATGGCCTGTTTTTATTTAACAAGAATTCTAAAATAATTTACACAAGTAATTAGAGTTGAATGAACAAATTCAATGATGTTTCATCATAAAAAAAAGGGTTGCAGTGGGTTTGAGAATGAACATCTTTCCAGTTCAGGCTTAAAGTGCAGATGGGTGTCCCACTGAGGGACACCCCCCTAAGCAAATGACATTCTTTTGTAAGTTAGCGCACTGGACAGGATATGTGCTGGGTTACTCTGGAGCCTGCTCCTGTCTTCAGATCCATTTGGCCCAGAAAGTTAAATTACCAGCAGTTACTCCAACGTGCTGCTCTTCTGCAGCCTTTGACGCGTTGTTGTCCATATCACTTGGGATGCACATATGTCAATCTCCCCTTATCAGACAGGTTTAGTATGTTGCGGATCAAGACTGAGCAATTAGCACTGCGTTACCTGCAGTGATGCTTGACCTGCACATGCTTACTAAGCATCGCACACTATTCCACCCTATTTACTCCTCAGGTACATGATGATTAAAAAAAACTGTTAGGAATGTAAGACGACAACTTTCAGTGAATTAGTGCAAGAAATCACAAGCTACTCTCTATCACTTAGAAGTGTGATGGGAGACCTTGAGCTCTCCCTCAAACAGACAGGAGGATTTCCTGGGCAAGGAGATCACATATCCTCCAGCCAGGGCTGCAACTGGCACCCACACTGAATGAAAGCTCAGGGGCAGGCATCAGGAAGAAAACAGAAAACTTCTGTACTGCATGACTCTTCAGGTAGTACTGCAGGGCAGTATTCCGTCACTGCAAACCTCTCTTCACATATAATGGTACCAAGGTAATTCACTAAATGCAGTCTTAAAATAAAAATTTATATGATACACTAAAAATAAAAAACTGTTCAAAGAACAAGTGTTTATCTAGATGACCATAAAGAAAATAGCTGTATTACTCTATTCTGAATACTTTTACATTCTAAATATTCACACAACCCTATTAATTTATTTTGATGATTTTCACTTCCAGAGTCATGGGATTCTCCATATGGAAATAGACTCCTATTACTGTACTACCATTACAAAGGTCTGGCATATTAAAATAGTTATGCCTACAGCGCAATTACTCATTTTTTGTGATTACACCTTTTGAAAAAGAGATTATGAATGTTTTCCCCAGGAAAAACCAAAACAAGACAAAACAAAAGCAACTCTATACAGTTACCATTTTCCACTGATTCTAATAAACAGTGGGACATCTCTATGCACATTTCTAGTATAAATGCCAACAAACTTGTTAAAAAACCCCTCCTTTAAAGACATTTGTTAAACAGCAGAAGGTGGCCATTAAAGGTCTTATCATTTCAATTAATTTTGAAAAATGTATTAGGAATAGGCAATTCTAGTAATTTCAGAGGCAAACCATATTTCTACTAGTTCAGAAAGAATGCTGTTGTAATCTGCATAAGTAAGCATATGTTTAAGTATGGAAAACCTTAAATGTCTTTACTGGATGATCTGCTAGTAGGCAGCTATTATGCAAGTGTCCAGGCCCTATTCTGCCAAAGAGCATCTAAACCTTCTCTTGAAATGAGCCCCAGTGTGATGACAAGTAACACTGCCTCTACAATTTAATGCCTGGAGCCAAAGACTGGTTATAAAATATGTATTTTTACTTGTGCTATTTTAAGTTTGTTAGAAGTTTGTTAAAATCTAAAATGTTTAAATTTTGTGCAATAGAGATAAGCATTCCTTCTTGTAAAAAAAAAAAACACACACACCAAAAAACACCAATCCAAGAACCTTGGCCTGCTACATGGGAAAGAGTAAAAACAAAATTCCTTTTTAATACGCAGGTGAATCTGAGCTCTAAATCAGTACATTAAGTGAACTGCAGAAACATACTGATCTACATCTGTTATGTACTCAACACATTGCACCACCTCTTCTTAACTGTTATGTGCATCACTGCTGACTTTAATACAACACACATCTCCATCTCTGCTAACCACTTAATATAAGTGGGGAAAACACTGCAGACTGCTCCCAGCAACACTGTGCTTCTTGAAGATTTCACTACCAACCAACAGTTCCCAGGCAGCAATGGTGAAACCCAGGAGGTGCTCTATGCAAATCTTCAAGTAGCAGTCAAGCAATGCCTTCTGGGATCATACCTGTTTACACTAGATTCTCTTTTGCGCAGATGTTCTTCACCTCTGAAGCTGTGCACACACACACACATGTGAGTTGAAACTTTGAAGATGCTCGCTGCGTTAACTGAGGGTGACAACTCCTTCTGGTATCTAGGGCTAACTTATTTTAGAAAGCATTGCAGCACTTTGACATTCACTCCTCCCAGTTGGAATTGTTGATGCCAAACCTGGTTGCACTCAGTTCATCAATAGCTTTCTTCATTGCTTTGGGCCACACACATGATTCATATAGCTTGTAAGCAGCCTGAATGAAATTCATTTATCAGTTGTCTGGGTTTAAATAATTCTGGCCACAGTACAGGGAAATCTGCCCTGGAAAGGAGTGTGTACGGAAATTCAGTTGGCATATGGGGGAGAAGCTTCCTTGCAGAGGTGTGGGCTACTGTGTGCTGATGGGACACAACTTGTGCAGGTGAACAACGGCCCAGACACCTGGGTCTGTCCACCATTCGAGAGCACACACTGCAGCTCCTGAATTTATATAGGGTTCATAGGAAAAGCAATTATGGAAAGCTCTTTCAGAAAGCAGCTTTTGCAAACCTGTATACCTGACAATGACATAAACCCAATTATTGAGCACAACCCCAATCTGCCACAACGACACATGGTGTGTACCAGTATGAATAGCACAAAGGCACAAAAATCTCACCTCGTGTGTCTCATGCAATTTAATGGCTCCCCAGTACTTTACTTGAAGCAAATTTGCATTATAGACACACACATGCTCTCCGAAGTTCAGGAACGCTGACTCTACAAGTATTAGATAAATCAGTCTGCATTCTAGCAGTTCTTGCACACACTTACAGCAAGACTAGAAATTTGAAATGCATTATCCATTATTTTATTTCTCTTCCTCTCTTAAGAAAGAACCAAGTCCAGAATATACTTAAAATTCAATACATATACAATTTGGGGGATATGTTTCTCCTCATCATTACTCTGTCAATGAATTACATGCCCTACATAAGAGCAGAAAAGAACAAATACTAAAAGATCAGCTTTCCTTATACAAGGTAACATTTGACTGTGACTGTTATTTGATGCAATGTTGATTTTTCTTTTTAAATCTTGGAGGGAAAGAACGCACTTTGTTGCAAGGTTGTCTTGGAACAGGACTGTCTCCTGCCATGTAGGAAGCCAGGCAGAAAGTACCTCGATGATGCCAGGGGCCTCTCAGTGATTCTGCTATGCAACACATAATAAATATAGTTTTACTGCCCAGGTTACAGAATTATCCAATCCCTCCTAACTCCTTCAGAGAAGAAATAAACAGGTTAATGCAGATTCATTGTCCATTGCTCTGTGTTTTTAGATAGCTACTTAGAAAGTGAGTAGCATAGTAGCCAAGGTGTAGCATTATTCACACACAGAAAATTTCCTGAAAGTGTATTCTAAATCTGTTAATAAAAATCCTCAGTAAGAATAATTTGCTTGTTTAATTTTCACTTATTGAGCTTCAATATACCATAAAGTAGTTAACATAAAAGTAAAACCATAAAAGTAATAGCAACAGTGCCTTAAATAACTATTGCCTGTCTCATACTCATTAATGTTTTAGAAGAACACAAAACTGCCTCCAGATACAGGAAGCTGCTGGAAAATAAAAATTAACCATATCATATAAACTGAGAGCTTTAAAGAATTTTTTGTTGAACACAGAGTTCAACAAAAATGTTTTCTGTTCACTGTACACACGACACCAATGGGAATAAGAGCCAGTTCAAGTTCTAAGTTACCATTACTTGGGTAATAGCTTCAAGCTGCAAGGCACAGCTGTACGGGCCCAGCCAGACAGGCTATCACAGCAATGCTTTGATAGCGTGGGGCCCTTAAGTGTCAGGATATAGAAAAGGCAGCAGTTGTTGGCTGTGAAAACAGTCTGATACAAACCAGATGGGGACTTACTTGATGGGCAACACAAAGGAAAACAATTGGCTCATTCAACAGTCAGGCCACTGCCCCAGAGAATTAACAAAAGACAATAACAGTCTACCGGAGTTGATGCAAACAAGAAACAGCCATGTGGCTACAGTTTAAGTAATTGTTTCTCTTCAGACTAAACATAAAGTTTTGATTTCTAATTATTATATTCATTAATTGCAGTCTTGTTTACAAGTTCCCTCTTCCTCCAAAGTCCTCCGTATAATTCACTTATGTAGCACCACCCTTCACGCACCTAGCTAAACAAGAAAGAATTGTGTGACAAAAGGCAGCTATATTAATCTAATGTTTCCTGAAGAATGCCAAGACCACAGACAACTTTCTGAACTGTGTCAGAATAACATTACAGATACACAGCACACAGCATGTTATCAGACACATTTGCATGCATGTGGCAGTATATTTACTGATTCTTTTTGATTTGAAATGGCTAAAGATCAGTAAATCACATATTGGATTACCAAAATACAGATGTCTTCCAGTTTTGGGAAGAGTTCTTTTGGTTTCTTACTTAACTTTTTTCAGAAGAAAACTTCAGATCAATGATGTTACTACATAACGGTTTGTTTGTTGGGCTACAGTTAAAAATCTATTAGAATAGCTACTACCAAACTTTTCCTGAAGCAATAAAAAGTTTTAAAATTGGCTATTTCAGCCATAACTCAAAAAATCCCCAACCCATTCATTTTTAGAATGAACCAATTTTAGAATCTTGTAGAAGATTATGGTCCAAAATCTTAATTGCTCTTGCTGTTTTATTACAGGAAATAAAAAAAAAATGACGTGCAAAGGTATTTTCATTACAAATTACTTACAGAGATTGCACAGTAAGTCAGACTTCTAAGGGCCTTCTGCAATTTCACTCTCAGACTCAAAACATCTGAACTTTCTTTTCCTGTACTTCAAAATATTCCCCCTCTGGCAGGCTCTGCACTGCAGTGCTCTACAGGAGTGTGAACGGTTGGATGGCACACTCTGCAAGACAGACACACGCTCAGATACCCATGCAAGTACGTCTACAACATACAGGCGTCCTGGATGCCTTAGAACTCACATGGTCCTGGGACCCACCGGCTTTAGCACACCTCCACACATCCCTTGAGCTTCACAGCTTCTGGAAACTGCTTGATGGCTTGGTCACTTTTTTTGAGGTAGCAGTGGCCCATGATGTAAACATGCCCTAAACACATCACCCAGACCTATGATGGGTACACATGAAGTCTACTCTTCTTTATAAGCACTTCAATTTCCATGGAGACTTGCAAGTAGTGGGATTAAAGAGCTGAATGTAGAGCTCTTGTTCAACAGCCCCCACTGGACAGACAGAACAAGGAAGTTTGTTCTTAAAGAAATCAAAAAAGACCTATTGATTTAATGAAGTATAGAGTCAGGCCCTAATTGTCACCTTAAGTGGTTCTAGCTTTTACCTGCAGGGATGCTCAAAGAAGAAAAAAAAAAAAGACTAAAATGCAGCCCTGGCTGTATTCAGAACAACCACCATATACTGTAGGTAGAGAAGTATGCTTTTTACTGCAGTTTCGTGCTGTAAGCCCAGATCCAATGCTCCAACAAAGCCATTGTGTGCTGAGCTCTGTCTGAGCTAAAACATCTCTCCAGCTTATTTCCAAATGTGCAGCCAAATTCTTTAAACCTCTGATGACGGGGTGGGTTGTCACATCATAGCAGATGTGCAGCCTGCAGTGCTGCCATTATTCCTTTTTTCACATCATATATATATCGAGGTCAGAACACATTTTTTACATACAGCTGAAATTTTGTGTTGAGTTTCTTCATTAGGCTGTGTCTAGAAGATTACAAATCTTAGGAAAACAACAGCCTTTATCAAGCCTTAAGCTCAGGGATACTGGCTGTTGTAGCCTTGCATTTAAAAGCCAGTGAGAGACGAGCAAAAATGTCTTTAAATCCCATGTCTGTCTGCAGAGGGAAGCCCCAAATGCTCTTATAAAAATGGTTTTGGACATCGTTTGTCAGAGAACACCTCCACAGAGGACAGCATGTAAAGACCAGCTGGAGCATGGGGAGGTATGGCTGCCCAGCCTCCGGTAAAGTGAGGGATCTGACAGGAAACTGCCCCCCCTCTCTGCTCTTCTTTTTTAATGAGGAAGAAAGCTTCATCTTCAGAAACAAGCATTCCCTGTGTAATCTCCCAAGTTTTCTGTCTCTAAGAGCAGGTCTAATTACTGAAAAAAGCTACGTGCACTTTTAAGAAGTTAATTGTGTATTTATACTGTAACTCAAACTGGTAAATATTTCCCATTTATAATTTTGATTTATGTAACAGGGTACAATAGCAGCTGTTAAGTAAATAAAGCAACTTTCTCAAGATCTGTAATTATGGTTTTAGGATTATGAAAACAAACTAAAAAAAAAAAACACAGATATTAAGCAACTGCCAACAAATTCCATGCTTTTTACTTCTAGTGGTCTGACAAGGACAGAAATTGCAGCTGTTATACTGTATTTAAACAAACACAGCTCTGCCCAAGTCTTGCAATATGTGCATAATACAAGGCCACGGTAGGAAACCCTGAGATTATTACTTTACTGTAACAACCTTAGTTTGGATGGAGGTGTGCAAGTTGACCTGTATTAAGTCCAAGCGATTGCATAGTTTGGACCCACAACATAAATGTAATTTTATCAGACCTAGAAAATATGAGATAGACATTTTCATTGCTCACATAGGGTTGATGAATTCTTATTTTGTACTAAAACTACATGCCTATCTGAATATAAAAAAAGAAAGACTTAACAAAAGTCAAAGTTGTGCCATACACAAAAAGAAACAGTTAACTCCATGCAGACAAGTACTGGGGGAAAAAAAATGCATTTTACAGAATTGCTACATAGTTTGTATCATACTCAATGGCTTTCACTCAGGTTGTTTAGAACTATGCTTTAAAACAGATCTTCCTTCTTTAAAAGCAAAACATAAGTTTTAGATTAAAGAAGAATGACAACACAGATACAAAGGTTCTAAATTAAGTTTTTCTAGGTGTAAGGTTTTTTTTTTCTTGAATGACAGCATTCATGATAAAAAACAGAACACAGTAGTCCACAGACAAAATTTAACCCATCTCCATTATTTACTACTGTTCCTTGCAAATGTAGTCACCAAAAGCAGACTTGCAACAGGTATTTCAAAGATGAGGATTTGTTGCATTTTACTTTCAAAATTAGTCTTATGGAAGATGAAATGTGTTTTAACCAAGTTTTACATTTGCATGTGTTATTCAACACTATTGCAAAATGTAGTTCCATATGCAACCTCAGCAGTGAGCAATGGGTCATGCATGACAACTTTAATCTGCACTCACCAGTCCTTATGTCATTTTTAAGAAAAAAACTACTTTGGCAGAATTCCTTTCTCAAAATCAGCATGTTATCAAAGAGTAGCATTAGCATTATTTATATAGTATTCTTCATTTGGAAGACATCCTAAATAACATTTACTCCATGCTGTTGCCTTATTTGAAAGTTTCCTGGGCTCTTAGTCTTAAGAAATTAATCACATGGGTGTTGGAAACACATATTTATATTTAATTATAGGCAGTCTTTATATCACTGGTATTGAGAAGCTGGTGCTGGAAAAACCTGGTGTCTCTTCAGCGCATAAAGTAGAAAGCCTGTTTACTCCTAAAGTATCTAGAAAAATAAGCAAATAAAATATGTAGGTAACTACACTGTTCAATGTTCAGCATTGCCGATAAGTCAAGCTCTCTCAAAATATAATTAGCAGTAACATTTTAAAAACAACATTACAGTTTGACTGTGAACACCAATCATCTAAATATCTGTCTTCATTGACTAGTTAGGTTTTATTAATAATTTTACAACTATGCCTCATCTCTGCTAGCAGTGCAAAAATTTACAAAGCATAAAAGAGTTGAATGGCTGAGAATGATAGCTTTTGTAAATCAACCATCCCCTATACAAAACAGGTTTTGGGGGCAGACAGTCAGAATCTGTGGATTATTTATTACTCGCATTAAGCCACCTCCATTCGGCATATATGTTCCTGTCCCTACTCAGCCACTCCCCACACAAAAAGCTGACACCTTCCAATTTTTATGTAGTGCTTTAAGGAGCTGAATTGAGAGCCCTTAACAAGAGGTAAATCTGAAGGGAGTCCAACTGCTTCTGCCCAGGGATCACCAAAACCAAGACACGGGGAAAGCAGAAGCTGTTTGCATTGCTTTCAGAAACACACAAGCCGCTGAATTATAAAGGGCAACATCCGCCTTCCCTGCCAACCAGAAAAATAAAACAAACACGGCATATACCAAAGACAGAAAGCCTACATTTCTTATACCACAGTGCTATATGTGTTTCTCCAAGTTGAAATATATGTTTGTAATGCTCCTTGTCTTCACCTGTCACTGCAACAAGACTTCGTGGTCTGATACTGGTGAACTGCCAAGCGACCAGACACAGAGTCAGTAGCAGCTCTACCTAAGAGAGCTGGCGCGGTTCCTGACCCCAACATAGTTGGCACTGATGTACCAGCCAGAAGGTGATAGCAACTGAGGAGTGGAAATACATCCTGTTCAGGAAATGGTCTTTGCAGGCCATAATCTCTGGCAGAGACTGTACCATACTCCTGGAGGCAGTAACTCCAACTAAATGGTCTGCTGAATAAGGAAACGATAAAGCTATTTCTCACAAAACATCTTGTTATAGTGACATACTGAGGCACGCCATTTAGAACAACTAG
>JAOTQQ010000041.1:17499911-17579393 GCA_026546715.1 Gallinago undulata
AAGGAAACGATAAAGCTATTTCTCACAAAACATCTTGTTATAGTGACATACTGAGGCACGCCATTTAGAACAACTAGAAATCTCAATTTAAATTCATTTGCCATCACTGCTAACGAACAGGCACGCAAATTAAAGCGGTACAAGACCATAAAAATCTAATGCCTCTTTACATTATGACAGAAGATGATGTGCAAAGGGATTTCAGACTCAATGATATGTATATAAATGAATAGCAGGTTCAGGAGAGACTATTCTGATCATTTTCCACGATCTACCACAACACACAGGCCACAGAACAGCTAAGCCCACTTTCTAGATGCACATCAATTCTTTCTTATTAAACCATGGGCTCAGGGCTGTGGAACCACTAATTTGTGAGAAACATCTCCCTCCAGAGAACAGCTAACTTGAAACAGCCCTTGGGCTGATGTAAGCATTAAGTACATGGGGAGTCTCTGTCCTTAGGTGGCTTGCCCAAGCCTATTAATTCTGTGTCTGTGTCCCCCATTTTTATAAACAACATTTGCATGAAAGGGTAAAGCAGGTCAGCCTAGTCAGCTTGCTACCATCTGCTTTTATTCAGAGTTACTAAAGATCAGTGCCAGTGGGATCAGTGCCCATTTAGGGGGTTTATTGTGTGTGTTTATTTTTTGCTGTTTACAATGAAGGCAACAGCAATTACTGTAAGTTTGTAGAAGTGTATACAAATCATAATACACAATACAAAGCTGCTTCAATCAGATCTTACCATGTTTACGAATCCTACACAGGCTGTGAGAAAGTCTGCTTTGGCACAACAATTGTGCCAAACTGGTGAGGAGCATGTTAGCCTCCAGGAGATATGAGACTGTATTCAGTACTTGCTACCAAGACCATTCTGTACTTGCAAATGCACAGCAACTCCAGCTGATTCAGCACCGTATGAGAATCTTACACACAAGAAAAAGCATCACATTCATGCTTGGAACCTAGACGGGCTAACAACAGAAGTATTTATACAACTACCAACTGGAACTACTGAAAGATCAAAGACAGACTGCCAAAGTGGAAACATCAATTTAGGGCTCTCGGCTAGTATATTCCAACTCTTAATAGTGGATATGTAGCAGCAAGAGGTACTCTCCTCTTAATGAGGAGAATTAGAATTCTAATAAGCTTAGAATATGCCTGGCCACTGGAGACACAAGCTACAAAAAAAACCCCACAATCCCCAAACCAACCAAACCCTCCCTCCCTGCCCCAAACCGGCAAAAAAAGGAAAAAAACAGAAACACATGGAGAAATATAGAGTGTAGAAAGGCTCTACAGAGGGATCTGGATCAATAGGCTGAGGCCAATTATATGAGGTTCAACAAGGCCAAGTGCTGCATCCTGCACTTGGGTTAACATCAACCCCATGGATGCTACAGGCTTGGGGCAGAGTGGCTGGAGCTGCCTGGCAGAAAATGACCATGGGCTGTTGGTCAGCAGCCAGCTGAGTATGAGCCGGCAGTGTGCCCAGGTGGCCAGGAGGACCAACAGCACACTGCCTTGTATCAGAAACAGTGTGGCCAGCTGAACTGATGGTTATCCTCTTCTACTCAGCACTGGTGAGGCCCCACCTCAAATACTGTGTTCAGTTTTGGTCCCCTCACTATAAGACAGACATTGAGGTGCTGGAGCGTGTCCAAAGCAGGGCAACAAAGCCATTGAAGGGTCTCAAGAATAAGTCTTACACTAAAGGACCAGCTGAGGGAGCTGGGGATGTTCAGCCTGGAGAAAAGGAGACTGAGGGTTATCGCTCTATATGGCTACCTGAAAGGAGGTTGTAGTCTCTTCTCTCAAGTAACAGGCAATAGGACAAGAGGAAACAGCCTCAAGTTGTACTACAGGCAGTTTAGATTGGACATTAGGAAAAATTTCTTCACCAAAAGGGCTGTCAAGCATTGCAACAGGCTGCCCAGGGCAGTGGTGGAATTACCATCCCTGAAGGTATTTAAAAGATGTGTAGACGTGGCACTTAGAATCATAAAATGGGGACATGGTTTAGTGGTAGAGTTGGCAATAGGTTTACAGTTGGACTCTATGATCTTAAGGGTCTTTTCTAACCTAAATGATTCTATGATTCTATGAAATCTGCACTGTAGGGATAACACAGTGGTGTAGCATGCAGCTTAGCAGAACTGGCAGTCTGGAATGCTTCGGTTCTGGGCAGGGAGTCACAATTGTTTGAAAAGCAAATGCAATTATGATCGAAATTTTTAAAAGAAATTCTAATAAACTTAGAAGTAAATTCCTTTACATTACTAAGATATATTTAAGAGAAGTTCCTCAGAAGCCCTTGGTGCCTGTGTGATGCGATACAGACAGCTGTTGCTCAGCAGGCACCCATCCTGGGTACCATATTTTTGAGGCAAAAAGGACATACAAACTCCAGAATGTACATTGGATGACTTATGCAGCAGTACCACAGGGAAGGTTCAACTCACCAGTATGAAAAAGGGACTGGTCCCTCATTATTTGCACATTACAACCCCCATGTAAGAGTGAAATGCCAGGCTTAATTTTGTCATTGCCCTAAACTCTAGCTTATGATATATAAAATGCACTTGGAGGGCTGACATAGACCACTGGATTAGATCACTTATAATCCTTTCAAATCTAGGCTTGAAGAGGGAAGCAGAGAAGATTTCTGGATATTTACCTGGAGTCCTGATAAATCTGAAAAAAGACAAATAACAATCCAAGTATTTGACAGTCTCTATAGGAGTAATCCTTTAACTAGTGATCATGCCAGCTTGAGCGAATTATTCTTTCCCTTTCCACAGAAAAAAACCCAACTGGTGCTGGAATTTCAGTGAAAATCCCTGCTGCTGTGTACAGGCCAGAGGAGGGACTTGGTACAGGAATACACCCTGAACCTCAGCAAATCAAATGTATCAAATGAAATGCAAAAGATCTGATCAAAAAGGAGAAAGGAGCAACTAGAACTGCTTTCACCTGCTTAAGGGCTGTCTTGAAGATATACAAAGCTGTGCAGATTAATGCTAGGTGTAAAGCATTACCTGTGTAGGCACCAAGAGAAGACCAAAAGAGGAAGGTTCCTGCCTTTGCACATACCTCCCACAGCAAAAGGCTTAGCACAAGGTCAGAGAAATGTCTTAACAATACTGCCTCAGGGACAGTGCTGTATCCTTCTGTGCCATTTAAGGAGGCACTAACTCTCAACCTCTTAGAAGTTGAAGAAACTTGCCAAATGAACAAAAAACCTAATGCACGTAGATCTGTAAAATAAGGTGTGGAAATGGACTCCAGGAGAATGACTTTTGCCTGAGCATGCCAGTTCATAGGAAATCCTCAGACTGCAAGGCAATATGAGCTGACTATGTACAGTTTTCTTTAAGTATAAACTGGTGGGTTTTTTGGGTTTTTCATTTCTTCATATGATTACTTGGATTTCAATTAATTTAGATGCCTCAAAAAATCAAATTACATTCTAGGAGTCTAAAAAACATACCAGGGATATCTGTGCTTCACCTGCTAGAAGTTCCTGTTGTTCATGCCTTTTGCACAAATAAGTGGGGGGAAGACATGATGGGTCTAGGAGAGGTTCATTTCCCAGAAAGAGATCTCTTGGGAATGGGTGCAAGAGTGTGCACAGCCAGATGAAACCCACAGCGGTTCTTGGTGCTTGGTTTCCCAGGACCCTAACTTGAACACACTCACAGCAAAAGGACATCATTGTCTACAATAACAATGCTACACAAGACTTTGCCTTAAGCTGTTAAAAAAAAAAATCAAACTTCTTTTTTAACATTTTATCTGAAAAATAACTGAACTCAGTGGGAAAAGCAACATCCATAGATATAAATGGCACTTCTTAACAGGTATACAGTAATATTTACAAAAGCCAAGAAATTCAAAACTCCTGTTCCAAATGTATGGTAACACAGCTAAATATTGATTGACTAATCCAAACTAGAAACTCTCAACTGTGGCTACGGAGGATTTTATGCAGGGATAATATATAAACAGATGCATGTACCCTAATGCATAGGCTGGCGTGTAACTGCTATGGTGACAGGTACAGGAAAAGCAAATGAAAACTCTTTGAGAACAGGTGTTTTAAACCACTTGGAGCACCTAAGAGCTAATGACTACTTAGAGAAGAGAGAAAGTTTCTGTGGCAAATGCAGCTTTGCATTTCCTGACTTGCCCAAACGTAAACTATATTAACTGAATTATGTCAGTGAGCCATCCGACAGCATGGGGAAGTAACTGTACAGGCAAACCAGGCTCAAAATACACAGAAATAAGAGCTCTGAAGAAAAACTGAAAAACTTACATAAAGTTCTAACAGGACATTTACTTTAAAATGCCATAATTATAGCTAATTGATATCATTATTAAAATTTCCAAGATATTTTCTTAGAAATTAGTCAAATTCAAGGACCAAGGTAGGCTACGCAAACTATTCCTACCTCTCAGGCTGTGTGAAACAATAGCTCCAGTTTGCTTCACTAGCTGCTATTTTCAGGGTTGAGAGGCAAAAGCCTTCAGTAAAATTCAGTCCAAAAAAAAAAAAAAAGAAACAGGAGGATACTGAGGAGAAAGTAAGCTTTCAGTAGAATAATTGTTAAGAGTTTGACCAAAACAGTTCCAAGAAAAAAAAACAAAAAACTTTCAGCCTTATCCTAATCTTCCTCTCCTTCCTTGAAATGTCTGTTGAGAGATTTGCCTCATGCCACAATAGCTTTAATTAAAAATAAACCAAAATCTAATTCAGAGCAATGGCTGGCTGAAGAAGAGCAGCAAAGTAGTATTCAACTATATCCATATTTTCAATACTACCATTTTTAATATGGCATAATATCAATGTTAACACAGAACTAGCTTGTTTTCAGTACCAAACAGGGACTCGGGAAGCTTTTTTTTTTTATACAGCTTCTTTTAAGGGCTTCTTGCCCTCTTATTCATTTATTGCACAGATCATCTCCTCCCACAAGAAACTGTGCAATCTCTCTGTGGCAACAAAACCAATTGGTTAGTACCGCAATGTTACTTTCGGCTGCCTGAATACAATTCACTAGCTGGAGATAAAAAGGAATTACTATCATGAAGTTGTGTTCTTTAGGTCACATTTTGTGAGTCTTTGCTGTAGAAAAATAATTAAGTGAAAATACATCTACCTTCTGGTTCTGAGCTGCTTATATTAAAGTTTAAAAATGTTCTGCAGTCAAGCATTGCAACCTGTTCTTTCATTTTAATTCAAAAATTCTGAATCATGTTAGTGTAGGCCTGAAAATGCTTGTATTTTGGAAATATGTGCATTCACCAACCACAACAATTATTATCATATTAAGTCTATGAAGATATATGAAAGAATGGTACAAAGATTAAAGGGTATTATAAAACCAAAAATATATATGCATGCATATTATACACTACAAACATATGTTTTCAAACCACTGTCTCCACTATGTCTAGAGAAAGCACACATTTCAATTAATAATACATGCAGGCTTTATTTTCAGTTGTAACTTTCAGAAGACATTACCCTTTCAGGCATGATATTGTAACAATCCTACTGAACTTCAACTTTCATTAGAAGACATCAATCACCTTTCTTTTAGTAAAAACACATGTTCACTGTAGACCACAAAACATTTTTCAACAACAAAAGAAAGCTCTATCATATATGTATTTGTGACCATAGGCAGAACATGAATCAAATCTTGTCATGTATTTCTCAATTCAACAAAAAAAAGCTTTTTTTGCATCCAAGTCCAAAACAATTTTCCTTTTCTCCTAAAAACCTGAATTCACACTTCATTTTAGGGCTACAGATTTTCTATGTTCTAATATGAACACAACCACTTACCCTTTAAACTCTGAAAAAAACACCTAAATGGTCTTGCCCCTGAAACGCTTCTCCATTTTCAGACAAATTCACATTGTCCCTTGCTATCTCAGTAAAGGCAACTGTTTGACAAAGTTTTTTTTTAAATAGGGTACTTAGCATTTATAGTAACAGATGTGCTCAATTTAAAAACGTTGTATTTACTTAAACCCATGTATACTTATCACATTACAAGTTTTCATTTTTTCTTTCAAATGATTCTTATTAATTCCTACCCTCAACTTTTTGACCAATTAAGCTTGCAGTAGTGAAGCTTACAGAGACAAGACCTTGTGGTTAAAACTGACAGACAGTTGTTTCCATTTGTAAATGCCCTAGATTTTTATTAGGTCATTAATATGTATACTTTGAATGGGAGTTAAATTGGCCTGGTATATAAGTCGCAGGGTGTTTATTCTCCTCTCAAAGAAAATTGACTACCGCCATCTTGTGGTCAAATATTTTCATCTGACAGACAGACACAATTGGACTGTGCCCAAACCTCGTATTGCAATACGGGTAATTTATTTTTTTTAAGATAAATATTCCAGAAAACAAGAGATTTGGTAAAAAAATATTTTACTCCATATCCAGACCTCACTCAATCACAGAGGCTGGAAGTGCTGTTTTGTTAACAGTTTGAGAAAAACTTGTGGTGTGAAAGCACGACGTACAATGTTAAGAAGATACCCCCCTTTCTGCCTTCTCTCTGATGCTTAATATGAGGAGGAGGAGGAGGAGGAGGAGGAGGAGGAGGAGGAGGAGGAGGAGGAGGAGGAGGAGGAGGAGATTCCTACATCCACTATTAAGGAAAACTGCTTTTAAAGTTGGGAATGATTTGCTCCTGCAAGGCACATAATTTCCTTTTTGGCGATTTAGAGGTCATAGTCAAGTTAAGTATTCACTTTCCTTACGCAATTCGGAATTTCTCAGCATCAGAGGAAAAAATACTGTTCTTCCTATTAGAAAAAAATAATTTCAATATTTTCCACCAATGTTAAATAAGAGAGTTAACCCCCATTTTAAATAATTTCTTTATTTACCCACTTTAAAAACATATTTTGGTAATTGTCCTTACAAAAAAAGCATATACATGCACTGCAGTGTGCTACTTCAATGCTTTAAGCTTTTCCACTAATTGTCCATAGAAGCTAAATTTTAAATTATTTGTAACTTTCTTCATATGTAAAACACAGTTATGAAATTAGGTTCCAAGTCCCATGACTAAGAACATTGGCCTACAGCTTTTCTTACCACTATAAATAGTTGAAGAAAAGTATGTTCATCAGAATTATAATTTGATTAGATGTTTTAAAAGAAAAATAAATGGGGAAATTCAAAGAACTATTTTTTAAAGGGTTTGAAGGAAGAATTTGTCTATACTGGGGTGGAGCAATTATAATTGCATATGTTGTAGACATGCAGGTTTTTAGATTCCTTTTCTTACCATGTAAGATTAAAACTGCTCCATATCTCATCTACCACCTCCACAAACTTATTATCTGCTAAAACAATTAAACATGGCAGTAATATGCACAGTTTATGTTATTCCAACACTGACTTGAACAACAATAAACAAAATATATTCTCTCCCTCTCATGCAATATCCTTAACACTTTTAACAAACACTGTTCAGTAATCTCCAAAAATAGCATGGTTATGCATGGTTATACATAGCGTCCTTCACAAAAGAAAATCACTACCTGTCGCACACTAGCTTGAAGGCCATCACAAATCAGGCCATTTAACATTTAAAAGCTCTAATTTTTTTTCCACATTTTGTAGAATCATAGAATAGTTTGGGTTGGAAATGACCACAAAGATCATCTAGTTCCAACCCCCCTGCCATGGGCAGGGACACCTCCCACTAGACCAGGTTGCTCAAAGCCCCATCCAGCCTGGCTTTCAATGCTTCCAGGGATGGGGCATCCTCAGCTTCTCTGGGCAACCTGTTCCAGTGCCTCACTACCCTCACTGTAAAGAACTTCTTCCTAATATCTGCTGTAAATCTCCCCTCTTTCAGTTTAAAACCATTTCCCCTCATCCCATCGCTACACTCCCTGATAAAGAGTCCCTTCTCATCTCTCTTGTAGCCACTTTCAGGTACCGGAAGGCTGCTCTAAGGTCTCCCTGGAGCCTTCTCTTCTCCAGGCTGAACAACCTCAACTCTCTCAGCCTGTCTTCACAGCAAAGGTACCCCAGCCCTCTGAGCATCTTCATGGCCCCCCACTAGACCTGTTATAACAGGACCATGTCCTTCGTGTGCTGAGGACTTGAAATCTGGACACAGTACTCTAGGAGGGGTCTCAGGAGAGCAGAGCAGAGGGGTAGAATCCCCTCCCTTGACCTGCTGGCCACACTTCTTTTGATGCAGCCCAGGATGCAATTGGCTTTCTGGGCTGCCAATGCACACTGCCGACTCATGTTAAGCTTCTCATCCACCAACACCCACAAGTCCTTCTCCTTAGGGCTGCTCTCAGTCCATGCTCCACCCAACCTGATTTGAGCCTGGTCTTTGCATGATCTTAACTCTGTATTACCTTTCAGTTCTCCTCTAGTACCCCCTGCATTTTCTTACACGTATGAACCACTGCCATCTATCACAACATTATGAACATCTTGTTTGGTGAGCAGCATTCTATAAAGCAATTAAGATTCAGTTGATTATATAATATGCACATTGCAATGCTCTTGGGAATTAAAAATGTAAATAAATATGTAATTGCAAGGATTCTGATGACTTACATACAGATACATTAGCAATCCTTCCAGTGCACCCCAACAATATCTTAACTATGTACACAGATTTATACACGTTACATATAAATGTTTGGAAACTTTGGGAATTTGGTTGTAATGAAAACAAAACTTAAAAAAAAAAATCAGTATACAACAACATTTAAAAGTTGACTGAAAGAACTGTTTGCTTATTGACATTGATTTACCTTCTTGTTGCACCTCTTCAGACTTCCTTTTCACATGAATAACTCGGGGTCTCACAGTCTCAACTTGTACAGCTCCTTGGTTTTCCTCCTATATATCATACATTAAAATTGTATTACAGATCTGACTTTTGATGTAAATGCTCAGTAAAATTATGTGGAGCTTCAAGAAACATCCAAAGAGGTTTTTAAAGATTCATTAAAGGATATACACTTGCTCTCCTTCCTTTTGACTTCAAAAGAATTCAGATCGGAATTAGCCTATTGCAATTCTATTTCCTCTAGACAAACATCCTGGGAGCAGGAGGTATGGCAAAGTGCCATTTTGACCTGAAGGCACACAAGATTCTCAATTTCTAATCAAAGCATGTAGCAGAAAGAATGTAAGATTTATCTGGCTTTCTTCAATACCTAGGATTTCTCTCTCCATTGGTATTATCCTTCTAAGTAAAGAGCAAAAACAAAAATAAAATTTTCAGCATGCAGGTTGGAAAACCCATGTCAAGTATAATTTGATTTATTTCCTTAATCTTTATTTATTATGTCTAATTTTATAAATTAAAAATAATTTATTCCCTTAAATATAAATTATATTTATTTCCTTGACCATGTTTTTAAAATAATTTTCCACTCCTCCTGAAATGCTCTTCGCGACCTAGGTCTGCGACGATACCTATGGGAAAACAGCTTCTTAGAAGCAACAATCACTCTGCATGTTAAAAAGGGGGACACAGTATTTGTCAAAGACTTGTTGTCTTATGTGTTAACTGGACAAGAATTGTGGCCCGAGGACAGTCCACTACGTGTAGACAGGAAACTTGGAATGTGCAAAACACAAAGGCATGGACATCTAGAAGACTTAAGCATTCTCTATAACAAAGAAATTTGACTTCATCAGTTATTCTGTTGATCCTACAGATTAATGTAAGATTTTTAATGAGTATTCTTAAAGAAGGAGCAACATGAGAAAAATCATAAATGTTTGTGTATCCCACAGCATTTGGAAGCTATGGACAGAATTATATGCCCCTGAGAAGCATGACACAAATATTCTCTTGAAAACATGATGACAAAATACCAGTGGAACTTTGCTGAACGAAAGCTAAAAAGGAAGAACAGTACACTTCAGTTCCATGAGAGAAGCCACAAGTGAAATAAGCAGCCAAAATATAAACAAAAATAAGAAAATTTTTACATCTGGCAAGCAACAAGCATGGTTCCAACTACACAATCAGGGCTTCCCATTTTCAGCTAACAACTGTTTCCTAGGATAATTGGAATCTCAAGCTTGTCACATACTTAACCATTTAAGCCAGTGTTGCAAACATCAGAAGGAACAAAAAGATAATCCATTAAGTCACTGCATTTTCCTCAATGTTTGAATGGACTTGTTTAGACTCATCAGTGAACAAAGCCTATACTAATATATAGCATGGCATTTGGTACCAACACAACCTCACCAGCACAGCAGTGAGCTTAAGCTGACAAAAGGGCATATGCATGCATCTGAGATCAAACTGGCATCTTCTCAAGGTGCTAAGTGTATGGCTACATCAGTTAGGGTTAGCACTAACTCGGATACTTCTACACACTGTGATGTTGACCATCTCTCTTTGTTTAAAGCTGTCCTGGTTTGAGGTACAATAGAACCAATTTTCTGTTCATTAATTTTACATTTTAGCTGGGATGCTTCTAACTGACTAAAGTCTGCAATTAACAGCATATTGTGCAGAAACTGTTCACTCTCACAGCGATAAGACCCGATTATACCAAGGAATGGTGTGCAGAGAGGCTCATACTTATTGCTATAACAATCAAGGTCAGCTAACTTTGTTAATTGCCACATTAGAGGCTCAGAAGCAGAAAAGCATGGAGGGGTCCCACCTGTGGGGAGGAGTGGACAGGAGAGGTGACCCCAACCTGACCAACAGGGGATTCCATCCCATCTGCATCACACTCAGTACAAAAGCTGAGGGATCAATGGGTCAACTCTCTTCCTTCAATGGCCAAGGTCTGAGGAGGACCCTGTCTGTCCGTCTGCCTTTGATCTCAATCCAAGCATTCCTGACTCCAGATCCAGAATCCGGCTCCTGTCCATCCCTGAGTCCAGTCTGGGACTTTTCTCTGTGCCTGCTGGTGACAGGATCGCCATCCTGGAAGCTTGATATGTTTTTTTTTTTTATATACTGTAAACCTTTTTTTTCCTTTTAAAAATTATTTTTCTCCCTATTATTATGTATTATTTCATTTTTTTTAATTTTCATTAAAGTAGTTTAGTCCTTTTTCTAAACTCATAAATCTCTTTATGTCTTCCTCTCCTCTCTTTGAAGAGGGGGGAGGAAGTGGCTATCTGTCATTCTGATTGGCCAATGTGGCCAAAACCATGACAGAAGCTGACAAGATAAGAAAGAGTTGGGATGGTTTTCTGAAACTGGGAAGGTCTCATGGAAATGTGATTGAAGGCCACTAATGTTACAGAACATTAAATGTAAGCAGCATAACAGTATGCTCAGGAGTCGATTTGAAGTGTTTTTTTAAATTTTGTTTTGGATTTTTATCAAGACAAACCCAAAAAAAACCAGTTTAAACCGAACTGAGGTTCAGAAGTTGAGATAACACATAGATTCACAAACCATAATTATGCATTCCTGGCAGATTAAGAAAACATGTCTTTTGAAACACTGAAAATGAAAGCTAATGAGAATACCAAAGTGACAAGCCCACTTAAAAAAATGTTATTTGTGTAAAAACATTCATACTTATGTAAGTATGTTATGAAAATATTTTGCAGCTGATTTTCTAAGATTTTAACAATGCATTTGGGATTTCAAATTATTTAGATTTACCTTCTTAGAAATGTTTAGCCACACAAATATGACTTTCACTGCTCATGTCCCTCCCTTGATCAAAATGATTTATCTAGAATAGATTAAAAAAGCCCAGCTTTCTCCTAGTCATCTCTTGCTTTTATAGCTAACAGTACAGGGGCAAAGTGGGCACAAATAACAGTTAATTCCTGTATTGTTGAACAAGAATGGACAGAAGGAGTCAAACACAAGATCCATTCAGTCTGGCACTCAGTCTGACAGTGGCTAAAAGAATATATAAATCTCACAAAAATCCAATGCCAAAAATGGAGGAGCAACCAAGGAATTTGGGTAGATAAGAAAATTCCTGTAAGATTTAGGCCATTTGTTTTCAAGTGAGAGACCACACAGACTTCACTCTTCATGACTAACAGAAGGCATTTGCTCCTGCCCTACAGGAAAAGATAACGTTCTGTTGGTTCAGATTCTGATTCACACATCCATGGCAGGGAACAAACAAGTGGTACGTATATTGTAGCTCCATAGGACCGCTCACAACCTCTCTGAAATGAGGATCCTGTTCAGGCAGATTACAGAAACCATCCAAGCTCTGCCATAACAAACCCTAACATCCAGGAGGATCATTCCCAGTTAAATAAGAACAAAGCTCTACCAAAACCAAGGCCCAGCTGGACACCAATCTGAAATAAAGCGTGTTTTTTCCATCCTCTTAGCAAACACCATGAAAAGCCTAGTTTTGCTCCTAAATAGTCTTCTTGCTTTGTACATAGGTGATATAGTTTCATTTCAGGGAAGGCAAACACTGCCTAGAGATGAAACACGAGATGTCAAACAACTGATGTGAGAGTCAGCAACTAACGGGTAGAAATCTTTCAAGAAGTTTTCAGTGATTATCGCCTTAAACGTTACATAGAATGAATTCTTCTGAAAGCCTGAGTATCTCTTGCTCTCTTAGCTGATATTACCAGAAAATCTGTTTCCTACAGGCAGGTGACAAAACAGATACAGACGTAGATCTGCATACAGATGCCATCCCTAAGTGAAACTAGGGGAAAGGTTCATCATTGTTACATCGTAGATAGATGCTGTCAAAACAAGCTTTCAAATCATCTGGTACAGGGATTTTTCTTTTCAGAGACGGATGTACAGATCTAATAAAGGATCTTACAGAGCATGGTTTTGCTCATCTGAGACAGACATTTAGAGTTGTTATCACTTACAGGCATGGTCGTATCATAGAAAAGCTAAAAATTTAGCCCATGAGAAACAGTGATTTAGAGTCTTACATCAGGAACACTCATGCACAGGAAGATATTTTGTTTGGAGGAAAAAAACAAAACAAACAAAACCACACATACAAAGTTCAGGGGTTTGGTTGGTTTGGAGGGAGGGTGAGTTTTATATGCCAGCAAACAAAAAAAAACCCACCACACTAAGGGTTCAGATGCAATAAAAAGTTTCTAAAGATAAGATAATATGTAACTATCTGTATACTAAAGATAAGATAATATAGAATCATAGCACTGTCTAGGTTGGAAGATCATCGACTCCAACCATTAACTTAAAACTGTCAAAACCACCTCTAAACTACGTCCCTCAGCGCCATCGCCACCCGTCTTTTAAATACCTCCAGAGATAGTGATTCCGCTACTTGCCTAAGCAGCCTGTTCCAATGTTTGATAACCCTTTTGGTGAAGAAATTTTTCCTAATATCCATCCTAAACCGCCCCTGGCACTACTTGGGGTCATCTCCTCTTGTCCTATCACTTGTTAGTTGAGAGAAGAGACCAACTCTCACTTCTCTACAGCCTCTTTTCACGTAACTGTATAACAATCTGTGGATTTTCTATGAAAGACACTATGTCAGATCACATTTCTTGCATAGGTAAGACTATGTACACGTGTAATCTTACATATGGTACGTTATCATTTGCCTGTACCCAGGCAAACAAAAAAACAATTGTAACCACATCAGCTAACTCTCCATACAGAGCATGAGATGCAGATACCACCGGGCACTGCTAATGGTGCTAAAAGAAGGAAATATGATTTACCCTCTATTCCTTTAACTTTTGGCTAGTGAAACACTAACAAGGATATGAGCTTCACCCAAACAGACACAGCGGTTTAGCAGAATCTAGACTTGCCTGTGAACAATCACTCCAAGAAATAGCATGTTCTGGTAATCTCAAAGTGAAAAGAGGTATAACGTTTAAAACCCCCTTTGAAGATGCAACACATCACTTCAGATGACATATTTATGCACTGTTCAGAATCGAATGGCACTTCAGGGCTCAAAAACATAAAACCAAAGACAGGTAATATAAGATACTTTAGGTTATTTTTAATAAAGAACATCAGGGAAGGACAGAATGCATCCATGAACGAAGCAATATTGGTTATTACTTTCAGTATAATATTACTTTCAAACACACTGTGAAGCTTAACATATTAAGGAGCAAACTACCACCTCATTTTTAGCTTTTGCCACCTGCTATTTGAATTTATATTTAGTTAGTGAGTAAACCATCATCTCTAGGTAACAGCACATACTATCAAGCAGCAAAAGATTAACTCTATAGATTTCAAACAGAGATCAGTAGGATCTTCCTCTGCCTTCAAATATTCTGAGGTACATCATCATTATTGCCTTTCTAACCCCACCCCACGAGGACAACTGAAGCTTCTGAAATGTTGCATTTCAGAAATGTAACCAGTGAGTTACAACTGGTGAGGCCAAATCTCTCTTTTTACTTCCTCTCCCATATATTTATCACATTATTCTGCATTCAAAGCACTGTGCACCTAAAACATTGGCATGCCCCATCTCTATTGAGTATAAATAGTACTAGATCCTGTGAGATGAGTGTGAGGAAGTGCAGAAAGGGTAAAAGAGAACCTCTGAGCCTAACAGAAAGGATAGAAAGAATTCTATCACACTAAAAACAATCCTTTTTATTACATACATGTATTTTTGACTTCAGTTTCTCAGCTGAATGTGTCACTTTAAATGCGCTACTTTTGTGATGTCAGTCAGCATTGCAAAACAGGAAAATTTATTTTCCTAGGTTTCAGTTTGCCC
The DNA here is from genome assembly GCA_026546715.1 of Gallinago undulata. NCBI lineage: Eukaryota > Metazoa > Chordata > Aves > Charadriiformes > Scolopacidae > Gallinago > Gallinago undulata. The sequence continues at coordinate 17,514,642 of JAOTQQ010000041.1, forward strand.
TTTCACAGAAAAGATCCTTTGAATTTACCTGAGATGGGTCCTCTGAGAGAGATGTCACTCTGCAGCTTAGTTGGGCTGTTTGCAGAACAGGATCTGAAACTGGTTGCAATTCCAGTTCAGCCATAAGCATTGGACCAAGACTTGCATCTGCATCTCCAAGAATTTCTGTTGAGAGAGGAAAAACAAAGACAAGAAAATTCCTTGATGGGACCTGAATTTATTGCTTCAGCAACTCACATGGCAGGATGTGAAGTCTTTCAGGATTCAACAATGGGACATGCAATGTTGAAAGGAATTATTTCCTCCTTACATGGCTTATTGTATATCCCTTAAATTGTTCTTGTGGGGAAAAAAGAAATAACAAATGCACGTCTGTTGAAACTGAAAAAAACAAATCAGTTTTGTCATCCATATACTTCTAATGTGGCAAGCATTTATGATAGCTTCAGAACTGTATCATTCATCATATGCTTAATGAGCTTTATCACATGTACTAGAAAGAGATTGGAAAGGCTTCTTCATGGAATGTTTCACTGTTGTGGGAATGAAAAGAAACCTGTAAAGAGTCTTTTTTAAAGGGATAATTTACTATATAATCCAGCATTCATCATGCTTTTGCAGCCCGCAAGCGTGTAAAGCATCTTTATGAAAAATGTAGTCCTTCTGCTATCACACAGAGCCATAGGATGAATGGCTAAATATGTCTAAATGACTATAATTATTGCTTAATAAACTATAATTATTGTCTACTTTAAGACTACATGTGCCACAATTCATTTGCATGTTGGTTTTTGTATCCATGACTTTAAGAACTGAAAACAGGATTCATAAATGAAAGACTGATCATCAGCATGCTGTTACATAGCAACACCTACATAAGCAACACCTTCTCCATCCTACTAACAGACATGTTTCCATAATACAAATAAAAACCGGTCACAAAATTGAAGATACCTATAGAAACACAGTCCCCAGAATTCTTAGAAATATATCTGTGTCTGACTCATTCCGACAGAGAAATTGAGTATCCACTGCAAGGCAGGATATACAGATGTATACCCTGAAATATATGAATTTTTACACCCTTTGGTCTAACAATTATTTAACTTTACCCCCCAAAATAATTCTCAATGAAAATGGTGGACCTGCATTGTAATTGTTGTGTCTATCAGCCCCTAGACCTGACTTGCAACCGACTAAAGGACATACGTTCTCACATACCAGTGGACAGATACAAAAGATTTGGAAGAAAAGCAGAAACAATCACAGATCATTTCACCCAGAACACATTGTTTTGCATTCAGTGTTGACTTCGTTATCAAAGGGAGCTTTCTGTTCCTCCCGGGTTACAAAAACACTCTTGTTTTGAAAGTAGATCCTAGCTTTTATACAATGTTCTTTCCTTGGCAATACTGTACTGTGTGTTCAGAGGTGGGGAAGAAGGGAAGCTAAGTTAAAATTTATCAGAATGCAACAGAAATCAGTCTGGGATTATTACAGACAATGTAAAAGCACAGGGCATTCCCCTATGGTAGTTAGTGCAGGGCATTTGCCTCCTCTAAAAATATACCTCAACAGAAACAATACTACAAGATTTAGAGAGATGACAATAAAAAATTATTAGAGAAACAAACTGCTTCTAAATTATCATCACATGCCAGAGTTGGTTTTGAAAAGTGTCAGATATTTACAGGACAAACTAAGGGCACCCCAAATTAAATTAAATAAATTTTAAAAATAAATATAGAAGGGAAATAAACATATTATGCCAGGTATAGCTATGGACAGTCTGGGTAAGAATGAAATATCCCTAATAGACATGTTCTCTCATTAACATGCATCTTCTAACTCTACATGATCCTGAGCAAAATTAGAGTCTTACCGCAGACTGATCTAGATCACTAATTTATTCCTACATCACAGTGCTCTCAATGCTGACTGTCTTCTAACAACACAGTGTTAAACAAGCAACTTGATGGTATGCCTTATGCCAGGGAGCCTAATGTAACCGATCTCCAAACAACATTCAAACTACTTTCAAGTAGAAGTTTGACAATATATAATGTACCAAAACATACTGTCAAGGCCAACAGTGGTATAGCTGGTCCAAAATATTAGGTAACAGCTTGCTTAATAAGATTAGTCTCTGTGTAACCAGTTCACATGTGCATCAGTTCAAAACTAAGCAAATACTCTCATTCATCGGAGATTATTTTTGCCACACTTTGAACGCATTCAATTTCAGTCCACTTCCTACTGGTCAAGGGTTGATAATGTGAGATATGCTTCTCTTGTCAAATTCATAAATGTGAAAACTAGAAGGACAGAAAACCAGTTTGACCACTTTAGTTCACACCAATTTTGATGAATCAGTGCAACCACATTTGTGTTGTACTAGCTTAATAATTATTTCAGTTTATTCATATTTGAAGCCACAGTCAACAAAATGAAGAGTTTCTACATGCTTGCAGCAGTTTAATTAAGCAAGCATAGAAGTACATTTTCAGATAACAATAGAGAAAGTGGGATAAGAAGGGAGAGGAACGATGGGCCATTAGTTACAGCACTAGCTTCAACTGAAAAGAAATAAATTTATTTCCTTGCTTTAACATAGCAACTTATCCCTGCATTACTTTGTACTAGCCATTACCTGTGTGCCTCAGCTACCCATCTGGGAAAAAAAAAATATTCCATATTGTTATAGGAATATATGAAGCTAAAATACATCACTGATTATGAGACATTACAGTATCACCTTGATGGAGTCATAAAAACAATGAGGAGGAGTGTATATAAGGGGACAGAGAGGAGTAGCTTGAACTGCCATGTTAATAACTGTCCTATGGAAACCAATTTGAAGAATAGTCAAACTAAGTGTTTTTGAGAACCGAATTTGACTTAAAAGAATTAAATACATACTTTACAAGTCAGCTTTTTTATAGGCAAGTGAGTACTTGGCGTGATTTTTGTTAAAATTGTAGAATATTATAGAGAAGGAAGATTTAAGACACAGTTTGAACTAAATCCAGTTCTCAGAATAGGAATGCTAATAATTCTCATTGCAGCAATTGCCTGCAAATTTATAATACTGGATTTTGAACATTCTGAAATTATTTCAGATACTGTTATAGAAAATACTTCAAAATGCACAGAAGTACCTCAGAGAAACAATAACAGTCTAATTGTACCTCCAGTTTGGGCAAGCTGCCCTGATGATGGAGAACGGAAACCCTGGTGTGGTCTGTTGTCAGAAGTCCAAGCCGTTGGATGGTCCATATAAACTGAACGTCCCATTAGGATTCTCTCTACTGCTCTGGTCAGCCTTGGTCTTTGACCTTCACTGAGCTCCCCAACACTATCATCAGAATCCTACATAGAACAGCAACATCAGCAACATCAGCAGAGCAGGAACCACCAATGTTTTTCTCAAAACCCAGGCATTGTTACCTTAGCAATGAATAAATAAACTGGAACTGAAGAGACTACCATCTAACTGGACTTGAAAGCAAGACCTACGTTTATTAATATCGAACAGAAAAGAATGACTTATGCCAAAGAACATAATTTATTTTGTTAGTGGTATCCCAACATGAGCAGAACCTAAGTTATATTTTTAGCACATGTTCAATGTTACACATACAGCCATTGTGACGACCTGATCTTGTAATTTTGGAAGCATCTAAAATACATCTGTCTGTTGTATAATGTGTCAGGAAAAAATCCATTTTTAATGGTTTAGTTTTTGGTTTACATGGTTTAGTAATGTGGGATTTGGTTTTTTTTTTTTTTTTGTCATCAGAGTTAGGCTGATGGTTGGACTAGAAGATCTTAAAGGTTCCTTCCAACCTAGGTCATTCCATGATTCTATGATTTATGGGTGCTGAGTTCGCCTAAATGATCTCCAACCCAACTGTCCTCAAGCAAGGGAAAGTCTTCCTTTCTCGCCTCCATGGCATGAGGTTCCTGAGGCCTTAGCAGTAAAGACTGAAGCAAAGTCAGCGTTCAGTAACTCTGCCTTCTCTGCACTCTCCATTACCAGGGCACCCACCTCATTCAGCAGGGGGCCCACATTTTCCCTAGTCTCTCTTTTGTAAGTGATGTACCTGAAGAAGCCCTTCCTGTTGTCCTTGACAACCCTGGCCAGATTCAATTCCAAGTGGGCCTTAGCCTTCCTTGTCGCATCCCTGCATACTCTGACAACATTCCACTATTCTTCTCAAGTGGCCAGTCCATTTTTCCACATTTGGTAAACTTCCTTTTTCCATTTGAGTTCCAGAAGCTCCTTGCTCATCCACACAGGTCTCCTGCCTCCTTTCTTTGGTTTCTTATTCACAGGGATGCACCTATCTTGAGCTTGGATCAAGTGATGCTTGAATATTAATCACTGCTCTCGGGCCCCCCTACCTTCTAGAGCCTTAACCCATGGAATTCCTCCAAGTTGGTCTTTGAAGAGGAAAAAGTCAGCTGTCCAGGGTTGCAATTCTACTTTTTGCCCTGCTTCTTCCACACAGGATGCTGAACTCCACTATTTCACGGACACTGCAGCCAAGGCTACACCTGACCTTCATGCCCCCAACAAGTCCTTTGTGTGTTAGCATAAGGTCCAGCAGCACACCTCTCTCGTTGGCTCCTCCACCACCTGTGTCAAAAAGTTATCATTGATGTTCTGCAGAAACCTCAGAAACCTCCTGGACTGTGTGCACCTGGCTGTATTGCCTTTCCAGCAAATATCAGCGTGGTTGAAGTCCTCCATGAGAACAGGGGCTGTGATTGTGAGGCTGTCTGTAGAAGTCCTCATCATCTTCCTCTTCCTGATCTGTTGGTGTGTAGTAAACACCCAAAACAGTGTCTCTCATATTGTCCCACCCCTTAATTCTTACCCATAAGCTCTCAACACATGCTTCATCCATCCCTAGGCAGAGCTTGATACATTCCAGCTGCTCTCTTGCCTACAGAGAAACTCCACTACCTCGCCTCGCCTGGCCTGTCTTTCCTAAAAAGTACATAGCTGTCCACAGCAGCATTCCAGTCGTGTGAGCTATCTAACCATGTCTCTGGAATTGCAATGAGATCACTGCCCTGCGACTGCACAGGGCAGTGTCAGTCCAGCTATTTCAGTTAGAATAGACACCAAGTCCAACCTACAGGACAAATCTGGTATGCTTGAACGGTCACATACACACCCTGAAAACTAGGTACATGTGATACTATGTACAGCTAACTTGTTTATAACACTTAACCTTTGGTGTTTCTAAAAAAATTTTACATGTGAACATAGGTAACATAAGTGTGATCACCTCCAGCAGGGAATGAAGTGTATGAACCTGTTCTATAGCTAATGGCAAGGACAGCTTGAAATATTTTGAGGGAGAAAGTATCACTTCAAAACTACTGTAATGGAAGGAAAAGTACTGTAAGTTACCTCCAAATGGTACATTCCTTCTTTTGCAGCAACAGGTGCTTGATTTGATTTGGCTAAAAGAGTCAGGACAGGATCCCTGTGATAGCCTTTATCCAGTCTTCTCACTACTTGCCCTTCACTGGGAGGATCATAATCCTAAAATAAGGAAGGAAAATCCACATAACACATGATCTAAAAACTATTTTTTGTAGGAACTTCAATCTTTCTTACTTTAGTTCACAAATAAGCTTTTTTCTTTTATAAAAGAAGTTAAAGTTTCCACATTGAGAACTTGTGTCATAAAAATCTAGGAATTTAAAAGTAAGCAAACTGATGCACTGTTTTCTCCTTTTACCCATAGACATGCACAGCCTTTATCTGGCATACAAGACTGCAATATGTAGAGAAGATCAAGGTCCTTTAGGCCTTCAAAGTTCAAGGAAACAGTTAAATCCTCATATGGGTTGTTAGCAATGATCTGGCCCTGGCTGCAGAGCTGCTCTGACCAGCAAAGATTTAGTTTCCTCAGCCAAAGAGCCTAGTTTGAGGATGGAGGACTATTGGAAAGAGTTAAATCCAGCTGACAAAGACAGGGAATAACATCTTAGCAAGCAACTTCATCAAACCTAACAAAGGCCACTTTAATTTAGGTTCACCTGATAACAGAGTTTAAAAGGGAAAGCGCAACAGACAGAGGAGGTATCCAAAGGGAAGCCCACAAAGGGAGCTTTTACAATCTTGATCAAGAGGGAGGGTATTCTCATCAAGTGCCTATACACTCAGATGACAAACTCCGGACAACAGACAGAAAGATCTGCAAATTCAGGGCACAGTCTCAGAACTATGACATAAATTGTAAGGATTTTCAATGGGAAAATATGCATGAGTACGGTCATGTAAGGGCAGAAATGTTGAGGAAGAGTAGGCGAGGAGAATAAAAGAGGAGTCCTACTCTAGGACATTTAAACTTCACATTATTGAGGTTGGAAGGGACCTCTGGAGATTGTCTAGCCCAACCCAGCTGCACAAGGCAGCACCTGTCCCATTGTTTGGCCACCCACACAGTAAGAACATTTCTTATGTTTAAACGGAATGTCCCGAATTTCAAGCTGTGTCCACTGCTTCCTGTCTTTTCATTGGTTTCATCATTTATTGGTTGGACTAGAAGATCTTAAAAGGTCCCTTCCAACCTAGGTGACTCTGTGATTCATGGGGCACCACTGAAAAGAATCTGGCTCTGTCTTCCTTACTCCTTCCCATTAAGTATTTATACACATTAATAAGATTTCCCCCAAAAGCCTTCTCATCTCCAGGCTAAACAATCCAAGGTCTCCGAGTCATTCCTCATATGATAGATGCACCAATCCCTTAATCGTTTTTGTAGCTCTTTGCTGGACTCACTCCAGTAAATCCTTATCTTTTCTTGTACTGGAGACCCCATAACTGGACAATATGCAAAATGCTATCTCACCAGTACTGATTAAAGGGCAAGGATCACCTCCCTTGACATGCTGCCAATGCTCTTCCAAATACAGCAAAGGATGACAGTGACTGCCTTTGCCACAAGTGCATATTGCTAGTTCACATTCAACTTGTCCACCAAGATCCCCAGGTTCTTTTCTGCAATGCTGCTTTCCAGCTGGTCAATATCCAGCATGTACTGGCGCATGGAGTTGTTCCTCCTCAGGCGCAGGACTTGGCATTTCTCCTTGTGGAACTTAAGATTCCTGTCAGCCCATTTCTCCAGACCAGAAAGGTCCCTCTGACTGGTGGCACAGCCCTCTGGTGTATCCAGTTTTGTATCATCTGTCCCACCATCTAGGTCATTACTGACTATGTTAAACAGCACTGGTATTAATACTGGCCCTAAGCATACACCACTAGTGACTGGTCTCCATTTTGTGCCACCGACGACAACTCTTTCAGCCCAGAAGCTCAGCCAGTTTTTGATCCCAGGTCAAATAATCCCCTGAATTCATAGACTTCCATAAGCCTGTTGATGGTCAGAGTCAGGATAAGAGAGCAAAGGAACACTGCGAATGTTGTGGGCAGGGTCTGCTTCAGAACACCTGACCAACAGAAAGTGAGAGGAGGCTTCCTACAAAGCATTAACAGGGGCCTGATGACTGCCGGTCTTTGTCCTCATGGCAGATTTCAACTATGTGGACATCTTTCAGAAGAGCCATACAGCATTTCAGAAGCAGTCCAGGAAGTTTTTAGAAATCCCTCTGGAGGTCTCTTCAAACCAATACTATTACAATTTCACTATCAATTTTCTTTCATAAAGAAAACAGTATGGTTTAAGCATAGTATTACTCTACCTGATACTATAATTTATATGACAGCTATGTCCTACCGAGAGGCATTACAGAAAGCCAAAGAGGGAAAATCCAGGCATTTGAGAAAAAGTGTTAAAAGAGAAAGGGAATGGAGAATACCTTGACTTGGGAAGCTTCCAGGACAATGGACTAAAGTAGACGTTAGATAAAAAACTATACTGAAGTTTTAAGCAGCTTTAACTAACTCCAGCCTCAGCTAATCTACGCTAGTTATTTAAGCACACAATTAAAAGATGGCTCAAAGCTGAGACATCTCAGAGCATACCAATATTCTATTCTGTTTAAGATGTCTTAAAACTAAACACAATGAAGAGATGAAAAAACTTATTAGCTCTTTCTCATCTACAGAAATACATAAATAATTTAACTTTTAAAAAAATATAAATTAGTTTGTATAATGTGTTTTTTTCCTTTGGAACTCCGAAATTCTAACATTCTTTGCAAGTGTAAAGTTTAAAAACATAAATTTAAAAAGTTTATAAATCAAATGCTTAAAGCACCTCCAATTTATCAAGATGTTCAAGGCAGAATACTACACTAACTCAATTTCCTTGTGAAACATTTCCTTACCATTTCATTGGCATCTTGTAAAGTACTCATTAAGCTCTCAGCAAGGTTTGGAAGAGACAGTCCTCCTTCTGCTGATGCTGAAAAATATTTTAAGTTACAAATACTAAAACACATGCAAGATATATGAAAGAAAGCCAAGTCCACATTATTTTAATAATTGCAGCACAGTACTTTAGTGAAGCTGGAAATTCCTACTACCAGATATGTATTATAAAGACATATCTTCAGTTTGCAATAAAATGGCCCTTGTACTTTGCTTTCAATAAAAACTTATTCGTACCACAAGTTACTTGTGCAACACAGTTCCAATTATTTTACAAGTTGATGTTATGGCAAAAGAAAAGATTTAATATTTTTCATTAGTAAAGAGAAGCATTTTGTTTGGAGACAAGAAAAAGAGCAATGAGGTCTCTAAAATCCAAAAACTTGAACCAGAAGTTAAGGACCAGGTTAATGTTTGCAGTTCTATCAGCACATGTATGAAATGTAACCTCAGTAGACAGGAAGAGAAGTTTATACAGAAAAAAAACATTAATCCAAATTTTAATTTCCACAAATCTGTCTAGTTAGTTACCTCTTGCAGCCAGGATCTGTCCATAGCTGAAAAGTACCTCCCCTTCTGAGATGGGTCTGTCTGCAGCTTCTGTTCCTGTGAGGGTAAGGCTGCTTTCCTGTGAGGACTGCCCAGAACTAACTGTAGGCACAGATGTCGGAACCTGCAGATCGCAAGGAAGCGATTCAAGGGACCTTGCTGACAACTGCTGAGGTGGGAAAATCAAGGCGTCTGGTTCATCATCATTAGCCACTGACATCTCACTGTAATGTAAGAATATGCACTATGAATACATCAAAACACATTGAATTAAAGTCTTAAGTCAATACTTAAATTAATTTGTGAGCATTTTTTCAGATTAAAGCACTTTACAAAATAGTCCAAGAATCAATGTGGTTAAATAACATTATTAATGAATTTCTAGATATAACAAAAAAATATAACATGTATTCCCACTAAGGTAATAGAAAAAATAACATGCTAATAATACAATATTTCATTGTCACTACATTTGTTACTGGCAGGTGTAACAATACCAGCTTACTAACTACAGGGTTCAACAGGACAATGAATAATAACTAATAAATTCTAAGAAAGGTCCCGATTTCACATTTTTCCCCAACATACAAGTGAAGCAATTAAAAAAAAAAGAATCCTGGCTTATCTCAGTGCCTCATGATAATCATTTATCTACTGCTTTTTGAGGCTATATCTAGAAATAATGTATTTGTTTTTTTAAGAAATGACAAAACCATTCAGCCTGTTCAACTCACACAGCCTTAGGACAGAATGGTTCTTCAGTTAGAGGACTGGGTTTCTCTTCTTCCAGAGGAAGCTCTGCATCATCCAATGGGTTTGTAGGCTTTGGATTTTTCACTTTTGCAGCTTTGGAGACCCATTCTGAGTCAGGAGGGCTTGGTGTGGTTGTTCTAGGTGGCGTATTGATAGGCGTAACCACAGGTGTGCGTACACGGTTAGTGACAGCTGCAATCTCAACTCCTGCACATGCAAAGCCAAATTTCAGATCATAAAGGAAAGAGGGAAGTAAATCTCAGATAGAGATAGTTCCACTAAGCACTTGTAATGTTTGTGATATCTTTTTATAGTTATGGAGAAAAGACTAGACTAAGACCAGTTTCTTTGAAGTACACTATTGGCATCTGAAGGAGCTAGAATAAAACTTCAATTATTTACTTCCTTTAATAAGGGAGACTGCTCTACATTTAAAAAAAATAAGCTGCTTTACTTGGAGATTAAGAACACAGGAAGAAGCAAAAGACAACTATGCTTCTGATGTGAAAAATTGTGGAAGGGTTGAAATCACAGAGACCATAGAAATGTGCATTAAGTCTGAAAACAGAACTGTTACCAAATTGATGATGTTTGCTTTTTATATGAATTAGCCCATAATTTTTGTATTACATGAGTTCCTACTTTATTTACAACCTCAAGAATTTTTATCCTGAGAGATAATGAGTCTTTGTAGACTTTAAAAAAAAAAATTAAAGGCAGTAGATTAAAGCATATTTGCTACTTCTAAATGTCAATGACTATTTTCACTACCTGTTTCTTTAATTTTTTCACATTCATGAACATCCCCACTCATCTCTGTAAGAGACAGAGAAGACTCTGGAGTTTTGACCGGCGACAATTCTTTTTCTGAAGGCGGTGTTTGTGGTGGTGTGGCCTGTGGTGTTGGCAATGGAGTAGGCACAAGAGACTCCTGAGGAAAAAAAATTGTAACTACAGTTATTATCTCAGTGCAGAATTCCTATCTTCCAAGTATCCACAAAGACAGCTGAGGAAGAAATAGAAAGGCAAGTTATCACAGAATAGGAACAGTTGTTGCTTAGATACACGCTTCATGGATCTAACTCCTCCATCTAAACATAAAGTTGCATCAGGCTAAGTGATATGCCTCGACAATATAAATTTTAAAAAAACAACATATAGTATGCATTAGAGTGATTACAATTAGAAATCATTATGAATAGAATAGAATAAAATAGAATAAAATAGAATAATTTCAGTTGGAAGGGACCTACAACAATCACCCAGTCCAACTGCCTGATCAAAAGTTAAGGCATATTGCTAAGGGCATTTTCTAAATGCTTCTTAAACCCTGACAGGCTTGGGGCATCGACCACCTCTCTAGGAATCCTGTTCCAATATTTGACAACCCTCTTGGTAAAGAAATGCTTCCTAATGTCCAGTCTAAATATGAATAATATGATTATATTAGTTTTAATAAAGCATTTGATACAATGTTAAGCAAGAAAATATTAATGACATGGATAAAATTGAGTCAGTATGACAATTTCATGGTAAGAGACTCTGCTAAAGAGACGACTACAGACAAAGAATTAGCCAATACAGTAAAGCACTAAAATTAGCTCAAACACAGTTGTGATGTTCCTTAAAACTGACAGTGATGAAGATAAATCTGACAAGCAAATATGAAGTTCAGCCTGCTACGGAGGAATATTATCGACCTTTCCATGTTTTTTCCATTTCAAACAAACATTTCAAAGAAAACAAGATAATGGGGCTAAAGGAAAGCTTCCAGGCTAAAAACTCTTATGGGAAGTGGAACATAGTAAGATATTTGGCAGTTCACACACAACTGTGTGACTCCATGAACACCAAAGAACTCGGTAACTGGGCAGCTGAAGTTCAACATAGGAAACTTCACATTAAGAAGAGGTAGATTAAGAACGCATAACTACATAGTCAAGAACTTCTGCTATAAGCTGAGCAGAAATGGAAAAAGGAGAAAAAACCTTATGAACATACATGTTATCCAACAGATAACTATTAGCCACAAACATGGAAAGACTGAAAAAAAAAATAATTAGCTACCTGAGATTCCAATAAAGGCAGGAGAATATTACTACTATAGCATAAAGCACTGAGGAAACCCCACCTTGCATACTACATTATTATTTTAAAAAGTCTATCAGCATATTAATGTTACCCATGGTCAAGACCAATCTAAACGGGAAAACATAAAAGTGCTGTTCATCAGCTAGAGTCGAAAAATGGTATATGTACAGACAATTGCTTTTTCAGCCAAATCAAACAAAGGCCAAAAAGGATAAAACTAATCTCTTGAAGAGCAAATGAAAATACGTAGTAAGGAGAAAACAACCATTTCAGCCTAAGGACATTTCAGCTGGTACAGAAACAAGCAGCCTTAAGAGAGCCATTAGTAAATGCAGAATGGTTATTAGAAGAGGTTTCTAAATAGCAGAACAACAAGCTCCAAAGAACAGTTCTCTTTAATATCATGCCTTCCTTAATGCATAATGGAGTAGGGAAGAGTTCTTTAGATGCAGGACGGCTGTATTTAAGCCCACAGCAGTGAAATGATTACTTTTGACTATAGAGTAGTCTGTTGGTCACTTACACCAGGTACTAGGTGGTATTTCAGTATATACATGCTGTAGCAGAATAACTAATTGATCTCACATTCAACAAAGCTTTGAATAGCTAGATTTCTAAGCACAGCAATTTCCACATTCATCCTAAAGACATTCTACACCACCAGACTGTAGCACAGCCATGCTATCACAGTAAGAGCCAGCTGTCATCTGATTATCAAAGGGAACAGAGAAAATTTTCCTGTATTACAGGAAACTCTACTAATTATTTAAGCATTTAATTAAAACTATTGAACTCAAAACTAAGAAAGAATTAACTCATTTTTACAGATATTAAAGAATGGCTGCAAGCCCATGAGACTAAAAATAGTATCATGCTCAGCTTCTATTTCTTCTTGTATGAAGAAATTATTTTCTTCATATTTAATTTCTTTGGAAGAATGGAACACAGCTATTTTTGTTGAAAATAACACAAGTTATCTTTTGACAACATGAAACTAAGTCCCAAGTCTTTCCCTTAGAAATCAGTTTTCTGCTCAGCCTTAAACTAAATAAATAAATATAGCAAGCTGCATGTAGCACAAAGGAATTAATTGTTCTTTCTTTTCATTTTTTCTTTTAAAATGAAATAGGTTTAATCTTGTTGTTTGCTGGGAAATAATAAGAAATAAACAAAAAATGCTAATCATGCACTTCCAATTAATGAGTTTTTCCTGTCATCTTTGTTTTGCACATAGTAGAACTGTCACACCATGAAGAAATTATCCCTTAGAACTTCAGTAGGAAGGTTCAAATAAAATGGACTCTTACCATCATAATCATTGTGCTTGGAAGAACATTTGTAGAGGGAACAGCTTTCTGAGCCTGCTTGTTACCCAGCATGGTTGCAATTGTCTCACTGAGAGTTTCGTTTACAAAATGACTTATCATCTGTGAATCCACAGGCACACCGGCATTGATAAAGAGCTGAAATCCTCCACCACCTGCAACTTCAACTGAAAATTAAGAAACACAAAACACATATCCAGGTCTCACTACTTAAAATGCATGTACTGAACCGGAACCACTCATGAACTTCTAAGCATTCTAAAAATAGTTAGGTTTTTTATTTATTATTTTACAGATAAACAACAGTAGAGAAACAACTCAAGATCATAAGACAGCAGCAACAGGCAGTGAAATCACAGGAGAAATGCATTTGTCTCCCATTCTCACATGTTTATAATGGAGGGAATTTTTGACATATTAGATATGAAAAGGAAGGCAAACAAACATTACGGACTTAGCAAAATGCCAAATCTGATTTAGATGGCCAATAATAGAAGCTGATTTGCACAGTAGTGTGTTTCATTTGTATTTTTTTCTTTTTTTTTTTTAGATAATTTATTTTAATGGCCTTATAATTCTTGCTCTGTCTCAACATAAATTAAAGCATGCACTTTTCCATTTTATAGTTTCACTGGTTCAGCCTTATCCACTTTTAGGCAACAGCTACTACCCCACTTGTTAAAATTAGCCAAAAATTGAGACAACCTATCTGCTGAGAACAATAATTCCTACTTACCAATGTCAGAAGATGCAATCTCACTGTCTTCACTCTCTGAAGTGCTGACATTGGACACTGTTTCTTTCTGTGCTGGGTACACTTCACTGATAATTTTTGCCATTATTTCTTGTTCCACCCTAGCAGAATAAAACCTGTTTAACTATCAGCAAACACCAAGATACGTAAAAAGTATACAAAAGAGCATTCTTGCCATAAAATGCAATTCAGCTCAAAGGAAAGAGGGGAAGGGAATGGAGAAGAAAGGAAAGGTACAGAGTCATTACTTCTTCCATATATATTCTCTCCCCACTTTGTTATATTGTAACTCACCAATTTATCAACCTGTTTTCTATAGTTTCTCTCCTTTGAATCAGTTCATCCAAAACATCAGAAGACTGCTGAGGAGCAGAAGCCACTGGAGGAAACAAAGGACCACTGTATTTTGGCGAGGCAACTTTAAACTGTCCATTAAGCTCTAGAAGAGGCTCAAAGAATTCTGGAATTTCATTCCCCTCCTCTTCCTGATCCTAATAAATAAGAAGTAAATTGTTATGGTGAGTTTCTGCAGGGCAATGTCATTGAGGTAACCATCTGATTTTTTTGAGAAACATTTGTAGATGTATCACAGCACACAAGCCACATTCTCCCTTCTTAGTATGTTGAAGTTAATTGATACAATTCTAAACTTGGCAAATCATGAATCTGTAGAGGCACAAGACTATAGGAAGTGCTAAGTAAAACATGATTTGGCTCATATTTCCTGCCTGTGCTGCGCAGGGCAGGAAGACAATGGTAATGCTAATACTTGAGAAATGCTCCTCCTTTTCCAAAAATGTTTGGTTTGGTTTTTGTTTGTTGGGGTTTTTTTTTTAGAAATTCAACTTCTACTTTAGTGTCTCCTGTCTGAAAAGATACATCTCAAAAGTTAATTAGTATGCAGCCAGTGAAAATTCTAATAAAGTTGCCAGCACTGAAGACTAGACATTAATAGTTTATACATATGTTACATGTACATCTACACTTTCACTAACTTCAGCTGCTGAACGTTAAAAGGTATTTCTGGGTAACTAATTCAGAAGATCCTTGCAGACACTTTGAATTTAACCTTGATGTGCTATTTCTAAAAAGTTATGGAAGTTATTTAGTGTGCATTATAATGTTTGACTGTTTCCAAAGACGCCATCCTCCTTTTCCCCTCTAAGCACATATGCAACGTTAAGCCCCAAAAACCAGTCACCATTTTATCATATCATAATGTAACACTTTAGAAATGTCTCCTGATGGGTAAGAACCTGCATCCTTCACTAAGAATATTAAAAAAACCAAATGTCTCAAATAGTAATATGATTCTCTAAGAAGAAAATTTGGCATGCCAGACAGAGATGAAGAGCTGAGCCCTAAATTACCAGCGAGAAGCATGCAATGTTACATAGAAGAGCTCACTGTAAATCTACATTTATTAAGATTAATTTCCAACACAGGGAAAGAAGACAAAAAAAAAAGCCTTCTTTTCCCTTGTATAAAGTAAACTTCCTTTTAACCCATAAAATAAAAAAATGCTATATATTTTCTATGAATAAAATCACTAAAACCAGAAAGACCAGAGGAAGGGAAAAAAAATATACAGTAACGTTTCTCTGTCTCTTTCCCCAACTCAGAATTAATACTTCTTTCCTACCTAACATACTTTAAAATTGAAAATTTATATATGTCCATAACGCAACAGATAGCTATTGGAGAGTGGCACCTTCTGCATTTTTAAATAGTAATAATTCTTCAAAGAAAAGCTGTAACTTACAAAGCAGGCAAGACAGAATACATATATTTGGTAGACAAAGAAAGATCTCTAAACCATTCTAGGCACACAAATAAGACAGTGAAGTTAAACTCAGAAGAGAACTGGATGCCTTGCAAGCTGATAAGCAGTTCATTCTGTTAGTATATATGTATTCATAACCACAATTCATTCTGACAGCAAATGTAAAGACGTCTTTGTCCAGTGTTTCATTATGCATTTTCTTCTGACTGCATTACTCCATAAATTTTCTTTGATGTTGCTTATCTAATATATTTTCTAAAAGTATGCAAAATACAAACATCTGGATTAAACAAACCAAGTACATACAATAAATCTTACATATATTTACCAATTTCTGACAAACTTTTGCAGTTCTCCTGCATTCCAATTTATGCGCAAAAATATTTTATATTTAATAGTGCACAAATCCAAAAGAATTTTTTTTTTTCATTTTGGGGTGATATATTATCTCTTTGGAAAAAATAATACAATAACATTTAATTATAAAGACTGAACTTGCACATATATCACTTTATAGACCAATCTTGAGTAATCTGCACTCAATTCTGCATTTTACCTCCAACAAGAGTGTTGAAAATATCTATCATGACTCTCAAACAAAACATGCCATAAATTAAAAAGTATCAAGTTGAAAAATTCTATTACCCAAATTACATTCAGATAATTAAAAGAATGTTTGAAATGATTAGGTGGTATAGATTTTTTTTTTTTCCATTACCAAACATGTATATGCATAGTCTTTTATTAAAGCCATCTAAAACCTAGTCATTTATTTCTTCTTGACAGACTTCCAAAGCAATTTTCATGGGCAAGGTCACACTGTGTGATCACCAGTGATCTTTTGTCTGAAGGGTTATATCCATAAAAAAACCCCACTGCCCCAAAGATCATCTATGGTAAACCAGGGCTGAGGAAAACATATTTACTCTGATCTCTGCAGGTTATATATTTTGCAGTGGTATCCAAAATTGAAGCGAATAAAACAAGTCCCCACCTTGCAATTAGGGCATGTTCAGAGAGAGCAAAAAGTGTTTCTAATCTTAAATCCTAGTAAACTTGTTAAAAGTATTGCAGGATGTAGCTGCTCACAAGAGCTGGAGAGCAGAGTCATTAACTCTGAGAGCCCGTTCTGTGCTCCTGTTAGCTGTGCACATTTCTCACCCTGGAACAAAGAAGGATCCATGCAAGGGCTACCCCGCACCAAACCTCTTCTATTCAGAAAGTCTGAACTTAGTTTGTTAGAGGCGGAACCATTGATCAAAAATAAAGAAGTGTGTAAATCAAAGCTGTAACAGCCTTTTCTGCTTTGTTCCACATATGAATTATCTTATTGTGAAAGAAGAGCACCAAATTCAACTACTTCGGGCTACCAGTGTTTTAACAACTAGCATTTCATCTCCTAAGTATCTCTTAAATATGTGTCTTCTAGTAGTAAAGGTAAACCAAATCTGAAGAAAAAGGAAAACGCCAGGGCCAGCGTCCTGAAGCCTTTTTGCAATATTAAAAAAAAAAAAAGGAAAAAAGGGTATTTCACACAAATACTTATTATCTTCAGTTTTAACAGAATTAAGTTTTCATAATGAAAGGGGTGTAACAGAAAGACAACAATACGCTATTTTCCTGTGTAGCATTCTAGGCATGTATTTTCATAAATCTAAAGCTTCTTTTATAACTTTGCTTTCTTTTGATGTTTTAAATATCCCTGCCACTCAATCAACAGAGGTTGATTTTGTGCTTCCACATTGTGTTTGCCTTGCACATTTTTAAAAGCATTATCTCTGTAGTCATAGGCCAAACATATGTTCCACTTGAAACATTTTTGGTATTGTGGTTAAAGTATACCCTATTGCCAAAAAGAAAAGACAAAAGCAATCCAGTATAAAAATGAAAGAAGACTAATAAATATTTTTCACATACAAAAAAATTAACATTCCAGCATATTTTTGTTAGTTCATAAACTGACTTCTTAAATAGCTTTCTAATTTATTTTTATAATATTAAAGCTTTTTTGTGCAAACAGAAGAAAGTTGTCCAAATAGATTTAATTCCTCTGCTTCAATAACATAAGGTAAATTTGAAACTAAAAATGCATTTCCCCACTTTTGATAGTTAAAACAGTCCTAAAGAGGTGATTTACCTAACTGATAATGTTAAATTATGAATTCATTTTAAAAATAAATCCACCATACTGATCTGTAGGCTATACAGTCAGTATTTAATGCACACTTCAACTTGGGGACCAGAAAGACACAGAACAGGTAAAAAGAACGCATTTTTGGATAGATTTGGATATGCACACAGCAAGTCTAGCTCACTGGAAAGAAGCTTGTGGAAGAAGCACTTCAAGAAAAGTAGTAGCCCTCAATAACAATTTCAAGCTCCTGTTTTTTACTGAGACTAAATGCAGCAGGAGGTGGAAGCTGCCATCTTCTGCAGAAGCAAGATACCACAGGCCAGCTGGGTGGCAGCATTGTCAGAAAGGTGGCACCTTTCTTCAAAGGCAGCTTTTCCCAGCTACCTTTAAGTTTCTGCTTAAACTGGAGAAGTGAAATACAGCCTGGATCAACCTTGAGCATTTGTCAGCCCCCACTCTGACTGATGAGAGGTTAGCAAAGATCTTGCTACCTAAAAAAATTAAACTGTAAAAGAGTATCCCAAATAAACCCATGGTATCACAGTCCAGTAACAAAAAAAGTTAATTGTGTACAGACACAATTATTTCTAGTGGATTCTAACCCATCCAAATAAAAGCTAATTTAATTTTTTTTATTGTAATTCATGGACGGTTCTTTACTTATTCACACACACTAACGTCTAATATTGTTTATAGCACTGTTCACTATTGCTCACAATGTCTATTTTAAAAGTTGCTAGTAAAGGAAAATTATTTTCTACATTGTGTTTTCAGAATAATATAAATAGAATAATATAAAACAAGACTCATAAGAATAATATAAAACAAACGTTAAAATGTTTAAAAGGAAAGGGTATTTTTGCAATAAAATTACCTGCATGACATCAGTAGTATCAGTGAAATTAGTTCCCGGAAACCTTACGTCTTCCTCCTCACAGTGTACATCTTCTGATGTCTTTAGAGACAGATTGAAATTGTTAATTATTTCACATTGCAGGGAAAAATGCATTAGCAGAAAAACTTCATGACAAGAATGCAATTAAATCACACCTCATTGTCAATAGCCTGAATCCAGAAAAAATGCTTTACCTACCTTAAAAGTTAGGAGGAACGTCTTTACATAGAATAAAAAGAGCTTACTAGAACTCCTTGTATGCTGAAAACTAAAACCTGCTGTTTCCAAATCTAATGGAATACTTCACCATCAGAAGTTCTGGGCAACACCTGTAACTCTTATTAAAAAATCAGTATGACAAAATATTGTAAAACATAGCACACAAGAGTCTCGAAGTATCTTACAGAATTTACTTATGTGTGATCTCTACAGTGTTATTTAATACTATCATTTGTAAATAATGATCACTATTTTACTCCTTGGGGTCTGTCTTAGTGAATACCTTGACCAGAGGACTCTGGAGGATCTAACTCCTCAAGTCAGACTAGCAGCTTACACACAGGGAAAATAGAAGGCACAATAACTATAGAAAAATAATCACTGCATTACCTTCACAGTGTCCAGACTGTGCAATGCACAAGTTACAAGTTCACTGGAAGAAACAATATGCTATGCTGTAACCATGTGCCCTAGCTTACAACCTTAGCATTCAGCACGCAGCAGTTAACCCTTTAGTTGCACAAAAACTTTCATTACTGCTTAGCTTATATTAAATTAAAAACACTTCTGAAAAGTCATATGGAAAGAGACTAGAGTAGACTGTCCACCACACACAGCAGGCTACCAGTGAACAGGCTACACATACATGCCACTAACAAGCAAACAGCAGACAGACAAATGAAGAACATCCTCAGTCTTTGCACCAGAACACTGAAGCCAGTACAAACACGACAGATGTGGTCCAATAAGGGACTACAGTTGTTAACAGGACAGAGAAATGCTGTTTTTCTCAGGGTTTTGCTATGGTGATTATTTAATCTTGGAAGAACAGTGTCTTGCTGCAATTTTTTATTTTCTTAAACAAATACCTCAACCTATAAATTATGCAGAATAATTACTCAGTACTTCCTAGAACTATCTATTTTCTCTAACTGAAACAAGATAACAAGGTAACTTGGTAGTAATTTATCCAATTTTCCTTTTTAACAAATTTGAATTCATAGACATTTACAGCATCACAGAATTGTCAGAGTTGGAAGGGACCTGAACTCTTGAGATCATCTAGTCCAACTCCCCTGCTAAAGCAGGAACGCCCAGAGCACATCACTCAGGACTGCATCCAGGCAGGTCTTGAAGATCTCCAGAGAAGGGGACTCCACAACCTCCCTGGGCAGCCTGTTCCAGGGCTCTGTCACCCTCACCGTAAAGAAGTTTTTCCTCATATTTGAATGGAACTTCCCATGTTCCAGCTTGAGCCCATTGCCCCTTGTCCTATCACTGGAAACCACTGAAAAGAGTCTGGCTCCAACATCCTTCAACCCACTCTTTAGAAACTTATAAACATAAATAAGGTCTCCCCTCAGCCTTCGCTTGTCCAGGCTAAAGAGTTCCAGCTCCTTGAGCCTTTCCTCATAAGGGAGGTGCTCCAATCCAATCCAATCCAATCCAACCCTCTCCTCTTTGTTGCCCTGCGCTGGATTCTCTCCAGTAGTTCCCTGTCCCTCTTGAACTGGGAGGCTCAGAACTGGATCCAGGATTCCAGTTGCGACCTCACCAGTGTAGAGAGGGAGAATGACCTCCTTCCACCTACTGGCCACACTCTTTCCTATGCAGCCCAGCATCCCATTGGCCCTCTTGGCAACAAGGGCACATTGCTGGCACAGGGAAAGTGTGCTATCTACCAGGATTCCCAGATCCTTCTCCTCAGTAGTGCTTCCCAGAAGATCCATCCCTAACCTGTATTGGTGCCAGGGGTTCTTCTTCCCCAGGTGCAGGACCCTACATTTGTCCTTGTTGAACCTCATTAGATTCTTCTCCGCCCAGCTCTCCAGCCTGTTCAGGTCACGCTGGATGGCCGCGCGGCCCTCTGGAGTGTCAGCCAGCCGTCCTAATTTGGTATCATCAACAAACTTGCTGAGGATACACTCTGTCCCCTTGCCCAGTTCCTTTATGAATACGTTGAACAGGACTGGGCCGAGTATTGACCCCTGAGGGACACCACTGGTTACAGGCCTCCAACTTGACCCCGCTCCATTAATTAGAACACTCTGAGTCCTGTCACACAACCAGGACTCAATCCACCTCACTGTCCCCTTACCTAGCCCACACTTCCTTAATTTTCTAATGAGGATGTTATGGGAGACAGTGTCAAAAGCCTTGCTGAAGGCAAGGTAGATGACATCTGCTGCTCTCCCTTCATCTAACCAACCAGTTAAAACATCATAGAAGGCTATCAGATTGGTCACACATGATTTACCCTTGGTAAATCTGTGTTGACCAATACTGATAACTTCTTGACCTTCAATGTGTTTGGAGATGACGTCCAGCACGAGCCGTTCCATTATTTTCCCCAGAACAGAGGTGAGACTAATTGGCCTGTAGTTCCCTGGGTCCTACTTCTTGCCCTTTTTGTGGAATAGTGTGAAATTCGCCTTCCTCCAGTCCTCAAGCACTTCTCCTGTTCTCCAAGATATCTCAAAAATGTTAGAGAGTGGCTTAGTAATAACATTTAGACAAATGAATACCTGTATTCCAGCATCAACATGAGAAAGTTCAGGTTCAGAGCCTGGAAGAACATGGTTTACACTCACACTGTCACTTGAAATACTGTCAATATCTACATTTGGTAACACCTAGAACAGAAAAAAAGCACCAATTTGAAAATCTGTGTATTAGCTGAGCTACTATCATTGAAATTTTTAGGTTCTTTATTCCACTAGCTACTGAGCCACTAAATTTCAGTGATCTCCTTTTCTCATACCTGTAACTGATAATTACTTGGTTCTGAAAATTAAAATGCTGTAACATACAAAAACTAACCCCAGAAAAGTTCACCTCTTCTCTTGCAGTACCTGATTTTTCCTGTTGTCTAATTCCCTTACGCTTTGTCTTGCATGTGACAAAAGGTGGATATACCCTTAACTATACATATAGCAGCCGTGTATTTGACTTAGCAGCACATTTACACTAATTTGGCCTACAAGCCACTGTGTAGGCTGGTTAGTGGTTTCATACTGTCATACATCTAATAGGGTAAAGTAAAGGGATAATTGTATTACAATATAGTTTGTAATGAAGGCATGTCCGTTACCGCATCAAAATGTTTTTGGTTGGGGTTTTTTGGAGTTTGGTTCATTTGGGTTTTTTTAAGAACATAGATTTAAATGCTTCCTTAATTCTTTGGGGGGCAAATAATTCAAAAATCACCTTAAACATTTAAGAACCGTGTGAAACAAGAGCAAAATGCACATGGGAAGATAGCAGTGACACAGCAAGGGAACAAGCCACATATTCTACCTCTATATAACTTTGAGTTCTGTTAATCATTTGTATGTGAAAGGTGTGTGTAGGAGTGTGTATATCCTTAGCAATTTGAATGCAAAATAATGAACACGGAAGAAACATTAACTTCCTTGACAACAGACTCATGTAAAAAATTTAAAGAAGAACAACAACCAACTCTCTAGGTAAGGACTGCAATGGTTGATTAATCGGGGGTTGACCATCATGCTTGAAACAGAAATCTTAGAGGCTAAAGCATTCACTCAAGAAAACTGATATTTATTTTAATACTGCTTTTAATTCAAAGTTTGTTCTTGCTCATATTTTTTAATGAGATTTTTAACATACAACTATTTTACAAACACTCCACATAGGTGAAGATTTTCCACTTTGGTTAAATAATAAAGATAATTGTTAAAATATGAATAAAAATATTAGCATAGCATCACAACTTTTTGGTCACACCAGTCTATTTGTTTCTAATGCTTACTGAAAACCATCCACTGATGTCAAAGTAAGTTACTGATGGATGAGACTGTCTTTAGTTAGCCTTTATTAAAATAAACAAATAATCAGCACTCTTGACATGTACCTGCACAGACAGTTGAGGTGGATCCTTCTTCTCTGATCTCATCTCTATTACAGCTATGTTTGGGGTTTTTATCTCAACTGGTAGTTTTGGTGGCACTTGAGGAAGAGAGGTTGTAACTGTAACAGGGTGTGGTTTACCTGTAACTACTCCAGCAGGCTTCAGAGAGATGTCGCTAATTTGGGTTTTACCTAAGGACAGTTTAAAAATAATTAAAGATATACATAAATCTCCAAAGTTAGTAAATGAATAAATTAATTAAAATTAAATTCTAGATGTCTGTATTTCACATGAGATACACTGTGCAATTACAGACTAATTAAAAAGTCCCCTATTAACATTGGGTAAAGTATAGCACTTCACCAAGTAATTTTAAGGCTTTCCCAGCAGAAACTGTAAACATTGTCATCTTTTTAAATTATTCATTTTTCTAGACTATGGTGACACCTATTGCTGAAAATGAGAATAACTAGATTGTGTTTGCTGTTCAAAAATTACACGCTTCCTCCATCTCACATTTTCCTAATCATATTCAAAATAACCATTACACTTAGTATAGCATCCCACAAATTTTTGTTTGAGACACCTTTTCCCTTTAATAATTATCTTCTTTAAATGCCACTATAATATTAACCCTTCCTGAAACAAGGCCCGTATAACAGTCCTGTTGAAGGTCCAAAAATACAGAGGCCATGGCAATCGATTTAGTGTGTTTGACACAATCCTACTGAAATCATTGGACTTAAGTCATCATAAGCGTCAAATCCAAGTGCCAATGATTCAGTTCCTGCTTACACGGACACCAAACTTAAAGCCAGAGCAAGAATCCTAGAAATATAAAGTGTACCAAAGAAGGTATGTACAGCTAAGCAAATAATTGTGCTGTCAGGGTGCCACCAGACAGCCAGCACGAAGAGTAACGAGAACCAGAACACTTTAAACTGTTACCCCATGTAGATTTCCCACAAGAAGGGCAGCTGCAAATCTCATGGGCCAGGCCAAATCACTGACATAAGAATACGTAAGCTGTATTTCCATGAAGTAACAGGTGTTAACCTCCATGTATCCATGTATAGGTTAATGGCTCCTACCTAGAGGAACAGCCACAGGAACTAGGTGACCATCAAGTGGATCGCCAACAGCAGGCACATCTCTACGTGGACTAAAGAGATACCCGTTTTCTTGAGCAAGGGCACACAAAGGATGCTGCTTCCTAGGACTGGTTACCACCTTCTGCGTGAGAGAACAAGTCTGTGTTCTTGCTGACTTTACCTTTGTACCTGAAACAAGAGAAGCTAAACTGCATGTGATCAACACATGTACAAATCCAGTGACATCACACACTACTAATTTAAGCCCTTCTACTGAAACAATTACAATTTTTTGCCGTGGGATGGATGGAATGAGGGAGAGAGACAGGAAGGGCAGAATCTAAAAGCACTAAGTTGGAGTTGTCTCAGTATTGGCAGCAATGAAGGAGTTAAAATTATAATTTTTGAACACCTGAATCTAGCAAATAAAAGTACAGAAATGTGAAGAAAAGGACACATGGTAGTACATTGGAATGAAACGTACAATTTATCAGCTAAGAAGAAAACCATGATTCAGGTCTGAAATACAACGTTAGAAGAGCATACAAGCCTGGCATAAAAAATAGACAGAACATAGAATACAGCCAAACTTATATCCTGTTCATCTGGTTAACTGCCTCAGTTTTATGAACATGCAGTTTGTCTTCAGCCAGAGGACTGAGAAGGAACAGGTATAATCTACAAACTCCTGGTTTAGCAACTCACTGCTACTAGAAAATAAAGCCATAACTAATAGCCATAAGTCTTGACTTACAACATCAAGGAAGCTCTGATTTTTTGGTCCAGCTTTGAAATGTATTGTTAAATAGCTAACCAGAAGTAATTTGTATGTAACAAAGCCTAAGAATATAGAAGAGGAGATCATTTACTGCAATGTTGCATTTCTTGCTATACACTAATGCAAGGTCTTATTCACTCTATATTCCTTACAAACATTGGATATTATTAGGGAAATTATTAACTTCAATCTAAATGGATAAAAACATTCACAAAAAAAAGGAGTCAACAATCGTAAGTCAAATACAAGTGCTTCTACTGCTATTTTGTAGGCGTTAGGAAAATGAACCCGGAAAGAATCACATTGGTAACCAATGATAATACTGCATTCACTACTAATTCTGCATATCAAAGTAGATCAGATGCTAAAAGGCCTTTTTCATTTTTTTTAAGGAAAAAAACCTGGAAACTGAAGTAGTTGTAAACTGAAGCCAAAAATTCACTATAAATCAGATACTAAATTTGAAGTGTCCTGTTTACTTTTGAACTGTAAAGTATCTAGCCATGGGAAGAAGTAATTAAGAGCAGAATTTCTGATATCTTCAAATGATGAGCACGTATCTTTCTGCAAAGTATAGGTTAGCCAGAAAAATTGTCTTTAGTCAAAGACAAATTACTGGACTCAGTAACATAAACAGATACAGATCAGTGGGTTGTGATTTAGAAGAGGTCATACCACATGATCTTACAGTCCCCCCTGGCCTAGAACTTTTGAGTGAAAGCAGAAATCAGCAACATGTCTGTAATACCGCCAACTTGTAAAAACAAGGTTCTCACAGTAAGAATGATTAAATACTGTATACACACAGCACCTCATTTTAATTGGTTTCAACTTTTCATTTCCCCATAAAAAGTTTATTTGCACTGGGCAGAAATTAGATATTTAAACTTAGCTTTAAAAAAAGCCTGGTATTTTACATATTTTACATCAGTTCAAATTATGCAAGAAAAGAACTCCAACTTTTTTTCTAGAAATGCTTTCTTACTCATAAAACAGTAAGAAAGTTAGTTGGATTATTTTTTTCTAACTTCTCAGAAGAATCCAAACATTAATCACTACAGTTTATTTGCAAAGAAAATGGTTGAGAGAGTTACAAAATGTCTGAAAAGAGACTCTCCAGATGGCCATTTCAGTCTTAAACAAACATCCTTTTTCTGAGCTAATTTAAATCAAGCTCAGTGGACTGCTCTAACAAAATAGAGTAATTTAGTAAGTCTGGATTTTCCAGCCAATCAAACCCAAGGCCAATTACTTCCAATAATTTTTAAGCCTCTATTACCTAGTACATCAAGACCAGGAAAAGAATCTGGGGGTGCAGATCTGCAAAGGAAAGAACTAACCAAGCCTAATGTGAGCAATATTTTTTTTTTTTTTTAAGAACCCATTTAACTTTGTTTCATTTTATTTCCACTCCCACTACAGAGGAGTGCAGATCTGTTCCCAATTTTGTGCACTGGCAGCCCAGAAAGCCAACCCCGTCCTGGGCTGCATCAAGAGAAGTGTGGCCAGCAGGTCTCGGGAGGTGATTCTGCCCCTCTACTCTGGGCTCGTGAGACCCCACCTGGAGCTCTGTGTCCAACTTTGGAGTCCTCAGCACAGGAAGGACACAGATCTGTTGGAATGGGTCCACCGCAGGGCCATGAGGATGATCAGAGGGATGGAGCACCCCTCCTATGAAGACAGGCTGAGAGAGCTGGGGTTGTTCAGCCTGGAGAAGAGAAGGCTCCAGGGAGACCTTATTAGGGCCTTTCAATATCTGAAGGGAGCCTATAGGAGAGCTGGAGAGGGACTCTTTTTCAGGAAGTGTAATGAAAGGACAAGGGGTAACGGTTTTAAATTGGAAGAGAGGAGATTTAGATTAGATACTAGAAAGAAATTCTTTACAGTGAGGGTGGTGAAACACTAGAACAGGTTGCCCAGAGAAGCTGTGGCTGCCCCATCCCTGGAGGTGTTGAAGGCCAGGCTGAATGGGGCTTTGAGCACCCTGGTCTGGTGGGAGGTGTCCCTGCCCATGGCAGGGGGGTTGGAACTAGATGATCTTTAAGGTCCCTTCCAATCCAAACCATTCTATGATTCTATGATTTATACTTTCCTGCCATAACAGCATCTTTCAGAATCGCAGCCCTCAAAAATAGTTAACAATTTTGTCTTCATAAAACAAACACAGAAGTTCTACTTTTCCATTTCATTGGCAAGATGTAGCAAAGCCCAAAAAATTAAAAGTAGCTTGACCAACTGTCTTAAAAGAAGAGTCAAAGACAACTAATGACAGTATCAAACAAAGGCTGATCTCAGTCTAAAGCCATTAAAATCAGATAACTTGGAAATAGTACACATGTTCATTGGAGTGTTATTCTTTTAAGCAACATTCAAAAAAATCCTTATTCTTCCTTTCTTCTCTTATCTAAGAATACAAGGGAGTGTCTTATTTTATTTACTGTCATGACAGAAACAAAACCATAACTCTCTGTAACTGCACTCTGATGTGAAATAGAGAAACTACTTTTATGGCAGCTTTATTATTGCAAACACACATATTGCTGTACTGCTGTAGTATGACAATGATTTGGAAGAGAATCACTTTGGGTAAAGAATGTACAGAGTTCATTCCATTTTCAAGCAGAGAGGTTTAAACTGTATTTGTCACATATGGGAGTTCTGGAAGACAATGCAGCAGCATTTCTTTTTAAAGAAGTGTCTGTTCTCAGTTCAAATATTAGCAGTCACTGTTTCACTGTTATTGCTACACTAAGTGCTCATTAGCACAAATTTTATTAAAAAAAATCTGTACAGAATAAACTAAATTATGGATGTGCAGCATAGCCAGTAGTCAAAACGAGTTGTTGATTATACCAGCATTTTTGACCAAAACAAACAAAAAACAAAACCCACAACCAGAAGAGTTTCAGGAGAGGTTAAATAAAATATATCAGCAACAAGACTAGTAATTTCTATATACCAAGTTCTCACCTTTTAAAAAATAAAGTAAGTTTTGAAAAGTTGTCCAGATTTTTGCCAGGACTATAACCCACATTTTCCAGGAGGGTTATGTGAATTGAAATTACTTTCTACCAATAATGGTAGAAAATGGTGGTTTACAGCTGGGCTCCAAAGCAAAGGTAAGAAAAGCATCAGGAAATGGCATAAAGACTACGCTTAACTAAGCTTATAAAGCTTAACAATAGATTCTTGCACTATTTTGAGGATTTGCCACCATGGATCACATCATAGTGACAAAAAACCCAAACCAAAACCCAGCAATGCTTATCTTCAAAGACATATATATGTTTAATGTGATACATTTTAATGGCCTAAAAACATGGTTTCATCAATTGACTGCCTTCTCATCTCTTCTATTTCATACAGAATATACAGAATTTTGAGAGTTATAATAAAAACGGGCCCTTTTTTTTTCTTCACACAACAATTAAGATTGTATCAAGTGTATTTTCCCTGCAAGTGTAACAGCAAAAGTGCAAGAAATGTAGAGGGAAGCCAACTAATATTTTTCCATTGACACTCATCCTATTAACTCGATTGTGCCCACTTTAATTGCCTCTTACACTTAACACACTTTCTCTCCATCTCTATCTTCTATTAGGTAATTTGCTCACTTTCTCCTGCAGTAAGTAGATGATACACATTACTTTTTCTGACATATCAGTTAAGTATTAATCTTAATTTCTATATTAAAAATCAGTTTAGTTTTGAAAAGAGAACTAGGAAATAAAAACAGATCCACTTAAAACAGTACTTTCTACTAACTCAAGATAAAGTTCTTCTACACTTACCTATGTCAAATATCATATTGTTTCACTTTATTATTTTTACACATTTTAATAGGCTTGAAAATTAGAATCATGTGATCCTAACACTTTGCCTACAAAACTAGTGATTAGAATTCATTATTAATCAACTAATAACCTTAACAAGCTAGTGCCAAAGAGTTATACTTCACTTTTAACCCTGACTTGACAAACTAAAGAGGTTATTGGCATTAAACAATGCTTCAGATTAATGTGTCTTTCACTATTTTCAAGTTAATAGATGTCATCTTCACACCAACAATTTTAAATTTTCATATTTCAATTCAGGTAATAGAAGTGGGAAGTGGAATATCCAGCTTCCTTAATTTTTCAAATCTCAGTAGATTTCTAAACTCATCATTTAAGTGACATGACGATACACCTGACACGAAGAATACACCTCTCAGCAACCTTTAACCAAAGCTGAGTTAGTTTTCAGGTGCTTACGTCATTACTTCCAGCAATTCAGCTGTTTAAGATCTGGGCAACAATAAATGCACATTAATAAGTTTATTAAATTTAGAATTAAGGACTAATTTTACAATCTAAAATAAATGTCATATATACTAAGCAAATCTGAAAACCTACCGGTATTTTTTAATTTTGAAAAGAGCATCTTTTAGAATAGAATAGCCCGGTTGGAAGGGACCTACAACTATAATCTAGTCAAACAGCCTGACCACTTCAGGGCAGACCAAAAGTTAAAGGGCATTTTTCAAATTCATCTTAAACAATGACAAACATGGGACATCTCTCCAGGAAGTCTACTGCAGTTGCTTAAACTTTAAATTGAAGAACAGTTGAACTACAATCAAATAGTTTCATTTATACAAGGAATTCCTAATAGAAAATCTGGTAAGGAACACTTTGTTTACATCAGAGAAGGTACTTACCTCTAACACACTCTATCACCTTGGGTCTTTGAAGTTTAGATTTGGGAAAGGGAGAGTTGAATCTCAGATATGGTGCTTTTTTAAGTGTGCTACGATGGCCCTCATAAATTGGTTTCCCATATATTTGACACAGATTGTCTTCATTTTGTACCATTACACTTCCATTCACAGGTCCCTGACATACACCAAAACAAAAAAAGAAAAAAAAAAGGTAGTTTACAACTCTTCATGTACACATACAAAAAGCAGCAGTTCACAATTCTTCATATATGAAAATTTGAACACATCAGTAGTGTTGCAAGAGTCTAGAGGAAAAAAGTAAGAAGTTCCGCAAGAAATAGTATAAAATGGAAGTACAAATGAAAATTTGCGCATACAGAATACATACAAGAAGCTTACCAACAGCTGAATAAAATAGCAGGTGCTATTAGTATTGCTACTAGACCAATTAGTAGACAATTAGTAACATGACAATGAATTCTACATTTTTACACACACTCAGCTTAGGCTTCTACAGCACCTGAAAACAAGGACAATTCTGACAATGGCAATGTACAAGATAAGGCTATCATTTTAATTTAAAATTATTATCGTTACATATACAAACATTTTTTCACATGAATACTGCAATCAAAAGCATAGCAGTCATTACCAAAAAAGAAACCAACTGCTTGAGAACTCACAGCTGCCCTTTTTATTTTCCTGCGCAAACTTTCAGAAGAAAAATAAGTTCTAAACCTCTGTTTGCTCATGTTATCTTCTCCTTGCTTCTGCAACGGCTCAGCTGCAGATAAAGGATTCTTTGTGAAGCATCCTTGGATTTTTTGAGTTTTTGCTTTAATTTCTTTATTGGTTTTGATAGCCTTGATGTTCCGGGCTCTCTCAATCCATGGGACCTTTTGATCATATTTCCCTTGTTCCAAATAATTTCTTGTCATTTCAGCCTGAAGATAAAACATAAACATAATAAAAGGAGATTTTATCTTCAAGGCTATAAGAACAGTCTGTGGATAGCTTTGAAGTTCTGAGAAATGGCCTGTTTTTCATGTTAGCCAGCAACCATGACCAGTGATTTTCATTAAGCAATGGAAGTTTAAAAACCAAGGTAAGTATTTTATTATAACATAGTACATGTCAGTAATAATAAGCAGTTTTCTAATGTTTTCAAGTTGTGAGTGAATCACGTTTAACTATTGACATGAAAGAACAATGTAAGGTGGAAAAATATAATGCAAAAACCTGAACTCATTTTTTCCAGATATACCTGGATTTCTACACTGATTGCTTTAATCCACTCATCCACAGTCTTTCTGATACGAATCTCTTCCAATACATCTCTGAAATAGAAGAAATTAGTATTTTAGGTCTGTGCAATTTCAGAATCACTGATTTGATCCCGGGAAAGTAGTGACCTACCAACATTATATACCCCCTACAGCCTCCAAAAGGCACTAAGCATACCCTATCTGAGTTTCCCAAATCAAAACCCCACCCCTCACTTGCATATTCAATCATTATTACATACATCTATGAATAAATGGCAGCCATGTGTCAGTTTCCATTTTGATCAAAACATGAAAAAAAAAAAAAAGGCAACAAAACCAATCCACCTCAAATGACAAAAAGCAGATGACAAAAATTACTACTTCCTTTAAAAGATAATGATAGCACCTATCATGCCTGAAAAAATATTTACATTAAGAGAATAGCTGCTGACCTCAAAAAAACCACAAGATTAAAGAGCATTTTAATAGGAAAACTTGCATTATGATTCAAGCAGGAGGTTTTAACTGTCATTGTTTCAGTTGGGTTGGGATAGAGTGAACTTTTATATTAGCAGCTGGTATAGCACTATGTTTTGGATTTAGGATGAGAAATACTTTTGATAGTGTACTGGTGTTTTCAGTTGTTGCTAAGCTCTCAAGGCCTTTTCTGTTCCTCACACCACCCTGACAGCAAGCAGGCTGGGAGTGCACAAGAAGTTGGAAGGAGGAGGAGCTCAGACAGCTGACCCCATCTGACCAAAAAGGGATGTTCCATACCCCATGACATCATGCTCAGCACATAAAGCTGAGGGAAGAAGAAGGAAGGGGGGACATTTGGAGTGATGGCATTTCTCTTCCCAATTAACTGTTACGTGCGATGGAGCCCTGCTTTGCAGGAGATGGCTGAACACCTGCCTGCCCGCGGGAAGCAGTGAATGAATTTATTGTTTTGCTTTGCTTGTGTGGGCAGCCTTTGCTCTACCTATTAAACTGTCTTCTTCTCAATCCACCAGTACTTCTTCCTCACTTCAACTCTTCCAATTCTCTCCCTCATTCTAACTGGGGGGAGTGAGTGAGCAGCTGTGTGGTTCTAGCTGTCAACTGAAGTTAAAGCACATTAACACATCTAACTAAGCAAAACTTCAATGATCTGCTGTAGGATGACTAATTCTGTAACATTTACAGGTTAATGAAGCTTATTCTGTTTAGAATTATGAATTACTGCTTAATTTTCCTACTAATGCATGTTTGCCAATAAAAAGCTAAATGCCCCTTTGTCATGACAGCAGAGCAGTTTGTCCAGATAATAAAGTCTCAGAATTCAGCTTTAAGTTCTGGAGCATAGATAGTACCAAGAAGTAACAGGTATTCATCAAAAAATTCAGCTCACATCAGGAGGGTCAAAAAATATTTAACATTCCAAGGAATCATCTCATGATTGCAAAGAAGAATCAATAAATACTTTTTTCAGGGTACTGCACTAGTACTTCAGAGCACAGAACTAAATAAAAATTGAGAGTTGATAAAAGGTAAGCACATACAATGAGTAGTCACACAAAGCACTGAATAAAAGGGTCTAACCTGTTTGTAGTCAAGGCATTAATTAAAGTATACATGGCATCCTCATCTTTTGCGCGAATAACAGCTTCCAAATTTTCTTCAAGAACTTTTTTATTGTTTTGAACTCC
Organism: Gallinago undulata; assembly: GCA_026546715.1. Classification (NCBI taxonomy): domain Eukaryota; kingdom Metazoa; phylum Chordata; class Aves; order Charadriiformes; family Scolopacidae; genus Gallinago; species Gallinago undulata. Next base: position 17,546,890 of record JAOTQQ010000041.1, read on the forward strand.
TCTCAAAATCCTTTCAGCATCTCTCAGTATAGATTTTGGTACTTTAACGTTTTGAAGAATGGATGACTTATTGAGCTGATGATGTTCAGGAAGATCAGAGGCAACAGTAGGGTTTTTTGACTAAAATTAAAACAGAGCCACTAGCTTTTAATCAGAGATTGCAATTTAAATTTTCTATGCACTGATCAGAATTCCTGTTAATCTGTTATCAAATCAATACCCATCATATAAAATATTATCCATGTGTATTACCATCAACTTGAATTACTCAGGAACATTTAGTATGATGCGAATACATTTAAAAGATAAGAAAATGGAAAGGCATCCAAAAGCTCTCAAATACTAAATGATGCCATGTATGAGAAGCAATGCTAATGAAGCAAACAAGCATATGAAAAAATGGCAATTAGATACAATAAATAGGTATTACATGCAAATCTCTGCATGTAACAATACTGAAGTATAATTGAAAGCATAATAAAAACCAAAGTCCTCAAAATATCCAAGGAACTTATCCAAGGAACCTGATCTAGTTGAAGATGACCCTACTCACTGTAGGGGAGGTTGGACTAGATGACCTTTAAAGGTCCCTTCCAACCCATATTATTCTGTGATTTGGCATCAGTCTATCCCAAGAAACACCAGACAATATGCCTAAGTTTTAACAACAACAAAATAAAGGCCTCAACCAGCACCATGATCCTCTCCCTCTTTCCCTCTTTTTACTTTTTATAAGAAATAATGAATTAAGTACTAGCCTTTAAGTTTGCAGAACCCTTTCACAGAGAGAAAAGCCGAGCATATATTAGCTGATAAATATAAACAGAAGGGACACAAGTACACCGGAAACAAGCCATACAGCTATGGTTCTCTCATTCAATCTCACTCCCCTGGTGAAACCCAGAGGGCCCCAAGTAGAGTGCTTAATTTTCCAGAACGGAAGAACAAAAAAATTAAAAAGTCATGAAAGAATGTGAAGAAAAATAAATCCTCATACAAAAACCAAACCCCAAAAACTTGAGTAGACTCTGAAAGCATTAACTGAATGAACAGAAGAAAAATCTCACAGATCAAAAGTCAGTTTTGGCTTTAAGGCTACCTTTTATCAAATCAGAATTGAACAAAAGTTTATGTTCTAACAGGTACACTGCCAAAGCACAATGGATATAGCAAAACAGAAATCAACACACTGATTCTATGATTTTGGTTTAGCCTGGTGAGAAAAGAACAATATATCAAATTATTTGCCGCTTTCATATAGGTTTTCATTTTAAAATGAAACTTTTTGACAAATACCTCAGTAAGACAAGTGAAATATGTGAGAAAACATAAGCAATAGAGACACATGTCCAAGTGCAACATGATGTAGACTTGCCAACTAGACTCAGATCATGAAATGGTAATTGTATTAGCAGCCCATACCATGTCCGTCTTGGGCAGCAGCTTTCTGCTAGACATTTGTGTTATTCCTTCACTAACATTGAGTAAGACAAGTCAAAGAACATGTTAAATCTTACTTTGAATAATGTAATCTGTACATAAGAGCAACTTTTTCAAAAAAATACAGGCATGCATATTTATTGTAGTATTATCGCAAGTGTATTCAAAACTGTTTCGGTATAATAATATTATTTAAAAAAGCATAAAAAAAAATCAAGGTATACCTTAATAAGATCATTCATGTCTGATTTCCACGAACTTGCTTCCTAAAAAGACAGACGAGCTGTTGAAACTTACTTAAAGATACCTCTGTCAAAGTAAAATCTAGAGTAGATATCTGATCAATTTAAATGAGCACAACAAATTCCTTCTGAACTACTAAATCTCACTGCACGCTTCTTTAGGATTAGAGCACCACCTTCTGTTCTGTCTCAACCTCTCAGTTAATTCAGGCCTTTCATTTGCTTGTATGACAAAGCTAGCAGTCATTTATTCCAAGCACTCATTTCCCCAAGCATCTATCTCTTAATAATGAGGAGTCAATAGCGAAGTGTTTAATTGACTCAACTCTACATTTGCTGAAGTCATCATCTCTCTCTTCCTACTGACCTTTTTCATAAGAAAAAATATCTGAATCTGTTTATGTCAATTGCGTCCTCTTTACCTGGCATTCCTTCTCCCGTCTCGTCCTGTTCTACACTACTTATACTAAGGTATGTTGTTCAATGGAATTTTTTTGCAATAGTGGTAAGCAAATATTTGCAACATAAAAGGGGCACATGACATTGGTTCCCTCTTACTAGTAAGAACATTTAAATAAATGTGCAATCCACTAATAGCTTACAAAAATCCATGAAACAATGCGTCAGCTCTAAGGGATGAAGCTATGTTTTCCAAAGCTACAGTAACAAATAACTGGCACGCGACACACATTATTTTTAGGGGAATAGCAAGCTGAAACCAGCAACCACAGAAACAAACCAACAGAACCAAATCTATCACATTCCAAGCCAAGGATATTAAAGTCTCTCTTCTTTCCCACAGCTTACATTTACACAGAGAAGACCACAGAGGCTAATGATCCGGCATACCTTGCTTCCACATGGAACCAGGTTAACACATAAAAGCCTCAATTTTCAGAAGCCAGACATGTTACATGTTCCTAGCACAAAACCATTCCAGCACCACAAGCACAAAATCATTCACATGAGAAACAATACAATGACATAATGCCAAGCAGTTATTTGGAAACAACATTCTTTATAAAAAGAAATGGCAAAATGATAAAGGAAGTAGCTTAAGTCATCCCTAAAGTTGAGTGAAGATAAAAGGAACATTGTTCTTTCCCAAATGGGAATGTTACATCAGCTCCATAGCTCTAGTACCAGAGGAAGAGAGGAAGCAGAAAACAGACATTGAAAATATCTGAAACCTTAAAACAAACAAATTTAAAAAACATATTTTTTAACCTGTTTTATGTTTGGTGGAACAGCAGTAAGAGTCTCTACAGTCTAGTCTAGTCCATTGCAAACTCACTCAGGCTCAAAGCCATTCCACATACAAAGATTGCAACATTTCAAGTACTTGTAAACAAACATTGTGTTTTCATGGTGGCAGAAGCAAGGGCAACACTGCTATTGATACCAGACCTCTAAAGTTTTTATTCCCCTTATTCAAACTCTTGGTCTTTCTGATAACATGCACTTTACCTGTAGCACATCATGCATTTTTCTTCTCAACTGTCCAAGATCTTGAAGGAAATCATCTGCTTTTTTCACCGTTTTCTCAACTGAATTGCAATTTTGGAAGGAGCTTTCAAAAGCGGGGAATGAGTCTGTACACAAAGCAGTATGCCTGATGGGAGAAACACTCCTAGTAAGTCTCATGGCTACTCATGTGGCCCAAGAAAGTAGTCAACTTGAAACTAAGCATGAATTTATAATGCAAAAATACACAACCGTTACATAAAATGGAATTGGCTTTTTCACCTGAGGTTAAAGACAAATTATTGTTTTCTATATTTACCACCTAACAGCTTGTGCTGTATCCTTGTACTTTGAACAGTGAAACTACATCTAAAATTCAGATCTAAGAGAGTAATATTTAAACTTTAGATACCTTTTCATTTGAAGCAATTAATATTTTGTCTATACTATCATAAATAAGATAGATACTATGTAGCTGTCTCTCATTGTATTAGTGAAATTATGAAATCAAACTAAACTAACATTTCCTAGGGAAAATATGTTTCAGACTGGATGGCTAAAAAAATTTCCTAACTCATTCTAAATCTTAGAAACTGGCAGGCTGATGCTGCTCCATACACAGGCAGTTTGGAGTCTCACCGACAAGGGCAATCCCAATTTAACATAATGTCTGGCTCCCTGACACTGTTCTACAAGCTGCTGCAACAAAAGAAATACACCCAGAACACTGAAAAGCACTCCAACACCTACTGACCTCTGAGGAAGGTGTTACAAAATGACCTTAGCAATGAGCTTCATCTACCATCAGTATGATAGAAATGCAAAAGCAGCATACAAATATCAGTGTTCCAGGGTCTTACTTCAAGCACAGCTGTGTCAGACTCAAGGACCATGCCTGTGCCTCCATTACACCATCAATATCTAATACACCTTTCTCAATTTCATTAAAACAAAAAATCTTCCTCAATTTTGGATTGTTACATTTATTTACCTTTCTCTATCAGAATTCCAGCTCATTTTATTACTGTTTAATGTTGCCTTCTCTGAAAGCTCAGTTTGCCTCAGTGGCATTTCTTGAGAATTCAGAATATGCTCAAGAAACCGCCTTTCACCTAAGGCAGAAAAAAAGGAAAGTTATATTTACTGTTAAGTTTGTTCAATATATTTAATACTTTCTTCTCCTTTCCAGAAATTTCACCATTATATAATAATCACCAAAGACAGTTAAAGTAATTTCTTAAATTTTAAAATACAGATTTACTTGAGGTAAGACAAGTCACATAAACCCACTCACACTAATCTGTCTTACTATGACTCTTTACATTAGCAAAGTCAGAAAACAGATAAATGTAACTGTGACAGCAATTAACTGAGTCACAGAAAAACATTCTATCCATAATGTCACAGAATTGTTCTTTTTCCTTTGTCCTGTTTCATTTATTCCTGGACTCATGGAACAATAGCAATACGTGAGATCTTTGTAAAAAAAGGAGATAGAAGCAGCAGTCTGAGACAGATCTGATGAACACACAGATGTTCTTCCTTAATCTTAGGATCCTCAAGCAATTCTAAACACAACCAGCTAAATAAAGATGCTTTTATTTTTTGATGAAATCTTCAAAACTGAGTTTCATGCCACTAAACTGATCAAAAGCAGCAAAAGAAAATTATTCCCTTTGCTTTACAAATGCTATTATCATTACAATGGCATAGGGACCCTATGTATACATGTTTTAATGAAAAAATAAATAAATCAATTCAACCAATGATAATGACTAAGTTATTGAGCAGATAGCAAGTTTTTCATTATTCTATATAATCTTCCTTAAACCTGACAACGAACAGTCGATTTTTCATCTGAGAAAACATTTCAGGCAGCAATCATGTTAAGACACTATAGGTTAGATTAGTACTGTCATTCACTCATTAGTTATTTTTAACAATAAGAGACTTATCCACAAAATTAACCCTTCCCAGAAATACTTTCAAATATTCTGAATACATGTATTTAAGTGCCAGCAATCCAACAGCTCAGATTAGGTGAAGACCACACAAAGTAAACCTCAGGACATACTACTCATGCCAGCAGAGGACAAGAATGTCAACTGTCTTACAGTACCTTTGCACATGGATTTGGGAATATTTTCCTTTTCTGTTACAGAGTTTTCTTTCTTTGAGATGTTCACATTTTTTGATACAGGTACTGGAGCATATCTCCGAGGAACTGGTGTCTTTAGAGGAGATTTTTGTGTACGAGTTCCATGACTTTGAAATTGCCTTGAATACACTTCAGGGAAAAAGAAAATCAAAGTCATTGAAATGTTAACAATTTTCTTCATAGGAAAACCAATCTAGGAAAAAAATTCTCAGTAAGATTATTTTAGGTTAAGTCAAGGCCTCTCTTGATGCAGATGAAGTACTTCGTAAATACCAAATTCTCAATTTAAATTAAACTGCAACATTTCAGAATAAGTGGTATATATTATAGAATCATAGAATCATTCAGGTTGGAAAAGACCCTTGGGATCATGCAGTCCAACCATTATATAGTATATTGGGCAATAAAACCAATTATACAGAAAAAATATTTACTATTTATTACTGATGTGATGTACAATTCAATATTAATGGAAACGAAATTAATACAAAACTAACACCAGAACACATTAAGAGTTCGACCTCACCTTGGGCAGGTGGACCACTGGCAGGAAATAAATCCCCCTGACATAAAGACACTCCGCTAGTAAGAAATTGCTGTTCTGGCTTCCCAGACTGTTTTGTGATAAGACTGGAGGAAGGTAGGTGAATTTGCTGTAAGTCACCGGTGTTGACTGCAAAGCTAATGAGATGAGACTAAGAGACAAAATTACAAATTATGCATTAGTTTCCCCAAGTAAATATCTAAGCATGAATACTTGCCATGTAATTACACTAAACAAATTTTGACATGCTATTTGAGAGAAGCCATTTATAATAACATTGGAACACAGATGTGCTTGGATATTATTCTGCCTTTCAAAAAAGCATGGAGGACTATATAAAGAAACAATTTATAACTGTTATTTGTTTTGTCTGACTGGCTATTATTAAAGTTTCTTCAATTACAAACCTCTAAACAAATTTAGCAGGAAGTAGAATATTTCACAATTTTTGTATTTACTTTCCGTAGACATAAAAAGTACAGGGGGAAGAGGAGCAGATACCTGGGACAGAACCAGAAATATAACTTTTCCCCAAAAGCTCTAAGCTCACATGCTGGCCACTGGACCTTTCTTTCTAATACTAAGATATAATCGGAATTATTATAACATTAACATTGAGATACAGAAGAAATTATTAAGCTGAAGCATCTGCATTGTTACTTAGACACCTGAATATTCATTTGTTGCTCCTGTAACTTTTCCAAATGTTGAATCTGTTGCACCATGAAAGCATTCATTTGTTTTGCAAGCTCACTGACTCCTTCAAAATAGCAGGGCTTCTCATGCTGAGTCTTAGTATTTATTTGCTGTTCAGCAACACGCTGCAATTGTCTGTCTGTCTCCTGTAGTTTATGAAGGAATTCTGAAACTAAGTTAACTTTTGCTTCCAGTTCATTTTGAACCTGGGAGAGGGAAAAAAAAAAAAAAGAAAAAACCCTTACTGCAAAAGAAAGAGATGCAAGCACGCTGCCTTTCATCACTTAAAGGGGGCTTATAACAAAGATGGGGACAAACTTTTTAACAGGACCTGTTATGACAGGACAAGGGCGAAGGGATTTAAAATAAAAGGGTAGATTTAGACTAGATAGAAGTAAGAAATTTTTTACAATGAGGGTGCGAAACACTGGCACAGGTTGCCCAGAGAGGTGGTAGATGTCCCATCTCTGGAAACATTCAAGGTCAGGCTGGATGGGGCTCCAAGCAAGGTGATCTAGTTGAAGATGTCCCTGCTCATTGCAGGTTAGTCAGACTAGATGACCTTTAGAGGTCCCTTCCAACCCAAACCATTCTGTCATTTGATGAAGAGAACAAAATATCCTTCCCATCCATCATGGAATGATTTGCTTCCCAAAGGACATAAATTAAATCCTCGTTACCCCTCATGCCTGGTGGTTTAGCAATACTATGAAATTATTCTAAAAGACAAATCAAATGGTCTCTGTCCATTTTCCCATTTAGCCAAATCCAAATTAGTTCTCTGGTATATTGGTCAGCAAGTCTGAGATTATCAACACAGCAAAAACAGTATGCAGACACATTCAGTCTCTCTGGTTCAAATACCAACAATTTCAGGTGTACTTAAAACACCTACTATTTTAAATGGACAAAGAACTAGTATCACCACAAGCTACTTACTTTAAGAAGCGGAGCTGTAGAAGCAATTGCAGCAGCAGTTGCTGCTGCAATGGTTGTTGCAGAATCAACTTCCCTGTGTGCTGACCTGGTCTCATGACCAATGCTTTTCTTTTTCTCTGGGGAGCCATTTCCTAAGAGCTGCACCTTCTCCTCCTTAAGTAGAGGAGCATTTTGAGCTCTATAAAAATAAACAAGTGCCTGTAAATAGCATTGTTTCATCCCCTCCAAGCAAATGATTTCCCACATGCAGTACTGATATCACTAGTTATATAAGCATTTCTCCTTGAAGCTCTTGACAGCCAAGAAACAATTTTATTCTATCTTTTAGCATGACACAAGAAATCTCTCAGGATTGTGTTACAAATTCTAATATAAAAGGCATTTCCATGTGATGACTACAGCCACAACAAAGAATATGCTTACAGGTTGTATTTTGCAAAGTTTAATGTACTACTAGCAAAGTCTAACTAAATTTCTGATCTTCAAGATTTCCAGCCTGTGGATAAACAGCATGTGTCCTTATCTGTCTTTAACAATATTACATGGTTTTGGTACGAAATGAATTATCTATCAGAGCAGATCTTGCCTGACTCTTGTATCACAAAATCATTAATTCAAATAGCGTGAAGGCATGACCAAAAATATGCAAAATAAACAAGGTACTCAGTTAGCTCTGAATGACAAAATAAACTGAAAACATCTTCATAGCCAGAAAAAGAATACCAAGAGAGAACAATAAGTAATACACTTTCCTCACCAGCAATGCATTTTGGCATAAACTGAAGAAGTATAGCAGTGTATCTGTACAGAAAGAGAACAGCTAAGACATGAACAACACCACATACTTACTTTTGCTTTAATACTGCTTTCAAAGCCTCTTTCTGGCCAGTAGCATATTGAGAAATAAAAACATCATCTGTGGGAAAGGACACAAAATATACTTTGTCAAATTAACTGACACAAAATGTCTATTTTAGAGGTAGACACAAAGCATTATTTCAACAACATGTACAATATTGATGTGAACAATCTGTTGCCTGCACAAACCATGTTATCTATTGCAATAAAAAACTGTTTCCCTTCACTTAAATCATGATGAGAGTAAGAGTCAGCTTCTTTTAACACAGTTTTATATAGTATTGAATGTTGGTATCAATAAAATCTATTTTGGTATGCTGTGAAAATGACAATACCTTACATTCATAAAATTTAGGGAAAAATGCCATATAAATGGTAACTTGAGCTCAGACAATCTATTCAATAAAAACCCAGCAAATTCAAACTTGAAAAAAATTTAAGTAAAACAACCAGAACTGCAATATGAGTATTTTTCAGCAGTCATCATAAATTACAAAAAAATTTCTTAATAGCTTTAAATTATGCTAAAAGGATTGCTGGCTCTCCATCTACTGTTTGCTGGGCAGATGTGGCAGGTTTGGTGTTTCTCTACTGCTAATTACACACGGTTAGTACACACATACTGACAAGCCAGCTAGCTGCTGCCTCTGTGAGCGTCAAAGAGGAAACTAAGATATTGTTTTTTGGCTTTATGTGGGGGTGCAGATTTGTATTTCTTTCCTCTACACAGCCACAGATATCCAAGAAACTTGCAGAAGTGTATTTTCTGTAAAAACCCTTCACCTACCCAAATCTGATTGAAACGTACTGGGAGATTCAGCAGGAAAAGGCATTGACAATATGATTCCTTAAATTCTTAAGAATTAAACATATACTTTCACGGTGTAGGTTGCTTGCAGAAAAATATGCATTTGCAGTACAATTAGAACAGGAAAATGCATCCAAACAAGGTGTGTGCCCCCCAAATTTTCCATTCAGAGACATGAATAGTTCAATTGGCAAAAGGAATCTCAACATTCTCATGCAGTAGAAGTTCCTCTTGGCTAATCACAAGAGCTAAATAAGCTAGTGTAATAGCACCAAGACTGAAGTAAAATTTGCAAAATTTTAATTACTAAAGAATGCAAATTACAATTATCATCTTTTTATCAAAGACACCTTTGAATATTTTCACTCAAAACTTTCTATATTGAAGAAAAACACCAAAGATAAAATTAAAGCTCCCTTTTTCTCTAATAAGTTTTCTAACCAAAAAAGGGGCTGTAGCAGTGCATCGATGCATCTTACCTTTAATTGTTCTGCTGTCCTCCGGTAGCAGTGAAAGATCTTCTTGTACTGCAGCTTCCCTAGGATAATCCTTCAGAACAAGAAGAACAGAAAAGCATACATCAAAGTCTCTGGTATCAGCAGCCAAAATTTTAGAAGCAGATGGAATTGCTGAATACACAAATGTAAGTATCTCCACACACTAATGTGAGGTCTTGGAACAAAACATGTTAAGACCTCTAACACAAAATAATCTGGACTTTGTAGTCAAGAGCTCACATGAACTTTTAGGGACAAAAAAACAGAAACACAATTCAAATTAAAAGTAAGTATTCTAGTGCTGATTAAGTGTATTCTCCTCATTTATGGCCAAAGAAGTAGTAGTGAAACTACACATTTAAGTTTATACAAGTTGCTCATCTCAAACAATTCAGGATTGCCCATGCATACAGAATTAAGCTCACATAACACAGTAGCACTGAAGGGATTGAGCTGAATTTTCTTTAAGTGCAGCCCATGAATAATCAAAGTTTGTGAGAAGTCATAGAGGCAAGTTAGGAACATAAAAATCTCTTATTTAACCTTATTTGATGGTGGACCACTCCATCATCATCTTGATACTTTTGCTCAGCTCACTATGGCTACTTCAAGCCATAGAGAGATTTTGCTACAGTTCTCTCACAGCATGGGTTAATTTTATCCTCATGCATGCTCATCTCAGTATGGATGCCCTAGAGACAAGTCTCCACTGTATGTAAGATACAACAAACAAATCACAAGGAAATAAGCCATTTAATTGTAAGTATTGAAGAGACAAACTAATGTCCATTTTACTACCTGTGATATGAAAAGAAAAAAAAAATCTACAAAAAGTTTTAGGGTTTTTAAATATTGTGGCAAGTGTAACCACTCTTTCAAGAGAACAATTACACTAAAATTTAAAAACAAATTTTGGTATTAATTATGCAGCAGTACAGTAAACAAAGGCCCTCCAAACACTTCAGCATTAATTTCACATTAGCAGCAACTCAAAGAGAAAGCAGTTCCACAGTCATTCTGTGGAAACTGAGCTAAAGATTTGCTATGGTTTTACAGGAACTACAGTTCTCTTAGGGATTGCAGGAAGCAACAATAACTTTCCTTACCATTTGTGACAAAAATACGGGCTCTGCAGACTTTCCTACTGAAAGCAGATGTTCTGGACGTCCTTTAGTACTCGGGACTTCTAAAATAAAAGCAGTCTTACTGTGGTCAAAATTATTTGTTACGCATTTTCAGTATACCTTGACTAACCCTTTTAACTAAATCTTTCCCCTACCTGTATCTTTCAATATCTAAAGATAATGACTTTCATAGCACAAGTGACCAGTGCCATCAAATTGAAGCTTACAAACGTTAATAAATTCTGTGAGCCTGGATTATAGCTTATTTTGCAATATATGAAAAAGTCTCTGAAAAACAGAGCATTAAAAAAAATCAATGTTTAGCTCAAATTCAAGTCTAAAGATCATAGGAATATAGAAAGCTACTTGTCTAGAGAGACAATTATATAACAATATATCTTACAGAAGGCCAACACTGAGGACAGTATACATTTTAGTTATGTCAGAGACCAATATGTCTTCCTAACACTATAGAAATAACATTTTCTGAAGGTGTTTGAACCTTGACTCCAAAAAGACTAAAATCCCTTCCCCAAACTCCAAAGACTATAACTGATACGTATTTTAAAGAAACAAAATGAATATTCTATTTGACTAGATAAGTAATAAGTAGTACAGATTGTGTCAGTTTTGAATTTTAAGAGTCCATGGTACTTTGCTACAATCTCATTCTGTTAAAAAGACTTTAAATTATTTACTTAATACTACTAAAAATAGAGAGTTTTTAAAAAAAAAATTACAAAGAAGGATGCAATTGTTAGGGGGGTTTTTTCCATTTTTTTCCCCATTTTGTTTACTCATATATGTGAGCTTCTTGGTACAGAGAGTTGACCAACATATGCTGTTTGTGTCAAGCAGGTGGGGTTTAGGAGGGTTAGAGTTTGTTTGCTTTCCAAGATTACAAAGGAAGAAAAAGAATTTTAACAAGCAAAATATAGAGTCATGGCAGTTACCAGGGAAGCTTGTTTTTTCCTAAAAGTTTTTGAATAGTTGCTTAACTGACCAGCTCTGAAACTCATATCATTCCATAAAACCTGCAAAACCTCTACAAATAAAAAAGACTAGAGCTGAATGACTTTCTCAGAAGTGCCACCTTTCAAATGTTCAATAAATACTTCCTTAAAAAACTTGTATAGCTATAGCTTGAACATTTCCTAGCTAAAGCTCTTCAGAAAAGAATAATCTTTAGAGCAGAGAAAGAGAAATATTTAAAATACTTTTGATCTCTCTTCCGTATAAAACCACACAATAATTAACAAAATTTCATGAAAACATATGGAGGCCCAAATATTGGAACTACTCAGAGCTGTCTGTTTGAAGAAGCAATTTTCTATTAGGCACAGATCTGCTGGCTGACTACACTTGAGGCACAAAATTTAAGAAAAACATGTAGCGTCTAAAAAGATGAGCTACAAACTGCATTAAAAACTGTGACAGACTGAAAAGGCACCAATCTTCTTACTGTTCTTCTTAAGGGCCCTGCACATGTACACTGTTTTATCCTCTGATGCTGCCTAAAACCTTCCCGCCTAATATATCTGGGAAATCTCACGATGGAGGTCACAATTTTTTCGATAAAGATGATAATTGCCTATTATAATTGGACTAGGAATCCAGAGTCAAGCTTTAGTCACGGAACTGACTCCACCACCCCGCACAGTCACTTCTCACGGCCCAAAACACAGTTTGGGAAAACAAACGCACGCAATTTTTGAGAGAGCAGTGATATTTGCAGGACCAGAACGCAAAATTTTCTTTAATTATAGAACTACCGCATGGCTGAAAACACGACATGGCGATTTTACCTCACGCCGAAGCGGCACACCCGCGGCCAATAAGCGCACCCAGTGCCGCGCGGCGGCCGGTCCCGCGGGCTGCCCTGCGCCCAGTCCCGCTCGGTGCCACTAGGAGAAAGCAGCGTTTCTCGTCTCCAGCCTCAGCTGCCTGGCACGGAGAAGCCGCTCACAAACCTGCTCGATAGCGACCGTCAATTTTTTTTTTTTAATTTTTTTTTTTCATACAATCACCAGCTCCCGCCGCAGCACCGATGGGCTCCTCCCTGCGAACACCAGCGGGGTGAATGAGCACGCCGCCCACCCCGGGACCGGCCCAGGAGTCCTGGCTGAGGCTAGAGCTGCCTTCCGCTTCCACGAGGCCTAGAAGGGAGCCCAAAAGCAGCGCCCCAGCAGAGGCCGAACGTGCGGGCCGGGCCCAGCCAGCTGCCTCCACACAGGCAAAGCAACCTGAAGGCGACGAGGAACGGTATCTCCCGCTAGCTGCCTGACAGACAGAGGACTCCGCCGCCCGCGCCGGAAGCGCCCGCCGCTATGGCAACAGCAGCGGCCCGCGCGCGGTCAGCGCCCCAATAGCGTCCGGAGGGAAACCTGCTCCTCACTTACCCCGCTTCCGGCAGCAGGGCGGGGGCGGATAAGAGTGTTGCTTTCCGGGGAGGAGAGCCCGCCTACTGGTGAGTCCGCGCCGGCTGATTCGGTCGGGCCTGCGGTGGCCCGGCCTCCTCTTCACCCTCGCGCGGGGTCCCGGTTCGTGAAGGTGCGGGTGAGTGCGTGCGTACGTGAATGGCGGCTCTTCTCCCGAGGGGGCAGCTGCGGGAGGGAGGAAGGAAGGAAGGGAGGGAGGGAGGGAGGGAGCGAGCGAGCGAGCGAGCGGGCAGGCATCCCGGCAGGCAGGTATCAAGGAAGGGAGCGGGCAGGCATCCCGGCAGCCCGGCATCCCGGCAGCCCGGCGAGGCCTCGTGGTGAGCCCTGCAGCGGTGTGAGGTACAACGATGCGGGGCGTGGGCTGCGAGGGTGACAGGCTGGGGTCAGCCGTCAGGAGCGCGCTTTATTGGGAGAGGCGCGGCGGGACGGGCGACCGGAGAGGAGGGACGGAAAAGGTCCCCTGGAAGAAGGCAAAAAAAAAAAAAAAAAGCTATCCCTTTGGAGGCATTTAGGCATTTCTACTGCTGGGGGCGGCTTGTCTTTTCCTCGGCCCGAGTGGAGGGGAGGTGGCTCAGTTGTGAACGTGCAGCGGCCTGACAGGTGTTGGGCCTGCGGCCTTGGGGGTTGGCCTGGCCAGTGTTTGCCTGGGTGAAGAAACTCAAGGTGTCCTTGAAAGCAGGGACTGAAGAATGTAGTAAAAAAAAACAACAACAAAATCCAACCCCAAACTCAACCTAAATAAACCCAAAACTAAAAGAAACAAACAAAATCAAGGTGAAATTGTTTTTTTTCCAGCTTAGATTTTGATCTTACTGGGTCACAAGTATCAGTCAGGTCTAATCTAACTTAAATAGTAGACAGTATATTTTTCTCTCAGGGCAGATGCGTTGCATGTGTTCAGTCTATTCAAAGAGGCTGTTGGGGTGTTTGGATTCAGATTTGCTGTGTTAACTCGTTAGGAGACCTTTTCTACCATTGACCCTTTTTACTTCAGAGCAGGGTCTACGCCCACACCCAGGAGACAGGACATATAGCAACCAGTGCACAGTATATATCTTATTATCCAGCCACCACCTGACCAGTCCGTTTCTCATATCACCATCAGCCTCTGAAGGCAGACCACAGCCTGTGGAGCAAGAAGACCTTTGAGTAAGCACGTTCTTGGCACCAGACTGAGGGAGAGCGGCTGAGCCATGGGGGAGCAGGGAGAGCCAGGCTCTGCCTTTGTGGCACAGGGGGCAGGGCGCAGTGGGACCAATGGAAGGTTGGTTGCCCAGGCACACAGCACCTGGAGTTTAGTGTTGAGTTGTCTCCTGTGTTGATTTTTATGTGATTAGTTTAGCATCTTACTGGTTTCATAGGTCTTTGGAGTTCAATTAGCTGCAGTAAAAGAGCTTTTTTTTTTTTAAAAAAAGGGTTTTTTTTTAATCTGAGGTCAATCAAGTTCTAGCCTAATAATTACCAATTCTAGAAAACCCTACTTTCTCTATAAGCTATGGGTGCTTTATCTTGGCACATTTGACTTGGTATTTTTATTCTTCTTTGTCCCTTTTATGCACATGCAGAAACACTTGCATGATGTTCTGTATGTATAATTAGAAGTGAAGTTTTAAAAAAAATTGCAACCCTGTATGTATAGAGTAGGTTGTACCTACACCTAATTCAGATTGTTAATCAGGGTAACAAGTGTGATGGATTTATGGTGTCTCTCCAGAGACCCGTCTTCTCCAATAAAATGTAGCTCCTTGCAAAAAGGTTGAAAAAAACCCCAAAGCCAACCACCAAATAATAAAAAAAATCAACACATGCAGCTTTTTAGTTTCCATGGGAAAGGATAGTGTTGACTTAAGATTAGGCAATAAACACTAATGTTGATTACATCATTGGAAAAAAACCAAAACCATTCCTCACTGTAGTTTGCAGTGCATGTTTCACATGTAAGAACTCCAAGCTGTTAAATGGAGGCAGGCTTTTCAGCCAGCCAGCAGTACAGTAATAATAACCAAAAGCTTGGTTTCAGTTATTAGCACTTAGTAGTTACATTCATGAGCCCTCTACTTCCAAAGGTCTGGAGATACAGCTGAGGAAGCTGTATTCCCACACATAAGAAGTTTTAGAAGACTTCTGACTTCCATAGTTCTGGCTTCTTTTCCTCCTGCTATGCAAAAAGGTAGATGATTGACCCAGGTTAGTGTAGAATCCTTAATACTGTTTTTATTTAATAAGCAAGCTTTAGCTTTTTTAAAAAAGCTGTTACTCTCTAGTGAGTCTGTGTTTCTGTGGCATTGGGAATGGCAGCTGCAGCAGAAGCAAATATTAGAAGCGATTTCCAGATTCTAAACCAGGGAGCTGGGGATCTATTCCCTGCATGGGGAATAGATTTGAATAGGCTAAAGCCTTTATTATCATTGTAAAGAGGATGGAAAACCCATTATGCCTAACTGAAAAATCAGAACATCAAGTTATCTTTAGCTGCTAATTTTGCTCAGGGAGGCTTATCTGAAAAGATTGTCTCCTTAGAACAAAAAACATACTTGGAAAAGCTCCAGGGCCCTTCAAAAAAGGGAGACTTCTAGCTGTTGCTATTTTTCTTGGTGAACTAGCACATCCAGACCATGTGGCCCATGTTGCAGATGTGTATCGAGGTATCTACTTCCTTCAGTGTGACGTGTTTAAGAGTGCAATACTGAATTTTCAAATCACATTTAGCCCAGAGGAAAGTAATCCAGGCTGTGTAGGCTTAAATCTGAAGCATGCTGGAGTTGTTTGAGCAGCTATGCAAGAAACTCCGTGTTGTGTTAGTCAAGCTGTCGAGCCCCATAACAGGCTCTTTCATTGCTTTTTTTCCCCTTGTTTCACAGGCTGGAGGGAAAGGGCACAAACAACAGGAAAACTTAAAATCATGCATTTAACAGACTTTAAAAATTAACCAGATATGCACATTTCTGGCAATGTTCACATAGCACATTTTTAGATGTTAATTTATAGCTACAGGCTAAGAGATGCAGTAGAGCCATATCATTTCACTGCCTGCTGTGTGGGAAGTGTAAAATACCTGTAGAGGGACAGGTGGTTCAGACACTTAAAATCAGATAGTGCCATTGTGCTGATGTAAATAAGAGCTATTTCCCAAGTGCAAGTGTAAAAGCTTTGTGGAATAGCAATTCAGTAAATCTGTAATTTTAAGCTCGCCAAACTAGTTACAGAAGAACAAAAAAAAATAAGCTTTGTTATCAACAAGCATAGCGAAGTGTAAGAATATAGCACTGACAATTGAAGCTTTAGTTTTCTGTGCTTGGGATAGGACATAAAGGATAGAATTCTCTGTACTTTTTAGCTGTTTAGTAATCTGCTTACACTGACTTTATAAAGCTGTCACTGATTTTTCTTGAAACAGTCTGAGGAATGAGAGAGTGGAGTTGCTATCCCTATTCATTAGTTGTTGTCCCAGATAATAGTCATGTCTGCCTCTCCTAAAACAAGTCAGAGTTTTACATTAACCCAAGTAATGCCTTGTTTCTTCAGAGCAACTGTATGCTCTAGGTTCTCCTTGAGAGTAACCTAAGCGACCTCTCTGCCCACCAGGAATTCTTGGTCGTGGGAGTATGTGTCTTAAATCCAAGAATCATGTGTGTCTTCATCTCCAATCCTTGAATTGGCTTCCTGTGGAGTGATAAAATGTAATGTTAAGAGGCAGATGTTATAGTTAGTCTGCTACAGGGTGGGGATATAGGGGGAATGCAGGCTTGTGAGAGCTCTACAGTGCTATTTTTAGGTGCTTAGTTTTCTTTCTACTGTAGAAACAGTTATTAATATATTTTTGTTCTTGTTTAGAAGGCTTGCTTACCCTCTCCCTTCCCCCTGCTGAGAGACTGGAATAGGTTAAGCTCTCTAAAACATGTATGTCTTGCTCAAAACTTGGCGAAGCATAATACAAGATTAATTATAAATAGCCCGTGCTAAAGGGCTGAAGTGATTACTACTTCAGTGCTGATTTCTCTTGATGTGAATTATGCTGAAGGATCTTGTTCTCGTCCATGTGTAATGCTAGCTTGCGTTATCATCTGTGATAGGTCTTAGTCTTCCTTTTCTCTTAATTTATATATTATCTGGCTTTCAGTATTTGTCTAGGAAACCTGCAGGGATGCTTTCAAGGCTGAACTTTTTTTACCATGTTGGATTGGGAATGTGAGTCTTCCTTGAAGATACTTGCTTAAATTCTTGGATCTGTGGCTGTTCATTATTCACTTTTTCTTTGTCTGTTTCACATCCTTTAAGGCGATTCTCATTCTTCCATATTTTCTTGCGTTTAATTCACTATATCAAATGACTAGAACATTTGCTCTGGTTTAAGTGTTTGGTGAGAATGCAGCTATGTGGAAACCAGGAGTCATCTTCTCTGATGCAAGCTTTACGTTGCATCTATTCAGAGTGGCTACCATTCCTGCTTGCCTTTTTCCTTACTATTTTTACAGATGACATCTAAAGTCACTGATACTGTAAGGCTAGAAAATGTTATTGCTTGCTTCTCCCCCAACTCCTGCTCTAGTTTTACTTTGTGAGTTTTGAAGCATTTATAAACTACCTCTTTTTTTTTTTTTAATCTCTGTTTTAAATGTTTAAAAAGTATTTAAAGGACAGCAGTTAGCAGATGGACCTGGGAAGGTTTCATATCTGGAATTATCTTGGATATTCTTTTAACTGAATGCATTTCATTTAGGTAACTTTTCAAGTGGATTTCTTGAAAGCTTGCTAGCAAAGTTGCATTTAAACACACTTCAAGGACATATAAAATTCCATTCTGTTGTAGAATGTTGCAGTTCATATATATACTTTCTGTGTGAAACTTGACTTTTATCTTCAGAACAGGTGAGTGAATCACAGGCGGTAGAATATGGCTGGACAAATAACGGAATCGGAGCAGATCAAGCAGGTAAGGTGCTGTATTCGTGAGTGGTGGCTTTGAAGATATTATATTACTTTGTCGCATAGAGTTAAAGGTGTAGGGCATGGAGTAGGACAAAGAGTTTAAGTTGCTTGCATTAAGACTAGCTCTGTAGCAACAAAAATTTTAACATTTGACCATTGACAGACACAGTGTAGTGTCTGATTTAACTATTACCAGCATTTGATCTTGAAATTTTCTGACTTGTAGTGACCTGTTCTTTAAATATTAGTGTCACCAGATGGCCCATGCAGTTGCGTGTAAGAAACGAATGTAGAATTTTTTTTAATACTTATCTGTTCAATTTTTATTTACAGTTCAAGGAATTTCTTGGAACATACAATAAACTTACAGAAAACTGCTTTCTGGATTGCATAAAGGATTTCACTAGTAGAGAGGTTAAACCAGAAGAGGTAGGTAAATGCCTTAACAACCCTTTTGTAGAATTGTTGTGTAGCATTCAAATTTTAGAAGCAACTTTAAAAGTTTTTGTCTTTGAACTAGCTAAAAAAAACTAGGAAGCAGTCTTTAGTGGAGTATAGGTGTCTGGTGGATAGCTTCCAAGTGAGGAAGTGTGTTAGTGGAGCTTGTCTGCAGTTATGCTGCTTCAAGTATGTCCAAAGGTGATGATAAATACTTCTTTGCACACTAACAGTCTGATTATAAAAAGAAACCAAACAAAGCCAAGTGCTGTTGATGTGTTAGACATCAGCTACAGACAAACTATGGGCTAGGATCTCTTGAGGTTTTGTTGTTGTCTTCTTTTTAGTATGTACACACAGAGGGAATCTTCCTGATCTCACTGTGAGTATTAGTTGTGTATTGCCATTCTGTGTATTTCATTCTCTGAGCTATGGTTCTGGTGTTTCAGCTTCTGGTGGGTGGCATCTTTAAGGACAGGGGAGTTACTCACCTACAGCCTGCATCTCATTCTTTGAAGGTAGAGTCCTATTAAAATACTTGTTTACCAGCCCACATTCCCTGCATCGTAGTGAGTCACAGAAATGTAGGGCTCCAGAGCTCTGGCTGTTAAATCCACTTCTCTGCATTGCAGGGAGCTCCATCATAGTCATCTGCGAGAAAGATTAAGCTCTTGGTAAGATTAATTATGTGTTTTTTGCCTCTCCTCTCCTGTTGAGAGGCTGTTTCAGAATCTCATAATTTTGTTAGTAAAAAATCTAATAACCTTCACTTGACCCTGCTGGCATGGGGAAAAAAATCCCCAAAGTTTTTGATCCCCAAAGATTATACTTTTTTCTTCTGCTACCTGAAGTGTTATAAGAATTAATTTCAAAATAATGGTTCGCGTAGGCTTTCATGAAAGACTGGGGATCCAAAACCAAAGAATGCTTATTGGAGGGGAATAAAACTTAAGAAGTTTTTTTTAATATCTAAATAATCTTAGATTCTGATCTGCCCTTTCTTTTTTTTTGCATCTGCGATCTGCAGAGGGGTCATATCTGGCCATGCAGGAGCTATCTGTTAACAATGGATGCTAGGAAGAAACTTCTTTTTATGGGAAGTTTTGCCCATGATTATCAATTATGGGTTTTGGGTTTTTTTTTTTGCAGAGCATCTGGCTCTTGCCTCTGCTCAGAACAGGACACTGGTCTAGATGGACCACCGGTCTGATCTGGTGTGGAAATATCTATGGTCCTATTTAAAGTTGTAGTTTCTTATTTAACTTATTAAAGATGAATACCTCCATGCGTTTCCTTTGAGATTCTACATTTGAAAAAACAACTTCTGACCTCTTTCCATACAGCAAGTCTGCATTGCAAGTGTAGTCTTCGCTGGGCACCATATCACAAATACCATGCTCTCTGGGAGAAGTCACTTAGGGTAGTTCCAGAATTTGCTTCCTAGTCAGAGTTTCCAGCTTAACAGGTTTTGTTGTAGCTGATGCCAGGTCAAAAAGAGAGAGAAGGGTGGGTGGCATGCATAGCTGTGTGATGTTTTTGTCTTGTTCATTTTCAGCCCCTCTGCTTTTCACATCCATTTATACTGAGCAGAATCAAAGAAATTTGTGGTTTTCTAGTAATCATGCAAAGCAGTCATCTTTCTTTTCTATCTAAATTTGTTAACTTTTACAGTGATAACAAGGTTTAGAACCATGGTGCAGAATATCCAATTGGTAGAACTGTTGCTCAGAAACAATTTCATAACTCTTTCTCTGCACTTAAAGAAAGAGCACACACTTCACACCCCACCCCCAAAATTTAAAAAATAATACCATGGGTGCAATAGGCCCTGGTATTTCTTTCCCTGTCCAGCTGAATGATAGAACTGCAGAGGATACTTTGGTTGCTGTTGTGAAGGTTAACCAAGCAGGTACAAGAAGACCTGAGCGAATAGGAACAAGGTCAAAAAAAGTCAGACTGAGCTAGCATACAGCAGACCATATTTCTTTGACTGTCAAAAATATTATGTCTTTGTAAAAAGAATTAAAAAAAAAGAAGAATCTAATTTAATAGATATAGTATTTATTGCAAAATAAAATGCTTTACATACTTTTAATTTCACAAGAGGTACCCAAGGCTTAAATGATAACATCTCCTATATCTGAGATGTCTTCCATATGAGGATGAATATTAAAAGATGTTTCAGACATCTCTCAAAAACTAAATTTCATATTCTCCACTGCATAGAGAGGCTGTGCATAAGTAGGCCCTCATCTTGAGGCTTAACACAGAATATGAGAGGTACTCACCTAATCATTTATCCTTGTATATCATAATGTTTTGGGTCCTGTTTGAGGAAGTGTTTTAATTACTGTTTGAAACCTCCTGTTTCCCTCTTCTAGATGACTTGCTCAGACCACTGCTTACAGAAGTATTTAAAAATGACACAAAGGATCTCCATGAGATTTCAGGAGTACCATATTCAGCAGAACGAAGCTCTGGCAGCCAAAGCAGGACTGCTTGGCCAACCTCGTTAGACAAGAGCACTCTGTTCACGAACAGAGTTTACAGACAGTGCCAGTGTTCACTGGGCAAGAATGCATTTTGGATTTTCTACTGTCAGGATGTATCCCCAGCAACTCAGAAAAGAACTCTAGATGCTTTTCAGACAGTGGAAACTGTGAAGGTTAAACAAGAAGTTAGTCATGGTGGACTGGCAATGGAGTCTGTTTCTGAGGTCCTTTTCACCCCACAATGGGTGATACTGGTACAAACTTTTCCCAGGACCCACAGATGGGTGTTTAAATTTCAAGGGTGGCGGGACGGCTATACTTCCTTTCTGCTAGCACTGGTTCAAATGAAAAAAAGTGTAATGTGGGAAATACACTTTGGTTTGTTTTTTTTTTTAATCAAGTAAAATAAATGGAAACTCTACACTTGTATGTATGTTCTTTCCAAAGATATGTTTTTAGGACACTGCTTGAGAGCAGTGGTTTGTTTTCTGTGGCTTCACTTCTCAGCTACTCTTCATGCCTGCTTTAAGTTGCTGGTAACAGAATTGGTGACTTTGTTTCAGCAGCTGGAGATGTGTGAATATGTTATTTCTCTTAATTTGCGAAGAACTTCTGTTGAGCCACCCTCGCAGAGCCTTGTGATCATTCTGCCTCTCCCAGAGTGCTATATGGTGATTATTACAGTACCAAGCCAAGGGTGGTTATAAATGGCAGACAACTGCTGTAACTAATGAGTTCAGGTAGGCAGAGATGCTCTGCCAGCTTATCCCTAGGTTATATTTACCTTGTACTTCACCAGGTCATTTATAAGGGACGTGAGTGTGTCATTAGCAGCACCTGTGCCCAAGGCAACTTCTACGCACTCCTTGCTTCCTTTGGGGAACCTCAGGGGTCCTCCAGACCCATCTTGCTGGCCTGATGCAAGCATGATGCATTCCAAACACTGAGCTTGCTGGCAGTTTTCTCCTTTAATTGTGAAAATGCCATCAGAAAGTACAAGTACACAAAATTATGTCTCTCTTGCTGGATAAGGACAGAGAGAAGTTTGTGGAATCTAGCTGTTCTGATGGTGGGGTTTTGGTTTAGAAGAAACACCAGTCCTTTGAAGGGATCTTGATAGCTGAAATCCTACAGTCAGATTGTTAGTGCAGTAGAATGATAGCTATGAAAGACTCTTAAAAAAATAAATGTCTACAGTTATACAATGCTTGAACAGACCGTGGCTGTTTAAAAGTTTTTATTCTGTAACTCTCTTCAATCTCAGGGAAAGCCAGAGGGCTGCTGAAGGCTTACTATGTAAATATTTAAGGTAGCATACTTGAGGTATCACCATTTATTTATGTAACACAAAGGGTAGCTTATCTAAATTTCAAATACTCAAAGTAGAAATCCAGTTGGTGGCTATTTCTGTATTTTACAGATCCTGCCCTTACTAGGAGATAGAACTGGGGACCCTCCTCCCCTCTTTTGCCCAAGGGTGTGCTGAATTCCTGTGTGCCTCTTTTGGGTCATTGCTGAGAGAAGAGCGTTTCCAGCCTCCTTCACAGCGAGGCACGCTCACCCCCTCAGCAGTAGGAAAGGAGTGTTGGCCACCTCTCCTGCCATGTTCTTCACAGAATCATAGAAGCTTCACGGTTGGAAGGAACCTTCGAGATCATCGAGTCCAACCAAAAAAACCCACAACCAACCACAACAATCACCACACCCAACAACCCTTGGCACTAGAGCAAGCCCTGAAGTACCACATCTACACGGTTCTTAAATACCTTCAGGGATGGTGACTTCACCCCCTCCCTGGGCAGGCTGTTCCAGTGCCTGACCACCTTCTCAGGAAAGTAATTCTTCCTAATATCTAATCTAAACCTCTCCTACTGCAACTTTATTGGGACTGGCTTAGATCTCTGTGAGAAAGTGTCTCTCTGTGCCTGTGCCCACAGAAGGCATGCATCCCTCAGGGACAGCTGTGGACCCTGAGGAGAACTGTGGACTCCAGGCCAGCTGCCTCCTCTCTGGGGCCTACCAGCTCTTCCAGCCCTTTGTGGGGACCCAGTCCACCAGCCCCACCATGGCTCTTCCCCTTTGGGGGGGGGGGGGAAGGGGGAGGGGGAGGGAGGGTGGGTGGTGTTTGTGGTTGGACTCGATAATCTCAAAGGTCCCTTCCAACCATAAATATTGCGTGATTCTGTGATAGTATTTCATACAAATTCCACAATCTCTGTGGTTTTTTATAATAAGTGAGCTGTACTAGTGAATTAAAGCCAAGTATCATAAAATAGATGCTTTTTTACCTTTGAAAACTATCGGTATAGGATAAGCAACAGCATAAGGGTAATAACTGATATAAATGGCAGGTAGTTGCAGACCTGATGCAGAACCAACCAGCACTGCCCTGCTCCGTAGCAGAAGCTGGGATTTCTTTGAAAATGGGAAGAAGCAGGAACAGCAACATAAATAGGGCTTAGATAATTCAAAACAAATAGGAAGCCAGGAAAGTCCTATTCTTAGAAATGGTGAAAAACAGTCTGCTTTCACAATTAATATTGCCTTATCTTTTCAGTTTTCTTTAAATGACAACGCACGATTTGTCATTGGGCCATGACTAGTCACAAAATCCACCACTCAACTACATTAAAACAAGCATATATTCTGACTAGTAACACTTGAACACAAAAAAACCTGAATTTACATATTGCTCCAAAGCAATGGGTGAGACTAATAAATGCTTATGGAATCTGGGGAACTCACAGATTTCCAAAGCAAACAAAAGCTTCCCAATAAATAGAAGCTACTTAGTGGAAACTTATTAGTGAATAATTTTACACTGTGCCAGAGGCCTCTTAAAAAAACATCCTGTTTGGTGGAGGGCAATAGCTTGATAAGTAATGTGAGTTACTTATAAAATGTCCTTTTCCTAAGCCCTGGAATTATAATGAGTCAGTGCCTGGCAACATCCCCATTGGTTCCACTGTTTTATTATGTTCCTTACATCTCCAGAGGTAGTCTTTATCCTGCACGTTATAGAAAATAATAAAATCCCAAGCACAGAGAAGTAAAAATAACCAGTATTTTAGTGCAAAAATGCAAGGGCCCAGTGAAGTAAACAGCTCAACATACCTTTTGTTAACACACTCATCTCTGTCTTCTGGCTCCTCTGTCAGATTTGTTTCAAGCAATCAACCCAAACACACTCTTTTCTTAAAAAGAGCACAACAGCATTTCTTAGACTTACCACTGTAAATGAATTCCAGTATATGCTGTCCATTTGGCTGCCTCAGCTATCCAAGAATGAAAAGAACAACATTTTAGAAGAATATTAATTTTTTCATGTGAAAATCCATCTGATTAACAAACCTATCTGGAGAGAGAAGGCTCTTGAGAGAGTGGAGAGTCTGACTAGGACACAGGAGTTGACAATCCTAAGATTCAGATTCTCTTTCCAGGTGCCCATCAAAGCCATCGTGGGTAATTTTGGTAGCCATTACTATGTGGGTCCTTACAGGTAAAATGAGAATATCTATCCACTTTAAAATTTTCTGCTTATGTTATTCTAATAACTGCATCTTTAAACAAAATTGGATTCAAGTGGAACTTGCACAGAATACCACAAGCAGTGAATCACCTTTTGTCTTCTTTGTCTTTCAAACTAAAGGTCTTTGCTGCTTCCTGTGAAGGTCACATACTTTTCTACTTCATGAAGATACTGTAAATCTGTTTAACCTCTGTTGAAATAATAGCTTGTTACTACTGTTCCAACATATTTGCTTCTCCTGGCTGATCCATTAAAACTGATTAAGAGAAGGTTTCTCAAACACAACAATCTGCTGGAGGAACCAGAAACAAGTAGAGATTTAACTGGGTATTGCCGGACTTACACATTAGAGAGAAAATAAAAACTCACTAGTATACATGGAAAGAAAATGAAAACAAACAAGTAGGGAAATAAACCTTTCCTTAACTTATGTCCTGGCATGCAAATGTTTCAAGTTTTTTTCCAACTTTCACATACATGCTAATACAAAAATAATAAATCTGCCAGAAATCTGACACTTCTCTGTGTGAATTGCAGAAGGTGGGGGGAAAGTCTTAATTCTCTTACAGCCCTTTTTAACAGTTCTAACATTGTTTAGTCCTATAATCTTAATTATATATATATTTTTTTTTTTTTTTTACCTCCTAACTAAGCTAGAAATAACGTATGTGATTTTGAGATAAACTGTAAAAGATTAGAAGGCAGGAGAAAAGCATGAAGACTGCCCAGAGGGGACTTTATTTTTGCGTGCTCTGGCAAACATGATAGTAATTATGATTATACTGAATTAGGTATGTCCTCTACATAAAAAATTCCATTCAAGGCAGTGGAAGACAATTTGGAATTTATTTTATGTGAACAAAGTAGAAATAAGGGGATTATAGTGAAGTTAGAAATGAAAGACCTGTTAGGGCTTCTTGTTGATTTCACCTTTAGTACAGGATAGTCCCATATTATATAGTTAATCTTCTTTTTCCTACAGTATTTTTAAATATCATAACAAACTACTTTAAACATCTCCTGAATAATCTGGCTAACTGATACACTTCCTGCCAGAAAGATAAAACTAGGAAATCAGGAATATACAAGAGGCTTTCCCAGGGGCTTAGCAGAAAGGCATACACCTTTTCTTGCAGGTTTAGTTTTCTGCCAGAACAGTGCTCAGTTGTTATTGCGGGAGCACGGGGAGCGTGTGTCTGTCTGAGAAGTTCCTAGTGTAAGGTAAGCAGGTGGAAAGAGGAAGTAAGGAAGTGAGTTTTCTAGCAACCATCCTTTAGAATGGATTTTCATGTTTCATGGAACCGTACCTTCAGTCTTCCGTGCACTATTTCAAACATTGCTGAGAGATAAGGAGAAGCGGTCAGCATACAGTCTGTCAACATCTCTCCTGACGTACAGATGGTTAAGAGCTCATCCATCCTCTGTGCACGTGCAGTGTGTGTAAATGCCTGTTTAAGATCTCACAGTTTGTAGTCAGGGGTTAGCTATCTGCGTAATATATAATTAATCCTATTATTTCACCAATTTTAAAATTTACTTCTGCAATTATTAAGCATGGAAGATAATCTGAGAAAATGTGACCCATGTTATTTCCTTTTAAATGAGTGTTACTTTTTATTCATAGCTATTATAAGATTGACAGTAAAAGTTAGCTCTGAAAAAAGTCTTTACAACAATTTATGGTGATAAATTTTCCTATTTAGGTAAGTCCAGACATTTACAAGAACAATCACTTAAATAAAAATAGAATATAAAGCCTATGTTTAAAACATGGCCTAATGCTGTCTAGTGAGCTCTATATTTATCTTACATTGAAATAGTTCTGCTTTGCTTAAGAAAAGACAGAAAAAGTGCATTTACAAGAGTACTTTTTCTTTAATTTTCTGTGAAAATAGAAGGAATTGGAATCACAAGTTGACAAATGTAAAATGAAATTTCAAGAAACATCAACTGTAGTAATGCTATGCCATCACTAGTGTTTCTTTCTTTCTGCCATGTGAACCAGAATATCCCGATATACAGTCTAGAGCATCTATGTTATTACTATACAGCACATTAAACACAGAAAAGGGAAAGAACCCCTTTCAATGTACAAACATGAATAAAAAAATTGATAAAAAAAATCACTTTTATACATAATGTATATGCAAACTGTTTTAAATACATGGTTTTGGAAGTTATTTACAAACTGTACCTGTCTGTGGTACAATCCACAGACAAAGCATACACAGTTGCTTTACTTTATTGTTGCATCTCAACTTTGGGAGATAGAAATTCATTCGGCAGTATAGCAAACGTAGGAACTTGTGACAAAATATCTTAAGGGCAACCCAATAAATTTTGTTCCTCAAAACAACCGAAGTATTAGGACTGCCAAAGTTTCCAAATAAAGTCATAGTTTAATCCAGATGCCTGCTTACAGATCTGTGTTGTGGAGGAGATGTAGACAAACCCATTTGAAATACAGGCATGGCTACTGGATAAAACCTCCTTAAGAGCCGTAACTAGTAAGTATGTTTTCTTGAAAGAGTGAACTAACCTAGAGGGTTTTTTCCAATTTTATTTATATTTTTAAAAATACATAAAAATACAACATCCAATGTCTGAATAAATATATTTAACAAGTTGCAAGATACCTTATTTTACACAAAAATTTCAGCTTTAGAAATCCTGTTAAATAACTTCATTGTTGTTATATATTTCATTTTTTGTCTTTTTGTAACAAAATAAAAACTCTGAAATTACATAGAAAAAAGACAAAATATTTTTGTCAAGGGATAAGATAGTCCACTGAAAACCTATTCACAATTCCACTGTAAACATTAATAAACAGTAAAATAGTTGCATAATTGTGTGCTCAAAAATCCTATAAAAAGTGGAAGACTTATTACAACTGTAGTTTTCAGTCAACTACACTTCCTTTCACAATTTATTTTGTCCCATTTACACCTTTAAAACTGGGCACATTGCTGAACATGTACTTTGGCAGTTCTGTATCGCAAGTGCTTCCACAAAGAGGAACTACTCACCAAGAGTTACATATAGCTTGGTGAAAGTGCAGGAGTTACACAATTATTTTTGATAATACTCTGATGTCTGCTTGGTTCACTTGCTTTTCTAAGATCTCCCTAGAACACCTGAATGCTTCATTGGACATAACTTTCCAAATTTGGTAAGTGCCCTTTCTCTGCATTAATAAAAACAAAACAAATACTAACACAATCACAACCATGTCACATTGTGCCTACAAACCTTCAGTTACCAATAAGCTTAATTTCTCTGAATGGTAAATTAAGCAAAAGAAGAGGGTAGGAGAGAACAGGTACAGTCCAGTACTGGAAGTGTGTACAGAACATAGTTGGCAATACCAAACCAGTCGAGTGCTTTCTGTGGTTGAATTTCAGGATTTATGTCCATGGCAGCAAGTTGCTGGCAAGGCAGAGAAATGTGTATCACCTGCACTCTACAGCAAGCACGTTTTGTGGGGGAGAAGATGATGATGGACTCATTCCAGTATCCGATGAAGCAGACGACATGGATGCTCCTGTATGTGACACTGAATATAAAGAAGAACAGATCAGCATCAGATCATCAAAGCACATGTCAGAATGAAGGCTTCCTTGGTTATTAGGTTGTTTAAAAGACCACAAAGCAGCACGGTCACAGAAAACCAATACAGATTTTTTGTCAATTGCTTTCATTGCTATGTTCACATAAACTGGATGAGTAACCTTACCCCTTTTCAGATAAATCAGATGAGTCATTACACTGATGAAAAAGTCAGACCAAGCTTGCACGAGGAAGCCTACATTTCTAATACACAGTTATAAAACAGTGAATTCACTGAAAACAGCATAGCAAATACAACCTAATAAAACAACAGTTCTGTTAGGTTCAAGTTCTGAAAAGCCACAAATATTCTCTTTCTAAATATGTATACATACAAACACAATTAAAAGACATTAATACTTTTTTTTTTTTTTTCAAAAATACTGCCAATTAAGTTGCTTTGAGCAATGTATTTTTAAGGAAATTATCATGGGAAGCATAAAGCACATCTGAAAGTTACCTTCTCTGTCTTTCTTTTTCAATCGTTTTCTTCTCCTGTCTATGGTTGCTACTTCTGACTTCAAGGACATGTAGTATTTTCGTATCTCCTGTAGTTTTTCTTGCAAGAAGGAGATCCTTTCAGTGCTGCTCATATTGTCTAGTTCATCTTAAAAGTGGGAAATAAGAAAAAATAGCTTCATCAAGGTGATTTTAAACAAATGAATGCAACTCTTAAGAGTACACAAGATGCAGCATGAACAATAACACAGTTCCATAACTGCACCATAAAAGGCCTATACCTAATTTAGAATCCCCAAATTTGCTAGTTTTTCTACCAGAACACATTTTCTTGTAAATTCCCTCTAACCAAGTCACTTAAAGAATTCTTACTAAGCTGAAAACTCCATTTGTATAGTCTAGGTGAAACATTCTGGTGGTGATGTTTCTCTCTGTGTTTATCCTTCTCTCCATCTTTAATGTGAGGTGAAATCACTCTTGCAGGTGATCGAGAAATCTTCTGTTGTTTGGATGCATTTATGTGTTTTACAGGAGTACATTTACTTGAACTGTCCAGGACAGGAAGGTCTTCACTGTCACTACTTTGTCCTGCAGTAAGAGAAAACACATTTGGACTTTAAAAGAAAACAACACAAAACTAAACCAAACACCTCAACATTTTTAAAACTGTAGTTTATAGAGTCAGGAAAAAAAATAGAGAAAAAAATGCTCCTTCCTATTCAGAAGATCCTAAAATGCATACAAGATACAACACTCACTGAACTCTCAAGTGTACTGATCGTTAATGCTGAAGTCAAGTTTTCAACTAAGCCTTTAGTTAAAAAGCAATAGTCTTTTTTTTTTTTTTTTACAGAGGCAGTAAGGAAGCTTATTAAAATAAGAAAAGATATCAGTTCTCTAATAAAGTCACATATTTTGGGGTTCTAATATAAAGAAGACACTAAAGTCTTTTTGTTAAAGATTAATAAAACAACAACTGAATTAATACAGGTGGGTAGCACATGATTCTGTACATTTATCAAATTGCTTCACACATCAAAAGGAACAGTTCTGAAACATCTAAAAGCATAAAAGCTTTAACATGTTACAGAAAATGTTAAGCTGATATATGCAAATATTTTAGACTCCCACAATAATTGCCAAGTTTTACACAGGCATGTGAAATATGGCTGAATATTGTATGTCAGATAATTAATATTTTAGTTTGGTATTTAAAAATTATAACATTATTGCCACAGGGCCTAAATATATTGACTCATTCAATACAATGATTACTAAAAATGAGCTACATAAATACAATAATCCATACCTCTATAGCAAGTTAAAAATTAGTCATATACTTGAGATAAAGCCACACAAGATTGCTTTTTGCTGAACAGATCTTTTTTAGCATCAAAATTTTTTTATACTTCATAAATGCATTTTTTCTCCAATGAGAAACACCAAGTAAGACTCTGAAGGAGATGTTTCTATCCAGAACAAATTTCCCTCTCCCAAATGAATACCCAACCAAATACATAAAAATCAGTGTAATAGCAAATATTTAGAAATATCTAATATAAACAGTTATTAAAAAGTTTTTCCTAATGAAGTAACTAAAACCAGCCAAGAAATTTCCCAGTAACACTGCTACCATGCAGCTGGTTAACTTCTCTCCAGTTAACAGCCAATAATCATCATGAATAATGAAGAACCCTGACAAGGAAGTCCCATCCAAAAGAAATAATGGGAAACACCAAGCACAGCGGACTCTTATCCAGGCTTGGGTCATTTGCCCAGATAAATTCCCCTGGTGATGGCACATCCACAGTGGAGCTGGGCGATGGCAGTGAAAAGAGGCTTTTCCCGAGCTGTTCTGAGGCAGAAGGGCTTGTGAAGCTCAAGGAGGGAGCTCAGCCATAGTTTCTGCCTGAAAGACACAGAAACTGTCTCCTGTGTTTGCCAGAGCAGAAGTAGCCATACAGACAGAGCTCCCATGGGAGCGTGCAGCCAGCCAGGTCTCTGGCTGCAGGGAGTGCTTTAACCTCTCCTCACTAATGGATGGTAGTTGGGATGACCCCTGTGTGAGATGTGACCAGGTGGACGATCTCCTCAGCCTGGCAGTAGAACTAAAAGAGGAAGCAGAAAGGCTGCAGAGCATCAGGGAGTGAGAAAAATAGATTTCTCCCTGCGAGAAAAAACAGAAGAGTCATCAAGGACTCTCATCAAGGGTACCCCCAGCTGGTACCCTTACCCCGCCAGACTGAAGGCAGTGGCCAAAAGGGGAACTGTGAATGGAAGCAAGTCTGTGCTGGGCAGGGGGGGTGGGGCAAACAAACCTCCTGCCTGCCCACCTCCCCTAACCAGGTACTCCTGCACAATAGGTATGAGGCTCTCAAGGAGATAAGCCAGCCCATGAGTGATGTGGAAGATGGTTTGACTACATCAGAAGAGTTGCCAGGACCAGCGAGGCCTATCCCCCATTTAAAAACCACCTCCCCAAGGAAGAAGAGGTGGGTTATAGTTGTAGGTGATTCCCTTCTGTGGCGAACAGAGGGCCAAATATGCCAGGCAGACCCTCTCCTTAGGGAAGCCTGCTGCCTCCCTGGAGCCTGGGTCAGGGACATCAGTAGGAAACTGCCCAGCCTGATTCAGCCCTTGGACTACTACCCACTGTTGCTCTTTCACATGGGGGGTGATGAGGTGGCAACATGTAGTCCAAGAGTAATCAAAAGAGACTTCGGGGCATTGGGAAGGTTAATAAGGGAATCTGGGGTGCAGGTTATCTTCCGTTCTCCCCAGTTATAGGCAGGGACTCAAAGAAACAGACATGTACAGTCTGTCAATACAGCTCCGTGGCTGGTGTCACCGCCACAATTTTGGGGTTTTCAACAATGGGATGACATACACAGCACCAGGTTTGCTGGCATCAGATGGGGTTCATCTTTCTCAAAGCGAGAAGAGGGTGTTAGCTCGTGAGCTAGCAAGGGCTCTTTGACCAAGCATTAAACTAAGCTTATTGGGGGAGGAGAATATTATCTGGCTAGCTCTTCACAAGCCAAGGGATGATTCTCCAAGGTCTGAGGGATGGGTCACTAGCAAAGGCCTTCAACCTGTTGCTCTGAGATGTGCTGGTTACCCTGCAGTGCACTTGAAGTCTTATGGGGATGAACCAGGGGCTCCTGAGGCAATAGGAACCAGGGAGTCACAGATAAAATACCACAAAGGAGGCCACCAGAAGAGCAGCATGAAGGAAATGCAGCCGCTCCAGCCAGTAAGTCAGCCCCAGTGGGCGCCCAGCTGAAGCACATAAATGAAAATGCACATAAGCATGGAAAACAAACAAGAGGAGTCAGAGACGTGTATGCCTGCAGGGCTACGATCTTACTGGCATCACAGAGACATGGTGGAATGGCTCTTATGATCGGAGTGCTGGAATGGAGGGATACAGACTCTACAGGAAGGACAGGCTGGGGAGATGAGGAGGGGGTGTTGTCCTCTATGTCAATGAACAGCTGGAGTGCATGGAGCTCCACCTGGGGATGGATGAAGACCCAATGGAGAGCTTATGGGTCAAGATTAAAGGGTATCTGTTGCAAGTACAACACAGCGGGGCACAAGAAATTCAGCAGTTCTTGGAATGCGTCAATGACAATTTTCTTCTTCAAATGGTAGGGAACCCAACAAGGAAAGACCCATGCTGGACCTCGTTCTTACCAACAAGGAGTGATTGGTGGGGAATGTCAAGCTCAAGGGTAGCCTTGGCTGCAGTGATCATGAGATAGTAGAATTCAAGATCCTTAGGGCAGCAAGGAGGGTATGCAGCAAGCTCACTACCCTGAACTTCAGGAGAGCAGACTT
>JAOTQQ010000041.1:17579493-17598037 GCA_026546715.1 Gallinago undulata
GACTTATGTAAAGTGTTTGAAACTGTCCTACATGATATATTTGTCTCTAAATTGGAAAGTAATGGATTTGATGGATGGACCGCTCTCTCGATCAGGAACTGGCTGGATGGCTGCACTGTGAGGGTGGTGAGAAACTGGAACAGGTTGCCCAGAGAAGCTGAGGGTGCCTCATCCCTGGAATTGTTCAAGACCAGGCTGGATGGGGCTTTGAGCAACCTGGTCTGGTGGGAGGTGTCCCTGCCCATGGCAGGGCAGTTGGAACTCGGTGATCTTTATGGTCCCTTCCAACTCTAACCATTCTATGATTCTGTGTTCATAGGACAGTATAACCTTCACCCTCTCCCCACACCAGGAATGTACCTGTTCCATTCTTTTCATTTTTGGCTGCAGCACTTGCTCGCTTTGGAGTACGCTTTTGTTTTTTTGCCATTGTTCCACTATTGCTATCGCTGGGCCTTTTTTGACCTAAATGAGAAGGGAAAAAAACCCACAACCTTTAATATTTCTGCTACTAACAAGATTTTTTTATTAAGCAACAAAGGGTTGCTTTGTTGCAAAAACAGCAAGAACCTGTTGCACAAACAGAAGACAAAACAAACATGCAGATTTTAGCAAAGTAACACCAGACTTAAGACGGGTTCAGAAATCATTACAGCAGAGAATGACTTTTCACAGGAAGTGCTCACCTTTCTCTCCAGTCTCTCTCTCTTGCATGGCTATACTACAATTGCTTGATGTAGTACTGGCTTCAAATCCATTAGCAGACTCACTTTCACAGAGACCTTCTTGAGACTCTTCTGCCACACTGTCAACTTCAATAGTCATGTCACTTTCACTCTTGATACTGCGCGATTCGTCCTGGCTAAGAATAAGAGGTGAGGCCACTGAAAAGCTTGACTGGACAGCAGGGGGTAAGGCAGACGGATTTGAATTTGCAGCATTAGGCTCTGGCTTTTCTGATATTGTGTCTTCACTACTGCTCTTCTCCTTTTCATCCAAGTCATCCAAGTCTACTTCATGGCAGAGCAAAGTTTCAGGACCAATCTGAGGCATTGCATCATCCTCATCTTTTAAGGGAACATTCTCATTTTCTTCAGGTGGACATTCAAAGTTCTTATTCCTCAGCTCTTGACCATGCTGAACCGATTCTGCCACCAGGGATGGCATGTCCTCATTTTCCGTTCTGAGGGATTCTTCAGCACTCAGCCGTCTACATTCCTCCGCTCCAGTACATTCATTGGTCCTCTCTTCAGATATTATATCTGGCACTTCCATTTCACTCTCTTGTCGATTTCTCTTCTCAGGTGATGCCTGTTCCAAAGTTTTCCTTTTCAAAAGCTTCTTGTCTTTTGTAGAAGGTTCTGTTTCACCTTCAGTAGTGCTTGAAATTTCTTTATGGTCCAGCGAAGACACATCTAATCTTTCAGGATCTGTAAAAGATTCATTTCCCACTTCTTCTTGGTTTCCTGGTGAAATCTTTGCATTCTCCAAAGAGGGATCTTTTGTCTTGCTCCTTCTCCCTTTTACTTTAGGCGATTTTTCAGCCTCTCTTTTGATTTCTTCTATTTGTTCTGTTTTACTTCCAAAAATCTGAACAATTTGTTCACTTTCTTCAACTTCCAGTCTCATTGTTTCTAATGGCTGTACTTGAGTCCTGTCGTTTTCTTTCAATGCATGAGGAATCTTTGGGTTTTCTTCATCTAGCTTCTCATCATGTAGTTTTCCACTTTTTTCCAGTTCTGAAGTTTCTGGAGAAAATTCTTCATTCAAATTCTTTTCAGTTGATTCATCTGCTTCACTGTCAGATGAGCCAGAGTCTGCAAAAAAAAATTTAAAAAAGAAGGAAACGGCACCTTAAATCATCAATTTCAGCACAATTTCTTTTTCAATCACACAAAACCTGTTTTTCATTAATCTATGGTATTAACTTCAGTTTACAATAAACAATTTCAAGCTTAAAAATTCTGCATTACTCAACACAGTTCTTACTTTTTCTCAAAATGTTTATGAAACTACAATAGTAGTAGTACTTCTACTATTTCCCAAATAAGTCAATAAAAACAAATTACAGTTTATAGCAGTAAAAATACTTCTAAAGATTCCCATGATCTACCTGGGGATAATGCCTCCCCCACCCCTACATGCACTCCCAAACATTAAGAAAACCCCAACTCTTCCACACCACAATATGGACATTTCATTGCTAAACTACTATTCGAATCACGCACCGCATTCAGAGCAAGCATTGTTAACATTACCAGAAGATTATTCGGGGACCTGTACTAAAAGAAGACAATGATTTCACTTCAGTTCTTGTTCACACAGGCTTAGAAATACCAAAAATATTGCTGTCATTTGTCTATAATTAACAACTCTGCTGAATGATGTAGTACTGAGGTCTCGGATTTAATTACCAGAATAAAGACTACCACTACACCACTAGATTGGGTCTGTTCAAGTCTAGGATTGAAAGGCTCTGGCTAAAGAACACACAATGACTTGCAGAGTCATCTCCATACCACAGCTCTTCTAAGAGCAAACTGTGCTCCTCAACAGTGTCAGCTCAACTACTTCCTCAATAAAATGCACATGGAGAGAAAAAAAAAATCAGTATAAAATATAAATCAAACCTCTTTTCAAAACAGTACTAAAAAAACCCTCAAAAGCATGCACAGGAGCGAGATCACTCTCTGTCTGATCCTCTATCAGGAACAAACAATCCTGAGCTACGTCTTGTCTGCCTGCGAGGGGTTGCAAAAATCAGAATCAAAAGTATTAATTGGTATGCAGTACAATCTGCACCAAAAATTGTTTTGTTGTGTTGCTTGTTCACTGACTGGTTAAGTAGTGCAACAGACATCACCTACCCGGACTTATACAAAGTGTTTGACACTGTCCCACATGACATCCTTGTCTCTAAATTGGAAAGTCATGGATTTGACGGACGAACCACTCTGTGGATCAGGAGCTGGCTGGATGGCCGCACTCACAGGGTTGTGGTCAAGGGCTCAATGTCCAAGTCGAAGCCAGTGTTGAGTGGTGTTCCTCAGGGGTCAGTACTGGGACCAGTGATGTTTAACATGTTTGTTGGAGACATGGACAGTGGGACCGAATGCACCTTCAGCAAGTTTTCCAACGACACCAAGCTGTGTGGTCGACACTCAGTGGGAAAGGGATGCCATCCAGAAGGACCAGGACAGGCTTGAGAGGTGGGCCCGTGTAAACTTAATGAAGTTCAACAATGCCAAGCTCAAGGTCCTGCACATGGGTCACAGCAATCCCATGCACAAATAGAGGGGAAGAGAATGGCTGGAGAGCAGCCCTGAGGAGAAGGACTTGGGAGTGCTTGTGGATAAGCTCAACATGAGCCGGAAGTATGCACTGGCAGCCCAGAAAGCCAACCCCATCCTGGGCTGCATCA
The DNA here is from genome assembly GCA_026546715.1 of Gallinago undulata. Lineage (NCBI taxonomy): Eukaryota > Metazoa > Chordata > Aves > Charadriiformes > Scolopacidae > Gallinago > Gallinago undulata. The sequence continues at coordinate 17,582,915 of JAOTQQ010000041.1, forward strand.
AAAGAAGTGTGGCCAGAAGGTCGAGGGAGGTGATTCTATCCCTCTACTCTGCGCTTCTGAGACCCCACCTGGAGTACTGTGTCCAGTTTTGGAGTCCTCAGCACAGGAAGGACATGGACTGCTGAAACAGGTCCAGGAGGGCCACAAAAACGACCAGAGATCTGGGGCACCTCTCCTGTGAGGACAGGCTGAGAGAGTTGGGATTGTTCAGCCTGGAGAAGAGAAGGCTCCAAGGAGACCTTATAGCAGCCTTCCAGTACCCAAAGGGAGCTACAGAAAGGATTGGGAGGGATTCTTTTATCAGAGAATGTAGTGAAAGGACAAGGGGTAACGGTTTCAAACAGAAAGAGGGGAGATTTAAATTAGACACCAGAAAGAAATTCTTTACTGTGAGGGTGGTGAGGCACTGAACAGGTGGCCCAGAGAAGCTGAGGATGCCCCATCCCTGGAGGTGTTCAAGACCAGTCTGGATGGGGCTTTGAGTGACCTGGTCTGGTGGGACGTGTCCCTGCCCATGGCAGGGTGGTTGGAACTCGATGATCTTTATGGTCCCTTCCAATTCTAACCCTTCTATGATTCTACGTAGGACTTTAATGCTCCTGACAGCACTGTGTTCATTGAAGTTGTCACATATTAATGCGCTGCATTACATCACTGTCTACATGACAGAACATGAGTGCACCAGATATACCTTCTGTTCCATTTGGTAATGGTGAGGAATCTGACAAGTTGTTCCGTGCGCTTCTGGCTCCTGATTTACCATCGCTATTAGGCATTTTGGATAAACTGCAAGATGTGTTTGATGGAAGAGTAGATTTCAGAGGGGGTCGCCCACGCTTTGATTTTTGTTTCTCCTCATCCTTCTTCTCATCCTTTTCACTGTCATCTTTATTCTGAGGGGAAAACAATTAATTTTTATTAATGTGTTTCACTGCTGATTGTCAAACCTCTTCTTTTACTTTACACTTCTATTAAAACAATAGACTGTTGACTGGATAACTATTTTGCTTTCTAAAGTAAGGAACAGTGATAGTCATTAAGTAAGTTAAGAAACTTATTGAAATAACCAGTACTTTTGTTTTTTTCTTCTGTTTTCTCTTTGGTCCTCCTTTGTCTACAGGCCAGATAATCCGATCAGCTTTCACCCATTCATCGTATCTAAAAGTAAATAATGACATAATGTTTATATGGCATCACTGCATATAAAGAAATTTTTTGCAATATGAGGATTAAAAGACTGAGTTTCAGACAATATTTATTAGGGAGAGGTAGGAAAGCAGAGTATCTATTACAAACACATGTGGTATGTGGCATTAGAATGATGAATTACAGTTCTAGCCCATAAAAAAGAAATGGTGGGATAGGGGAACGGAGGTGCAAATTTCCCTGTAACTTGCTAGCAAAAAAGCACTGTAACAAAGGGCACTGAGTCAGCTATAAAGTTTGTCAATTATTTCACATCATATACAAATATATACAAAAGACAGTTTTCACCACACCATACTTCAGTAGAAAAATATACTTTCCTTTTTTTTACTTTAAAAAAAATGGAGAAGTTTAAAAATAACAACAACAAACTGGATGAGATTCTGAAAAGCACAAATATGTTACTAGTGCTCCTCAAAATCTCTTAAGTTACAAGGCAGAGACACACGTAAGTATTGGGGGGATACCCACCTACACAGAAGTTTATGTTGCCACATAAAGAAATTTATTTAGTTTACATAGAAATGTATGGATTTGGAACATCTCATATTACATACCCGAAGCATTCTATTTTTAAAAAAAATGATCAATTTTGTGGTATTTTTGTGAACTTAATCATAACGCTTTTAAGAACAACAACAAAAAAAGCGATTTCTATAGCAGCGTTGAATATAAGGCATGGCTGCCAAGAGAAGCATTTGATGAATTTTTTTTCCTGGAGTTCTTTGCTGCTTGGCCCTCTCCTACTTTGTCTAGATATAACAACCATTCTCTATAATCCGTTAACTTTCAATATAAGAGCAAATTTTGTTGCCAAAACATCACTGCTTAATATACCTCGTTTTAGATGTCTTCACTGTTATTGAAAAGTGTAAGGGAGTCAGATCATGTTGATAATTTAATTTTCAGCCAACTCAGTGATCATCTTTCTCTTTTTTTTTTCTTAAAAACAACAATTCTTTTGCAAATAATCCTTTTAGAATACAACTAAATGAAAGGCAATTTATTATCCTCACCTTACGTTCCAACCGTAGTAATGAACTAAATATAAAACTTCTCCATCATCAATTTCTGTGCTTTTAATACTAGCTTCGTAAATTTTTTGAGTCTTTCCACGTCCATATTTTACTTTCACTTTGGTTCCAGTCAGGCAGGGTTCTGCATCCTCCTCATCCTCTTCACCTTCTGATTCTCCTTTGTTCTCAATTTCCTCCCTGCAGTAAAATGTATTTAAAATACCCACTAATTAGTGACAATCAAAGTTTTAACATTTAACTGGTGTAGCCAAGCTACTACAAAAGAGAAAAGCTGCAAGAAAAAAATTTCTCATATTCTGTGTCCTGCACTGCCTCTAGTTTGGACGCACCTTTTAAAAATCAAGAACAGGACTCAGAATAGGGATAAGTGCCAAAAATATCCAGAAAAAAATACATTTTAAATGCAATTGATTAGATGTACAATACCTTAAAGCTTAAAGATTATTTTTTTAATGAATATTTTGATAATACAAAAAGAGGAATAAATTAACTTTGTGTCTGGCACCTACATAAGATAGGAAGAACTAACCTCAGTTTTTAAAATAGACTTGATTTTGACACACTATTTAAAAAACATAATTCTGTCTTCTACAGTTTGTTAACAGGGTATAGTTCACTAACAGCACAAAAGTTTGAATCACCATCATACCACCTCTCATGGATACAAACACTATTCCATTGGAAAAAAAGGGGATTGCATTCGTGTTTAACCAAGATTAAAAGTGTCTGCACAGCTCTTATTAGCTATATCTACCTATTATTATAGCTATATCTAATATTTAAAGATTCTACCTAAACATATTTTCAAGAATTACAAATCTAACCTATTTTCACCTATACTTCCCTCCCTATTTCAGTGTGAATTTAGTATAATATAAAAGTTAAACTACGAAAAAGTCACCAACAAAGAAAATACTGAAGATTACTATGGGTTTGCTTTTAATAAAATACGTTTGGTAGCCTTCAGTGAAATATAAACTATGTTGTTGTGGCAAACATTTAAAATAAAGGGCACCAGCACCATCAGCACCACTTAAAAGAAAACTGTTTAATGCCTTAGTCATCTGTCATACCTCTGCAACCTGCTGCACACCTGACGCTGCACCTTCATTCGAGGCATTTCTGTACTACAAGTTTGTTTTTTTTTCTTTTTTTCATACTGCCCAACACTTTCTTTAAAATAACTGTGTTCTTCCCTCTCCTCAAGACTCTTTAGTGGAAAATATGCATGTGGACAAGAAAAACTAGGTAGGAAAGCTGAAAGGCAAGATACTGCCCTTCATCACAGCCAAACTTGGCTAAGAAGAGGTCTGCTGTGGTAATAAACTGGTCACCTGCTCACAACTTGTTTGTAACCAGGACTATAAATCCGATTCAACTTGTCAAGCTTAGTCTGGAACGTACTTTGCCCTCTACCCTTCCCTGTCTCTCCATCCCCTCCCTTCAACATACTCCAGGTTTCATTCAAATTCCCTCTTTCTCCTTTGCTTTATTAGCTGATCCCCTTCCTGCCTACAATACACCAAGTAACAACAAAAACAAGCAAGCTCTAGGTTCATCAGCCATCACTAAGCACTTAAACAAAAGCATGGGAGAAGAGGGACTCTTTACTATTTATATTTCAACTTCCCGGAACAACCATCCCAAACAGTTTCTAATGGATTCCATACACCACCTGGCTTAGTTATAGCCTAGTCTACTTGGTGTCTGTATGTACCAGTGTGATAAACCACCAACATAATCTTGACAAGACCTTAAAGAAAATTAAAGTGAAAACCACTGTCTGGCATCTACCAGAAAAGGATGCTTTCTTAAAGTACAGCAGACTCTAGAAGCCTGAAATAATTTTCCCCTCCCTGTCTGGCTAAGTGAATTATGTCCCTGATTTCCACATTTTAGTTGGTAAGATCTCCAACTCTGCTTGGAGCACAGCTCAATCATGACACAGACATACTCATAAGAAAGCAATTACAAGATAGCATTTACCTCTCCCTCTGCTTCTCTTCCTCTTCATCTGACTCTTTATCAGAATCCTCCTGTTTTTTAAATTTTTTCTCTTTTTGCTTTGGTGTACTTTTTCTCCCTAGTGGAGTTTCATTTTCTTTCTTTTCTGGATTCTCAGGTGTTTCCTCTATATCTTTGTTTTCTTTGTTACTGTCTTTTATTTTTTCTTGTGTTTTATCTTCTTCGCTATCTTTTTTAGCAGGAGTTGCATCACGGGCAAGTCTCCTTCGTCCCTAGAACAGAAATAAGATCACTTTAATGACTCTTGTCAATTGTTCTCTGTATAACCTCTCCAAACCTCAGCTAAAAGTGAAAAATCCTATTCCTGTACAGAAGAAAGACTGGAGAAAAACCAAAAATCAAAATATTCCAAAATCTTAAGATAATAGCTAAAAGTCTTGTTAGTGAGGAAAAAAGCAAAATAAACCCATTCTGCTTGGTTTAGAATAAAGAGAATGAGCTTCTGACCAACGTCTGGAGGATTTCAGGACATTTGTTTGGACCTGTAAGGTCTGTTGCCCTGATAGAAATGGCCCAAATGCCTTTGCTCAGCTCTGCTATTGCTACAGCAATAGCATTAATTAAGGTGCTTGTACAGGACTACTGAAAGAAGGCATCTTCCTTTCAGCATCTTCAGTCCCAATAACCACCTGTCGATTTCACAGAACAGAAATTTGTCATCTTTAGAAAAATAGTAAGTCTTGAAAGGTACTTTGAGTAGCCAGGCAATTGCTGTCTGGGGCTATCTGCAACTGGCTCTTGGGGATCTAGTACAGGTTTATCATTTTACTATTAGAAGTCTCTTAATACAGTCATTGCTCCGTAATCACAACATTTAAAATACATTATGAATGCAAGATTAATTATTTGGAAGCTATCCAAAGATTACAACAAATTAACAATAAAGCTAATGTCATGCCTGGAAGCCCACTAAGGCTGATAGAGCTTGGAAAAACCACTTGCAGTTAGATCAAAATATGGTATGCAATACAAATCTAAACTTATGTTTACATTATGTCATCTATTAGTTTAAAGTTCATATACTTCCTTGAAAAGCTGATTTGCAAGAAGTACTTAAATGGAATTACATTTTAGTTGAACAGATTCCTTACGACTTTAAGAATTTTAAAAGCAGCAATTCCTTCTTCAGTAATCATGTTCTGTCAAGGAACTCAAAATGTCCTTTTACCAGAATTAACATGAGTGCTCCAGTTTCATATACAAATACCATAAAAGCATTCTTGTATTCTCCATCATGTTCAGTATCCACTAGCTGATGGGTCACTGATCTTAATCTATGGAACTACTAATACAACCCTGTAAAATCGCAGCGTTTCTTTTATTAAAAAAAAAGATACTGCGATAAAAATCAACTCAGAGAAATGGGTCTTCCTTTGATTCTTAAAGCTGTAGCAGTCCCTTGATAATCCTGGCAGAAAGCTCCAGATTCCACGTGCCTGTGGAAATTCTCACCCACAACTAGGACTATCGTGCTGAATTTCACTGTTCTGATGATAAACAGCTCTCAGCAGCTCTCAAGACATCCCTGAATTAAAACATGTCTGACATGCAACATAGCCTGAAAAAAACTCCATGATTTAGAATACAAAGTAGTAAGCAAAACTGATTCTATTCATAGGCAGAACATAATCAACAGTTAACACCAACTCTGCATTCACAGAACACTGTCCTGTGCTTGTACAAGTACACTAAATCAAACATACAGTCACTCCACAGGGAAAAACTCATTATGTAAACCGTTCACTATACAAAGGGGTTTTGTTAGGTACTAAATAGAAATCAATTCACACTACTTACCCTCGGGGACATTTCCTCCTTTTCACTTTCACTGCTGGAATAATTTTCTTCTGGTTCTTTTTTAACTTCTGTTGGGGACATTTTTTGTTCCTCTTTTACACTTTCCTCCATTGGTTCCACGCGTTTCTGTATGTCTTCTACCACTTTTGGTTCATTGTGATGGATGGTCCTAAACTGAATGTTTGCAGAACGGCAGTACTCTTCAAAACCATAAAGATACCTACAGATACAAATAAAGTTTAATTTATATTTCATGTTTTAGTTTCAATTTACTGAAGTGCATAGAAACTTTTTTTCTTGCTCACAGAAAAGCAAGAGGAACAGTAACTTCAGGAAAAAACCCCACACAAACCAACAAAAACCAATAAACAAACAAACAAAAGCCAGAGAAGATTTTGAAATTAAACAATTACGTACACAAGTCAAGCGGTGACAAAGAACACACAGGTGCTTCCCACAAATTTAACTTCATCCCTGTCCAATTAAGAAATCATAACTGTAAAGCCTAAAAACATGTCCACTGCTTTGCAAACGCACAGTGACAGCTAAGATCTGCCTAGTGTGAATATGGGCATACAAACGAGTTACCACCTGGTAACAAACTGCCATGCACCAGCTGCCCATGTGCATGCTCTAGTTCAATTACAGGTGAGTGAACTATGAACTAAATCATTCATCAAAGAATAAATATGCAACATACAACATATTATACTGTGTCCATACAATATAATTATTTCCACTGTAACAGCAACCTAGTAAATATTTATCAATTACTCTTTTTATGATAAATACTGTTCTCTGTAAAATAAGTGCTCAGTTCAAATCCCAGTGCAGATAATTTGGATATTTTCATGTTCATCAACATTAACATGAGTTGAGTCATTAATCAAGCCTATTCAATCAGCCAAATTTCCTTAGGTTTGAGTCAAGAGAACCTCATTCTTCCCCTTTACTCAAAAAGCCCAATTTTTTCTAGTCAAAATTCCTGGAAAGTAAATAACAAAAATGATCTTTATTTAGAAAATGAACTTGAAAGGTGTCATTCCTAAAAGGTTTCCATTTAAAAAGTTAAAACACAACCAAAAAGCAGGGACCAGAATAAAAGGATTTATGCATTTTTTTTAATTACAAGCAGTGATTTTACTACTTAATACTGTCACACCCACCATAGCAATGTACAAATTTATGCCCTGAAGCCATTGTTCTACAGATTCCACAAATATGATATTTAAATATGCAGTCTGAAACATGCCTATCTCTATCAACATTTTTCAGGAAGTTAAAGAGAATGGAATAAAATTCTCCTCACTCCATGCAGCATCTGCAGACTGAGGACAGAGTCCATACTTGTTAATGATCATAAATTGCAAAGCTGAGTTCTCCAAAGCTTTTTTATAAGTTTTATTGCTATACTCTGATAAGGCATCATTGTTTGCTAAAAGTGAATGCTTCTTGATAAGAAAACGAGTGGAATTATAATTATTAGAGCAAGGGGAACTTATGCAGCCCTGAGCACTTCCCCTTTTACTCCAGTGTTTCAGTCCTCAGCACTGGAAAATGCTCAGAACTGCTCAGTAGCTGAAGAACTAATTTTTCATTAAACTATCATAAACTGCTTTAATATTGTACGTGCCAATTAAAAAAAAAGGAAAAATGTTTTCACCATTATACAATATGAGAACTTACTTTCTATAAGCAGTTTTTACATTGTAGGAAGCAGCCGAGTTCAGAATAGGAATGCCAAGGTCCATATAAATTTGCTTCCATACAGCACCACTCTCAATCTTTGAGGAAAAAAAAGAAAAAAACAAGTTTTCTGGTTTTGTTAATGAAGAACATTACGGAATAACATCTAACACAGCCACAAGCTACAACCTTTGAGAATAAATAGACGTATTTAGTTCAGGAAACATCTGACACTTACACTGTCACACCCACCCTGCTGATATACCAGTCTAAACAGTTTGAAGAGATTAAGGTCCTTGTAGCCCAGAACAGGTGGTTTATTGATAGGAGTACCTAAATAAAACATAACCAGAAATAAAAAGTTAACACACAGAACAACAAACTGCTTCTTCCATTCCTTTAGCACACATTTGATTACTAATATCTTTCTACATCTTAAAATCTGTATTGACTAGTTCGAAGTCAGTAGTTTCCAACCACCAATTTAGGCTTTACCCTCTTTTGAATGCATCATGTATTTCTGGGGGGTTTATTAGCACAGCGGCACCAACTGCTTGATAACTTATGATTTCTCGACCTCCTTTTCAGATCTGTGTAAGAACCCCCATCCAATTGGCTGCATCCCACTGTTCCTCTCTTGAGCAGGGGACAGCTAGAATTGCAACGAGCTCTCCAAGAACACCTTAGCAATGTGCTAAGGGATTAACTCAAAGCACGGGTCTGAAAGGAATAGGGGAGAAGCAGAAATGCTGGATTAAAGAGGGACACACAGGCAGAATGCGAAAAACCACAAAGCCCTAACAGGACATAAGCATTTGCAACAGTTTGCAAAAAGAAAGAACTCAGATGGAACGAGTGGTAATGATATAAAGAACAATAATTAACTGCAAAAGGAGTAACCAAAAGTGACTTGGGGAATGTGGCTGTGTACATAGTATTCTTCCCAGCAAGAAAGAATATCAAACCTCTTTCCTGCTGCTTCTCATCTTCTTTCCTCTTCGTGCAATTGTATTTGGAATCATTAAAATAATTTTATAGGACTTTGGGAATACTGTCACGATTACACGAATCAAAACACTCATACTGAGAGAACAAAACGTAGAACAAATCTGGTGGGAACAGAAATCTTGCTATCAGGACAGAGGGGAAAACCCCCAAAAACATAGACAGGCAGGGGGAAAGACCCAGTCCCCCAAAAAGTCCTGTACATCACTCAATCGACATGCTACCTTAAAGAATAGATTCTGGACTGAGTCTTCAGTGCATGCATGCTTTCTTCTTCTGCCTCTACAAATTCCTAACATGATCCCTAATTGTTTTAAGAGTGCTTAAGAAAGGGAGTGAGGAAGGAGAAATACAGAAAAGAGGGAAGAATCCACAGAAAGAACACTATGGATTAGTCCAGCAGCGAAGAGATTTCTTTTTCCTCGACAGAGCCTCTCATTCCCCAAGGCAGGTTATTCTCCAGAAACGTTGGTTATACACAGGAGCCCTCAAACTTATATTGGATGAACTCCAGTATATTTTGCTATCATACAGGATCAATTTCTAAACCTGTGGTAAGAACTGGCAATATTGGAAAGTCTTGGAACTGTTCTTGGAAATGACCACACTTCTGTGGTCTAGAACACACCTTGTTAATAGGAATGCAGAGCCTCTTTTACAAAGGCAACTTGATTTCCTCCCTCTCCCCCCTGAGTTTTAAAACCCAAGAGAAAAGGAAAGGGGGACTATTCAGATACTACATGCACTTCACATTTTACTCTTAGTTCTGGTTATTTTAAATTCAACATGTACATTTGCTGTACTATATGCTGCTACAGAAATATCATTCAGGTAAATTTTGTTAAGGAAAAAGAAAGAAAGAAAAAAAAAGGCAGCAGTTGCACTTGTGATCTACCTCCACCAATGTTATTGCAGGATCACCACAATATTCAAACTGAAATAGCGAGTCCATGACTAAAATGAATAAACCAAATTTATTCAGAGATAAAACTCTTTCCAGGCTTAAATGTATTTAACAGGGGAAAAAAAATATAAAAAAAGGGAGGGTGTGCAGCTGTGCAGCCAAGGAACAGTGTCGACTTTAGTGTCAGTCTCATCACAACTGCAAACGTGAACAGTTTATGCAACAACAGTTCCCCCAAGTCAGCAGGTATATCCTGCTCTATATACATAGTGCATGCTTTTCCAATCCACATCTTATGCTAGGAGTTTAACTGCTCCAATTTATAACAGTTTATCCTAATTCTATAAAGAAAAACATTTAAAATATGTTATTTTTCCTGTTCTAGCTACTGGACAAAGTAGACTCTTTAAGCTGTCTCTTCAGGTGAGTATCACTGCTACATCTGTGTATTATTAACAGAGTTCTGCAAGGAGACTTGAAGATGGCACATCTCCCATTCTCTGCTGGTTGAATTTCACCACTCATGAGTAGCCTCCTCAGGTTCCAGCCTGAGATTAACAGCAGCAGAGGTCCCAGCAATGGCTGTCACAACAAGAAATCAACCAAGAGGTTATTTAACAGGGATTGTTAACAGCACAAAGGTTTTGTGAAAGTGAAACAAAAAAAGAGCACCTCAGGGAGGATTTCAACTTCCTTGGCACATTGTGCTTCCAAATACTGGAAGCAGATTTGCCCCATGTGAAGTAGAAGTGTATTTCCTTGCACCAGAGATTAGCTGTTATCCTTTTTCACTGATGTGAGAATATGCTTGTAACAATGCCCATAAATTTAAAAGTAATTTTTAGAAGCCATTAAAAAAGTGGACTAGAGATTAAATAAAATTTAAAAAGAAAAAAAATTAAATTCAGTGTTACCTCTGTCTTCCATAAACTTGTAAAGCTGTTGGAGGAAGTTGTCCCTCTCTTCAGGATCAAGCTCTTCCTCAGGCTTTGAAAACAAATGTAGTCATAATGAAAACATAAAATATGCAAAGTTTATTTATTTATTTATTTGTACAAAAGCCTAACAGCAAAAGCTAAAGCCAAGCCATTTCCCATTTGGCCATGCACTCATATAATGGTGAAATGTGCAGAAAACTAAATTTAATCAGAAGACCAAAGTGCACACCTCAGGAGGAGAAAAAAAACATGCGTATCAGAGAAAGACTCAATCCATGACAAAAACAATTTTGAGAATGGACCTTCAATATGAAAACACTCATTGTTGTAATATAGAAAAGGTTTGTTACAAGACTGAAGGAATTCACATGAACTCTAGGGTTTTTTGTTTGTTTGGATTTGTGGGGTTTTATTTTTGCTTAATTAATCTTCCTTACCCCAACTATAGCTAAAGTTGCAGAACAATCGTTCTCCAACTGTTCCTGGTTTTGATGCTGCAGACAATGTTCATTTTGTGATTAAGCTGCAATGCTCGATTTCAGCTCATATTTGGAAACACTTTGAGAGTCACTTCCGTAATTCCCTCAACACAGATTCCCACAATTTATTATTATTAATTCCTTAGTTTTATCTTTACAACTTCAAGCCTCAAAAAGATAAACACATAGGAACTTTATGGTAAGCAGTCCACAACATGAAAGAAAGGTTTTTTTTTTGTTCAGGTGGAAAGAAATGAAAATAAAGTAAATTTATTGGGGGGTGGGGGACAGGAAATAATGTCTATGTATCAACATACACTTCATAGAATTCTGAGATTCTAGCAGAGAAAAATAAAACAACAAAACAAAACAAAACTTTTCCCTGCAATGCTATACACATGCCCCTTTCTTCCTGCCAGCCTGGCAATCATAGGGCTTGCTGGTAAGGCAGATTGCACAAGGAAGACTGCAGCTGTCTTGAAGAAAAGATGTACAGTACGTGTCAAAAAAATCTTATTACATTATTAAAAATAACAGAAAAGTCACAAGCAGCTCCAGAAGGAAACCAGAACACCAATTTCTATTTCAGTCATCTCTGCATTCTCTAAACTTTAATCTTCAATGCAGGAAGATAGGCAGTGAAATGTGAATGTACACGCTACTGATTTGTTAACCAGAAAGCAATTTTCTCAGCGTCAGAATGAATTTCAGCCCTGCCTCCTTCAGTGAATTCTAAGCTTCAAGGCCCAACAGGGTTCACCTACAATCAGGTAGAGACAATAGCTGTTTCTCATGATCCTATTTTTTCTTGGGAAATAAGTGGAGGAAATTAAATGAAAAATCACAACATTGTACAGCATCAGTTACCACTTGCTCGTATTGCATATTATAGGGATTATATGAAGAGAAACGGTTATCTGTAGAATTATTATGTTCTTCCAGGTTAACAAATGAATTATTGCTATAGAAACCACAGCTTTTTTCTCTCCATCTAGATTGCAAACCAGCTTCAAGATCGAGAAATTTCTACCATCTACTGTAATGATTACAGATCAAAGGCAATACGACTCAAACTAGGCAAAGTAAATATATCTAAGTAACAGTAAACATTCAGAAATATTTCAGAATAGTTGAATTAAAACAATTTTTTTTATGTGTCAAACCAGAACTGTAGGTCGGAACAGCAGAAATATAGGTTAGAAATAGCACTCTTGCAGAGAGAATGTTAACAATTTCACTGATACCAAGTATTTTCAGCTGAAGAAAAGAGAAAGGAAAGATGAAAAGCTTTTACATCCTTACAGGACCAAGGCATAAAACCTGACTGCAATATTCATCCACCTATGAGAGACATCCTGAACCCTGTACCTACTTCTCTGTTGCTGGTATATGAGCTACGTTGCCACCCCTTGACAAAGAGAGTCTGAACCACGCCTGAGCAGAATGCCAGGGCAGACATCAAATCATTATGATAGGTGACTTGAATAAAACCTGAATAATTGTCACCAAGGAATAAATCATGTAACAGCTATTTCAAAGTTTTTTTTTTCTTTTTTTGCTACTGGCCAAAATGAGAAAGACCAACCCTTCATGAATATGCTTATTGCAACATTAAGATACATGGATTTTTGAAAAAGGTCACTTTTCATCAAGATTTTCTGTTTGTAACTCAACATAATGAATTTGCAGGAGTGTCTACTCTTCTGAGTTAGAGCTGAGTTTTATTTTAAATATGTCAACCATCATCTAAGCTGCTGCGTCATCAACCTTAAAAGCTGCACCCAAAGTGAAAAAAACACCCGAGAAATGATGTCACAAACTGTCATCAGCATCACTGGAGAGCTAAAATTCCCAGCACCTCTCTTCAGCAGGCACTGGGGCGACACTACTGCCCTCCAAACCTCACTTCTCCTCTCCAGACACTTGTGCCCATTTTAGACTGGGGATAAAGTAAGTTCACAGTAACAGTTCTTCAAAATCAGTTTTCTTAAGAGAGTTCTGTGTATCCATTTCATTTTTTCCTATACAGGTATTGCAAAAAAGGGAGACTGTAGCCAAAGATAAGTCCAAGTGAGAGGCAAAACAATATCAAAATTTTAAGTGGCAGGAGCTCAAAATTGAGACCTCTGTTGTCCATACAATACCCATAAATAAATGCCACACAAGAAAATGTTTTTGGTTTTTTTTTTTGTCTCTGGGTGAGAGGCTGCATTTTATTATAAAGAATCTCCAATATGCCCTTTTTTGCTTATAATTAAAAAGCTGAAATTTTATCGGTTTAAGATTTTTTTTTCCTTATTTCTGATTAGCAGGTCACATCAGTTAGAGAAAATTCTAAAGTATTTTGTAAAATCATTTTGAGAATAACAACCAGCAAATAAGCATAACATAAAACAAGTTTTACAGAAACTTGTAAAAAACTAGTAACTGGCTTTAGTTCATTTGGTTTCAAGCCACTTCATTCGCCATGAGTTTTGACTGGTTTTAGCATGATTTTAACCAAGAATATAGCTCTGTTATCCTGACTCATTGTTTCCTCTACAGAAAGATGTTAAAAGCTTCTGTGGATGATAGGCTGCAGAGCTGAGTGGGAGCACAAGGATTAAATGGTTTATTTTACAAAACAAAGAATGAATCTCTACTTACCAGCATGTATACCATATACTAAATTAATACAGGGCTAAGGCACCAGGGGCAGATATTTCTTTTATGTTATTAATTGACTTACAATACCATAAGCTCTTCTGTGAAATAAACACAAGCTAAGAGGAAGAACAATGTATACAGGATTTAGAGTTCAGAAGAGTACATGAGACAATCTGTCAGAATTAGAGTTAACGTAATTTTGTTGCTTTAGTATACTTAAACGTGTTTTCATCACTTGCACATTTGCTTTCTGCTGCCAAGTTTGAACACTAATTAAGGAAATTTTAAAAATTAAACTGATCACAACAAGTTAACAGCTTTATACCAAGTGGAGATGAGACTGGTCTTAAAATGTTAATTTCTACCCATAAGAACCAGGAATTCAACCATCCTCAACGATGACTTACTCGCTGTGCCTCAGTTTGCACTTCTTTGCTCCTTGTTGAGGAGTATTCTGAGAATACCTGTTAGCATAAAATTGTGAGCAAGAAAGTCTTTGCAAAGAACATTTGTGCATGGCATGATGTAGGCCATGCTTCACAGTAGTCAAAACTCCTACAAATACACGCATCATGAGAAGGATGATTAGCTAATCAATGTTTAGGTATTCTGCATACTACACATCACATCTGCTTATGGATTTTTTTTTTTTACATATGTAAATAAGCCACTTGCTTCTGGATACCATGCTTAACTTTGAAATTACTGTATTTAATTTTTAGAGTCAGTTTTTTTCTTGTAATCTTAAAATACTCATAGGTTGCAACAGAAATGGACGAGTTGAGTCTCATTTTATGTTGTCTCCCATAGACACTTAGAGAAAAGACTACATGGGAAACAAGATCCACTTTCAAGCAAAAGGTAAATATTTTAATAGATTACTACTGATCATTTGTAGGAATCTCAATCCTCCTAACACACATCCCTGGATTTCATATACACATCCTTCCTTTATGAATTTAGTGCTAATAAAATATATGGTGATGACTTATTTGCAGTACAGGTACATTGAAAAATGCTTCTGGTGCTTTCCCTGCTCAACTACATAAAGCAACTCTGATCAATGTTTCTTGATGCTATTGTAATGCAAGAACCCTAAAAACTTTAAATGAATGCACACTATTAAACATACTACAGATACATCCTTCAAGTGACCATCAAAATGAAGATTAAGAGGAAATTCCTCTACACCTGATGGTGACACAACTCTTTCTTCAAAGAGGCACGGAGATCTGATAGCTAGAATTTTTTTCAGGAGACTTTTTTTGCATGTTTGATTCATCGAATCATAGAATCATCTGGGCTGGAAGGGACCTTCAAAGATCATCTAGTCTGACCTCCCCACAGTCAGCAGGGACACCCCCAACTAGACCAGGTTGCCCAGGGCCTCGTCAAGCCTC
>JAOTQQ010000041.1:17598137-17632953 GCA_026546715.1 Gallinago undulata
TCTCTGGACCTGCTGGCAACACTTCTTTTGATGCAGCCCAGGATGGGGTTGGCCTTCTGGGCTGCAAGTGCCCACTGTCTGTTCACATCCAGTTTCTCGTCCACCAGCACCTCCAAGTCCCTTTCCTCAGGGCTGCTTTCTAATACCTCACCCAGTCTGTATTGATACAGAGGATTGTTCTGGCCCAGGTGCAGAACCTTGCACTTGCTCCTGTTGAACTTTATGTGGTTTACTTGAGCCCACCCCTGCAGCCTGTCCAGGTCCCTCTGGATGACATCCCTTCCCTCGGGTATATCAACACCACCACACAGCTTGGTGTCATCTGTAAACTTGCTGATGTTGCTCTCAATCCCTCTGTCTCTGTCATTGATAAAAATGTTAAACAGTATCGGTCCCAGCCCGGACCCTTGAGGGACACCACTTGTCACCGCTCTCCATCTGGTCTTAAAGCCATTGAGCCCAGATGTGATTGCAGGGCTGAGGGAGTGTGTGAGGAAGCTGGAGAGGAAGACAGACAGGGGAAGTCAAAAGAGCAAGGAATTACTCTTGAAGTGTTATAGATAACATGGAAGAGTCTCTCAAAGATGGTGCTATAACCAATTCTACAGGTAAGATAGAAATCCCTTTTTCTATCTCTTTATACTATCAAAACATACAATTTGGAAACTTGCAAAATTCAAACTCTAAATAACAAATTCCTTACTTTTATGCTGATCTTATGTGAATCTATTAAGAACACATACTGAAAATATAGTTCAAAAAACTGCATGTTAAAATCTTGATTCTTTTGGAATCAGAATGGCCTACAGGGAGACTGAGAAGCAAAACCAAATGTTGCTTCCATGTACCCTAGTAAAATAGGGAGTATTTGACTATTTAGTCCTGAGAAACAAGTAAGTATTATTTCTTCCCTGACCGAACTTAAATACAAGCAAATACAACAGCATTTATAATCTAATTTCTAATAAAAAAAAATAATAATCATATAACGTTCCAAATTTTTTCTATTTCTACGTGGTGATACTGGAGTTTTTCTTTCTTTTTAGTTGCATTGCATTCTTTGACTGCCAAACATACCCTCAAAAGACAGTTACTTCTCTTATCTGATATCTTGAAAACTGGGTAAGAACCAAAAGCAATATCCAGATTTTTATGTGGATTCAAACCAATTGTGTGATTCTTTAAATTTTCATTTGATAAAGAATTTTTTTTCTATAGCACCTCCTGATTTTTTCAGTTCTTGTGACACAAGCAGCGCACAGTCTGTTATTGAAACCTGACATTGAGAATGAAAAGTAATCCTGAATTGCACCATATATTGCAATTATTGCAAAAAATCCCACAATTTGAACATGCTGAGCAACTCAATGGAACACAATCCCTTGTAAAGTCAGTGACAAACAATTTCCACATTTTCCTTCTTCACAGTCAACTCTGGACCACCTAAGTGAGGTACCACCGACGAGGAGGATTAGCATCTCGCCACCACCATACTTGTTCCCACTTCTTAGCTTACAAAAGGTGTAGAGGAAGAACCATGTAAAGCCCGGAAACCCTGTTGTACCAATTCTACCATACTCTTTAAGACATCATGAAAAGCAGCACAATTAGAGAGACAGTCTCTGTCAAAACAAAGTTACAGACTTTAACCAAGCTACTGGAAAAATGGTAGGATCGATTATCACCAGCTACTGTAGGTCTCTCTGCTCCATTACCATTATAAAAGATCCTACTTCAGGAAATTAGGATCCTTCCTATACACAGAATTAGACTCTTCTGACTGACTTAATGCTCTCATTACATATTAAGTAGGTCTGTGTCTATTTGATTGATTTAATGAAGGCATATCATGGCTGGTCAGCAGCTGGCCAGGCCTTGGCAGCAAAGTTGCTGTGCATTTCAGAAGATAGAGGGATGGGGGGAAGTAATTTTTAAAATCTCCCTCCCATCTCCAGTAATATAACAATTGGCAGTTCTAAAACAAAAGGTCCACTGAGAATATTCTAGCTGAGGGTGGACAGAAGCTATGTTGACCTGATTAATAAAGGAGAAACTCTACAAAGTGTACAAAATGCAGGAATTGAGAAATTCAAGATTTCTAGTCAAATAAACCCAAGGCAGTATCATACACTTGTCAATTCTCTCTGCAACCAGTATTACTGTCTTTCTAAGGGAAAACAGAAATTATGATAAATTCCCTAAATGCTCTCTAATTGTACTATCTAGCATGGCCCACAATTAGAATATGTATAGTAACAGTTGAATCGGGAATTTAATTTAATGGGCCAGAATGACAGTTGTGCTTTAATGTAATCTAAAAAGACTAGTATCTATCCTCTGCTACATAGCTTCAACACGAAGATGCTCACTCTATTTTTACATGTCTACTTGTCACCTGGAAATAATGGATTCTACAGCTCTTCCTACCAGCACATCTGCAATCCTTTGCTCCCCTACTCTACATTTAGACTATTCCTTAAAAATAACCTTTATTTATTTTACAAGAATGCCTTTTTTCTTTTAAACCACCAAGCACCCTCCTCCCCCTTCTTTGTTTGAAACACACAGCACTTTTCTGCGATAGCCATGAGAAATGATATTAAAAATGGATACTAGAGAACTAGAATAGCAATCCTTGATTTTTAGTGACTGATAGTCTGCAATTAACCAACATTAATACAAACAGACCAATACAAACTGCAACAGTTCACACCCTGCAAAATGTGGCCTATTCAGTCCTTTTCACTGCTAATGGAGGAAAAAACCCAGAATTTATATTCTGCACACATTCATCCTTATATTTATCAAACCATACCATTATTCTCATACAGACATCTACTCCGTTTTCCAGAACACTGTAATCAAAGCATAAAATTAACGCCTAAAAATAGTCTTATTGTCTTTTTTTTTTTTTTAACCTGGAAAGATCTACAGTTTCTCAGATCAGAAATCCAAGTCAAATCCGCATTCTTAACAACCATGCTAACATTACAGATTAAAACACAGAATCCTTACCTAGGAGCTGCATTCTTTCAAACGTAAAATGGTTTTACTTCCCTTCTATCTAATCTGCCCACTGTCTGGACATATTTCAGCCTGACTTCCAAATATTTGTTGCTTTTCTCTCTCCCTGGACGGCATCCGCAGTTATATGGCATTACTTACATTCTCTTCCATATATATAAAATAATAATAATAATAATAACAAAAATAATCAGGCATTACATGAAAGGCAAAGAAAAGATACAGCCCATTTCAAAGCAGCTGGCAAGCCTCCCCCTGGCCGCCGGCCAAGCCTCCGCGCCAGCGGCCGCTCCCCCCGCGGCAACCCCCTCCTCCGCGCATGCGCGCTGCTGGCCAGCAGCCGGTTGCCGTGGCAACGCGGCAGCCCGCCTCCAAGTACGAGCGGCCATTCCGTGCCCGGCCGGACAGCGCTGAGGGCCGCGGGGAGAGGGGGGGGATGTCACATGGAAACGGCGTTTCACCTTCCCCTAGAAAGGCAAACTTGACTTCATTATTTCCCCCCCCCCTTCTATGTAAAGAAAATTTCCCAGCGTATTGCGACAATCGCATGAAAAAAACCCAAACAAATTCCACAAGCAAACACGCCTGCCCCCTACTTCTAAGTAGAGTATTGGAGTTAAAAAAAACAAAAAAAAAAACACAAAAAAAAACCACCAACAGCAGAAACAAAAGGAAATTCTGTAAATACAGTTTTGATGACATGAAAGAAACTGGCTAACTTTGTGGAAAAGGAGCCATTCCAAGCATTCCAACGCAGTAAAAACCTATTACCTTAAATATTAGAACATCACCCATGATGTCCCATCCCCAGCCCCCAATACTGGTGGGCTGTCAGAAAAAACCTAACACAGGTAACTCCTGCCTTGCTCTGAAATAGCATCTGAGGCACCACATAGCTTTAGCAGGGACTGTGCATTAGCTCATCCCTTTTGCTTTTCCTTTAATTATTGTCTTTAAAAAAAATAAATAAAAATCAAACTACTATTTTTAGAAACAAGTTACTTTTTATATAACCTACATATAAAGTACAAAAGAAAAATACAAAGTTACTTTTACTTAAGGTTGGGATTACTACTGTTGGGCTCAGCATCAATTTTTTGCTTATGTCTCTCCTTTTATCCGACATGCTTTCTATTACTCTTCTCTGCCTTGAATTCTTAATTTCTGAGATTTGTCTCCAATTTCTGCTCTGGATAATAAGAGACAATCTGCCACTGGTCCCAAATCCCAGTAAAGATGGCTGTAGCAAAGGGAAGACGAAGAGGTCTAAAAGGACATTGAAGTGAAGTCTGAGAGTAAAATGTTGGAAAGCGCAGGATCTTTACACACCCAAGTTACTCAATTATCTTTGAAGAATAACTGAAATTGCCCGGCCTTACCACTACTTCTTCTGTTTTTTCTTCTCTCTTTTCTTCCTCTTCATCAGTTTCTGCAGCAGCTCCATCTTCCTCATCACTGCTAGCGGACTCCAGAATTTCACTTATGTCCATTTTCCAGTTCCGAGGAACACCCTTTGTGTCAAGAAACACACTGGCCTCCTGTAGCCCTACAAAAGAAAGGGCCTGGGTTTTATCTCACCTGCAGTATTCACAATTACACAGCATTTTTAATTTCCTTTTCACATTCTTGTAAATCACGATGCCAACTTAAACCAAAATGAAATTAAGTAATAAAATAGATACTTCAGCTTTAAACTCTGCGTTTACACACTGTAGATTTTGAGATTGTCAAATTTTAAAAATCAAGTATCTGCAACCCAAGGAGTTTGAAGTCGAGAACATCCATCCCACATGCAGCATGCAGTTGTTTTCTGGGTCTCCACAAACACTACTAAGATTTACACATATGCATGTGAACAGTAGCACAGATAAAGCACCTACATTTATCCACATCTATTCTGTGGAACTGTGAACTGTTTTGCTTCTGTATGAAAGAGATAAATACTGTAATAAGGCTATTAAAAAAGGAAACCCATCACAATTAGATAAAGTAGTTATGTTAATCCCAGAATCTGATAATTTTTTGGCTACTCTAAAGTTCTTGTACTGTGATATAGTTATTAAAAAGAAAGTGTAAGAAAAATCATTAAGAATTACATGAACCAATCAAAACTATCTCAAGCTCTTTTGAGAATATCATGTTAAATCTTTACTTGTTAAGGAGCTGTTCCAAACCTATACTCAAACCCGAGGAACTGCTATTTTTGAGTGGAAGTTTTTTTGCTGGTGGGTACAGCAGGGTGGGTTTTTTAAATTATTTTTAATAATTATATTTTAAATATTTCTCCTTAACAAACATCATGTTTTGAGGTCCGATTGGGAGAAACAACACTAAAAGAATTATTTACATTAAGGTGAAAATCTGGCCTTTTACTAACTCTCTAAAAATATGGACTATTGTACTCACATCATCCATCCATCCAGAAATCAAGTTCTGAAATTATACTTTTAAACCAAACATTAATCACAGGCAGGCTGTTCTAATCAAGTTTACAGCTTGCTGTCTAGGTATTTTTAATGGAAAGATAAAGTGGTTTGAGCACAGCACAAAACTTTGTTGCTACAAGAGGTAACTATAGATTCCATTGTTCAATGACATTTCAAATATACTACTTTGAAAATACTCTATTCGCTTTCCATGAATTTGGAGTGGATTGAAGGAAGGAAATAAGAAAAAAAAAAATCTAATAAACAAGACTTCTACTAGGTGCTATTTTAATAATAAGGCAGTTATATCCAAAGCTTCTCTGATATATTACATTTAAAATTGTTTGCAAAATATCCAAGAGCAATTATCAGAAATCAGCAGGACACCATTTATCTGCAAAAGTTAAAAGTACTATTGCATGAGATTAAGTTTCTAAAATACCGAGAATTTATTCTAATTTACCTTTTTTAGGAGAGGACTCAGACTTTGGCAAGTTCTGAACATCTAGTTCTTTAATGTCTTTTCTTGCTACTGAGTAACTGAAAAAGAGTAAGGTTCTGGTATTATTTTTAAATCACAGTAAAGCAAACATTTGACTTAAAAAAACAGCAATTTCTAAAGTTTTCATGATTTTTCATTCACTTTCAACATTCTTTCTAGCAACTAAATGCATAAGGCATGTGCTATTATAGGTACTAAAAGAAAATTCAAAGGAGTTTGAATAAGTAAATTTCTAATCTTTTTTTTGAAATTCAGACACTAAAAGAACCCTTGTAATTAAATAATTAAGAAAAGTTTGTAAAGCTTTATTTTAAGTGTTTAACCTGCACAAATTTGCAATGGTGAAATACTCTATGTAGGCAAAACCCATTTTCTAAACTGAAAATATTCACATCAATCAACAGTTGCTACTGAAAATAGCAATCAAGCTAAGATGAAAGAAAGTAGCCCTCTATTTTCAGAATGCATTTCTACTGACACAGAACAACAGTGAAGCCAAATTCACATATCTCCATCGATAAACAGATTTTTTATTTTTATATTAAAAAAGTGTTCTCACAGCAAAATATAAGCTGTTCTAAAGTTACACCGAATATTCCGTTACCGAGTTACTACAGTAGAAATGCTAACCAATCTGCAAGGAAAGCCTTGCAGAAGTGAATTATTACAATAAGATTTGTTTTCTTCTTTCATTATTTTAGAAAAACTGGAGTAACCTCAGGAAATGGAGACTGCCACTTTCTGAGGTCAAAGACACAATACTATGGGGGGTGTGTGAGGGGGGTGTGTGGGGGGGGTGGGTGGGTGTAAACCAGAGCAAGTCTGCATGGGTTTCCAATAACTTTGCCATCAGTATATTCAAAGAACAGGAATCATCTTAAGTGTTAACACCTGGCGTTTTTTAAATTGTTGATTTTGTTTTTTAAATGAAGAAACACCACAAACTTTAAAAATCAGATGAACTCTTATCAGTACACACAATGTAAAGGTGGGAGAGCAAAAGTACAGAAGTAGTTAGCTGGACATGGACTGTGAGTGACAAATGTGTACAAACAGTGTTACACAAGATTGTACCCTTTCCTTTTGGAAGAAATAATGGCTTCAGAAGCAATATGTAATTAGTTTTGCATTTTTCTCCACTTAATTCTAATAAAGGTAAGCTATTACTTACAATTTGGAATCTGCAAAGGATCGAACTAAACACTGGTCCTTTTTCACTGTGATGTCATCATTACAGCTGGGAGACACAACCTGAAGTTTCAAATAAAACATATTTTTAAGCAAAAAAAAAAAAAGCTGATTTTGAAATGAAAGAAAGATGGACTGCTGTTTTCCTGTTTCTTCTATTGTAATTCCTAATTCTGAGAAAAGAAACCTACTCAAATTCATATTACTAAGGCAAATAATGACAAATTTCAAGGAGCTGTTCACCTCAAACTTTACTTGTTATTTACAAGCCAGAAAAGTTTGCAATTTCATTTGTAAACTCAACCCTAATCTACTGGGGTGACATCATAGGATCCTGTTTATTCACTCTGCTTTTTTTTTTTTCTCTTCTTCACACAAAACCTGTTTAAAGCATCTATTTAAAGAGTCACAAACCCACTTATTTTATACCAGCTTCTGTACTTGGCATTCAAACTGAGAGGTAAGAAGTAGAGTGGTGTTTTTTTGAGAAGTGGACAATATAAGCTAGTGTGGAATGCAGTGTATTGTTTCACAGCAGTATCATAAGTCTGAAAAAGTGATAAAAATGCATTTGCAGTAATTCTATTACCACAAACAGAACAAGTTTATATTTTGCTCTAGACCACAGACAAAAAATGCCAAATACAGATGAACCTATGGACTCAGTGAAAGCTGTCCCATGCCATTCAGATGAGTCAGAAGTTTCACTCCAAAAAATCAAGATAAGACATTGCTGTTTCTCAGGTAACAGAGAACAGAACGGGCACACAGCCTCCAGTAACTTAATTCCCTGGTTAAAACCATTTCAAGTTAAAATCTGCTGTTAGTAAAGGGATATACAACAATCAGAACACATACAACATTTTAAACAAATACATACAGCTGGATAAGTCAGTGTCAACTATTCACCCTACATTACACCCGAATGTCCTTTAATGGAGGGCAAGACAACTCGCCTGTGTAGTTAGTTACCTTTTGATCCTGGATTCACCCAGGGAAATAAAACGTTAAACTAAGTTAAAAGATTTTAACAGCTGAGCTCTTTCCAGCTAACCCTGAAGACTAAAAATAAAGGACTACAGAATATACAGTTAATAAAATATGCAAAAAAGTCATGAACCAAACTTGCCCCTTTAATTGTCAAAATAATTTTTTTAAACAAACACATCAGAGTAACAGAAGGCGTGTATTCAGTTTGTCTGACAATACCAAAAGGTTTACTAAAGAAAGCAACTTTTAAGATGCACATCTAGACTTTTCTGTGTGTATAAAGAATCTGCAAAGTGTCTACCTTTACAGCACAAGTCTACTTGTACTTGAATTTATTTAATATATATTTATTATCAGCAACGGCAATGAACACCTTATCCTATACCAACAGTCAAATGAAAGTAACTACCAACCTTTACTGCTATTATGTAAATTTATATAAATACAAGCATGAAAGAAACTAACGTCTCATTAAATTGAAAGTCTAAGGAAAAAGGTAATCATTACATTCAAAAAGATAAAAATTCCATTGCAATTAAAATTCATAATCTAGTTCTTAACTTGTCACAGAGTGCAAGTCCTAACATATCTTATTTTTTCAAAGAAAAATATTGTTACATACTAATCATTTTATGTGCAGTTTTGAAAGACTTAAGAGTATAAAACTGTAACTTACACATAAACATTAATCTTTGCTCTCGTACTTTCCACAGATACTGAAGAATACTTGTATTTTTAGAAAATATGGGTAGCAGAGCTTACCCTGACTACATTCACAACTTTACTGTAGAAGTTGTGACAGTTGCAAACCACCCTATTGAGGAAAAGCAGTGCATAAGTAATAAATGACGCTCTTGTCTAAGAAGATATTAGTAGTAGTCAAAGTCACAAGCAACTTACCAAAGCTGCATACCAGTCTGATTTCTCAGAGTTACAAGTCACACTCACAACTTTGCCAAGCAATTCATCATTGAGACGCCTTTTATCATCTTCTTCCTCTTCACTACTTTCTTCCTCTTTTTCATCTTCAGTACTAAATTATTAAAGCATAGCGTATTTTAAAGTTTTTATCTGAAGTTAATATTTGAAAGCAAATACAGCTCACAACCAGTCTTCCTGTTCTGCAAAGCTTATAAAACCAAAGCTAGAATTATAAGAACTAAAATTGCTTGAAATACTCTTAAATATTAAGTGCACTTACTTACTAAGAGGAATTTTGTAGAAAATATTTCCAGGTAGTAGTATTTTACAACAGCATCATGTTGGAACTGGAGGCATGAACCAGGATTTGATTGTGCAGACATGAAACAAAGTGAAATGATCTCTACCCCAGAAATTTAAAAGCGCCTTTTTTTTCTACTTTGTCCAGTATAAAGAAGGTTAAAAGTCCTACATTCTGGCATTTGAGTTCCTATTATATGAAAGAAGTATAAACATTCTTAAGGCTATTACACAGAAAACCACCATCAATTTCATAATACTATTAACATATGAACATGTCTGCATGAACTGAATTACTTAAGTCCATAAGCTGAGCAAAAAACTTACATGACCATTAGAGCCTCAATGGTACAACTTCAGTTTTAGCAATGAACGCTAAAGGAAAGGAAAGCCACAGAGCACTACCAAAACTCACACAGGAAGAGAAGATCTTCTTCCTCTATTAGATTTCTTCCCAATAACTGGAGTCCCAAAATGCTCTGGATTAGTTAGTGGCAGTTGATCAAGTGTCTATATGGAAAAAGAGGAGACAAAAATAGTTTGTAATTTCTTCTTATCATAAAAAAATAATAATAAACTAGTTTTCATTGCATGTCCATCATTGTCTTACCTCACTTTCTGCAAAGTGCCTTTCTCCCTTCAAGCATAATGAAGTTCGTCTCAAGGTCCTTTCATCACCATCATCAAAAACTAGTATGAAGCCAAGAAAACACATTGGCAAGATAATCAGATTTCTTTCCCAAACTGACAAAACAGGTCTATTATTTATCTCACAAGTTAGAATATTCTCTAAAACATGAATTCTAAGATCTCCATTTAAACATTTATTTTGTTGACAAGCAAAATAAAGGGTTGCATTCAAGATCCAGTCTAAGAACAGACAACATTTTCACACAGATTCAAGCCAATATAAAATAAGGCTTTTGGATGCAATAGCCTCAGTCTAATTTAGACAACCTTCTTATCAATACACTGCACATTTCAAACCATAGCTACCGGCTGCATACCAGTTACTATTATTCTACAATCTCAGGGTTTTGTTTGGTTTCGTGTTTGTGCATTTTTTAACCCTATCCATTTATTCCTTACGTATGCTACCTTTTAATCCTCTCTCTTACTACAAACAGCCTCACAAAACCAAAAATCAATGGAAAGAAAAACAAGCGGGATATTTTTTTTGCTACACTATCGAAACTGTGCTACCAACAGACTGGGAGTCCTGGAAACTTGCAACTGTAAGTCTGACCCATCTATAAAAAATACTTAGTATTCATCGTGTCATCTTAAAACTCATGTGTAAGTGAAAGAGAAATTACATCAATTTCCATCAATACACAGCTGAAGACAACTACATTTCTATGAGGCTACTGCAAGCTTTGACTGGGAAAGAACTACTCTTTAGTCAGTTTAAATAAAACTCTTCAAAAAACTTCCTTGAAGAGAAGGAAAGAAAAGTTACTTCTCCCTCCCCACTAGTTCAGGTCCCACTGTCTGAGTCACGTGAAGAGGCCCTTTTCAAAGAGCAGAGACCAGGTGGCTGCAATGTGCCATTCCAGTAAGGTAAAAGTTTATTTGTATGGGTCAAAGTGCAAAATAGGACTCTGTATTTAAACGATTTTAAACATGCTTTGTTCGATAGTGAACTTCCAAATAAATTTCAAGTGTTGTGCATAAGATTATGATAATTTTAGCATACTTCTACTAAAAAAAAAGAAAGAATAATCTCTTGAGCCAGCATGTATATCGAATATATGTGTACTATTAGCAAAAACACAGATTGGTTGCAGCAAGAAAAGCACTTATTTTGTCAACTAAATAGAACAGTCACGTTCTCATAACTTTAGATTAAAAGCATAGACTGCAATAATAACTATATATAAAGGTATATATATATGTATACATATGTGTATATATATGTATACAAATACAAATTTAATGAAGTTTAATAAGACAAGCTTTAAGGGTTCCTCTGTCTTCAGAGTAGAGATACTGCTATGGTATGCTCCAGTACTGAATCATCTTAATGGCTTATATTACAATGCTTGTACACACAAAGCAAGTAACTTTTCCCCCTCCAAAACCTAGTATTTTAAAAACGGCATATACCTATATGCCTAATTAGCTATAGTAGTTAATAAATATTTTAAAAAACTTTATATTATAAATACCAGTAAGACCCGTCAACGCCAAATTCAGTATGCTACTCAAAATCTTCTAGTTGAGCTTACAGTGCAAGGAAGCCACCACTGTTACACTTCACACTAACTGGGAAAAGAAACAGAATCATGGAATTGTCAGAGTTGGAAGGGGTCTCTAGAGATCCTCTAGTCCCACTCCCCTGCCAAAGCAGGGCTGCCCAAAGCACATCACTCAGGACGGCATCCAGGTGGGGCTTGAAGATCTCCAGAGAAGGGGACTCCACACCCTCCCTGGGCAGCCTCTGCCAAGGCTCTGCCACCCTCACCCCAAAGAAGGTCTTCCTCAGATTGGAGTGGAACTTCCCATGGTCCAGCTTGTGCCCGTTGCCCCTCGTCCTCTCACTGGGAACCACTGAAAAGAGTCTGGCTCCATCCTCCTTCAACCCACCCTTTGGAAACTTTGCATTCATAAGGTCTCCCCTCAGCCTTCTCCAGGCTAACGAGTCCCAGCTCTCTCAGCCTTTCCTCATCAGGGAGATGCTCCAATCCCTCCATCATGTCTGCTGCCCTACACTGGACTCTTTCCGGTAGTTCCCTGTCCCTCTTGAACTGGGGAGCCCAGAACCGGACGCAGTTGTGGCCTCACCAGTGCAGAGCAGAAGGGGAGAAAGACCTGCCTCCACCTACTGGCCACAGAGAGGAAGAGGGCCAATGGAACCCTGGGGCTGTGTACTGGCCACTCTCCTCCCTACGCAGCCCCACGGTTCCATCAGCCCTCTTCCTCTCTGTGTTACTAACTCAGCATTGGAACCCACTGAGCAGCTCAGTGCAAAGACCAGATTGCTCAAAGTCATTCTGAAGTTCAGCATTGTCACAGGTTTACACCCTTGCCACCTTTTAAGTTTCACTACCTAATCCAAATGTGCCAACCATCAGCTCACTCTGTACACTTTGATAACAGTACTTCATTGGCACATTTGTAAGTTTTAGGGGGGTTTGGCTGGTTGGGATTTTTTTTTTTTAAACCTTCTGTGCAACCTACAGCATGAACGATTTCTCATCGCTCTGAAGAAACTTAAAAGCAGATTACCATCATTACCCTTTGCCAAACACATTCAAAGCTGAAGTCAAGATACTAATTTTTCACAAATAACCATTTTAGGGGACAAATGGCTGGTGACTGGCAACAGGTAACATTAATGAAAAAAAATAAACAGAACCTGGTACTTGCCAGTGAAGGAAAAAAAAACCCAAATTAGTGTAGTTTATCCCCAATTTTGGAAGTCTTACCTATTTAACTAAAACCAGTATAGTAGAGGAAGAAATAGCAAGCCATTCATAAATCAGAACAGTTTTCAAACTGAAGCCAGTTGGCAAAGAACCTCTGTATCATATTGTAGAGAATATCAAATGTTCAAAAAATTTTTTAATGATATATACATAAAATCATGACATAAATAAAATCTTATGAATACTGTTAAGTAAAATGCACTAGAAAAACACACTAAACTCAACTTAAATTAGGACACATAAGGAAATTACAACAAAGAATTATGTGAGAAGTTCCGCTTTTCTCAACTACAACAAACATGCAAGTTAACTTAGAACTTTGAAAGTCACATAATTAGATATTACCGACCAATATGAGACAATAGTAGATTGCAAATGTATTTGAACTTATATTTCACTTCCATGGACAAAACAACATGGAAGGAAAAATAATTAATGCTGGGTAATTATGTTTTCCTAATCACTCCTCAGACCCAGAGACAATGAAAGCATCACTGCTCCCATAGCTTGGAAGTCATGCTTTCAAACCTATTCCCCGTTTCATACCTGAATGAAGACAAGGCTACCCCATGTCTCAAAAGCAGCCTTCTTCCTACTGGTCTTTTCCCGCCATTTCTCTCCATTTTCTCTAGTTGAAGGTACAGAACTAGCCTGTTCTATAAAAGCTGCTCGTCCCCTGCCATACAACGAAAAAGTGCTAGGCCACTCTACATTTTGCAGAACTGAAACACATGGATTACAAAAGAGAAACCAAAAAAGAAAAAAAAACTATCAAACGAAAGCCCTTGCTGAAACCCCTCCCCTGCCCCTAGGAGGAAAGCCGCTCCTTCCAAAAGGATGGAGTACTTCCTTTCATACGAGGGCAGGTACCACACGACTTCAGGAAAGGAAGGCGGAGAAGTAAAAATTCTCAGACCTCCTTCCCGAACTGCAGCAGGCCAAGGAATAGGCTTAAGTATTAAACGGAAGTGTGGAAAAATATTTCTGTTCAGAAGCCATGTGAGATTTTCCTGCCTGGGGAAAAGAAAATGCATGGCAGAGCATAACAGTGCATGATTCCTTCAAAGTCATTGAATCCAATATTCCATTTTACCTTGGTAATTTTCTTCCAGGACTGAAGTTTCTATCTTGATGGGGATCAGTAGGGGCAGAGGTAGAAGGACCGTAAGGGGCAGAAACAGAAGGCACTAATATCTTTCATATTTCAAAGTAATTTTATTCCTTCAAGGACAAACTGAAACTATCTTTGAACATGTACAAGTTTTTAGATAGATAAGCCTACAATGATTGCTGTTGTGGATGTGCAACGCTATCCGCAACTGAGAGCATAGCTGCACAACTTATAGCAACACAACATCATTGCAGAACATAGAAGTGTGTAACAGAACAGCATAAAAAGAAAGATTTCCTTAGCTAAATTAGCCATCACTTCATAAAGTGTTGATGGAGAAAGGATAGCACCACTTCTCATACTAAAATATCAATTATTTGAATTACTAAAGTGGGGCCAAGTAAGAAGTCAGTCCGATTAATCACAATGCATGAAATATTTTGTAATTGTAGCTACTTTAAACTTGTTTCTCTTTTAAGGAAAATTTTGTTTGCATGTTATTGAAAGGGTAATCAGAAATACACATTTATTGTCTCATCACCTTTCAAAGTATGTTACTTTCTTAAACTAAGTAGGTCCTGTGGTTTCCATCTCACTTCTAAGAAAAATCTACTTCACCAAAGTACCATTCATATTACTGCCACCTTATGCTTGACTTTTTAATGCTAGTCCTAGAGGCTTTAAGAGAATGTCTTTTTGATGTACAGTATCATACATTAAGGATTTCATAAATAAAAGCAGATACTTAGATACCATGATGGCAGTCACGTCAAAAGAACTTAATGCACTCTAAGCTGTAAATTCATTCTTCTTTTTCATTGCATCCAGAACTAAAACTGTTTAACTTCGGTTAAAAAGCCTAGTACCAACAGACACATTAGAAACTGTTAATTTAGTGTTGAATAACTTGTATTAATTCCTTAATTAGGTTATTGTTACAACTCCAAATTCTCCAACAGCAGAAATTCTAGAGGTTGCATGAGAATTCACTGAACAGTATCAGTTGTGTTAAGGAGGGAAGGAAAAAGTAATTGAAGACAGGGAGATATCTCCCCATATATGTGTAACATAGTCATCAAAAGGTGTGTCTAGTGCCACAATATCTATCTTAGAAGAGGTCCTTCCAAAGACAAGTCTGTTTTCAGATACCCTTTAAATATTGCCATTGCCTAATTTAGTATTGGGCATGCACTCCTTGAGGAAACAGGGTGTACTAGCTGACTACTTCAGTAAATACTTCTCAACAGAGCACGAGACACACTAGCCACGAACCTATATACCAGTGTTTAAGAGTGAGTATAACAAAGTAGGAATGACAGAAAGAAGGAAACATTTCTACTGGCCAGAGGCTTTTCTTGCAAATATGTTGCTTCATCATGAACACTGATAGAAGGGGAAAAAATATGACTAAGCAGCAGAACCTGAAGGAACAGCCTCTGTTGTGGTCCCAGGAATGGAGTTCAATGTACTCCACAGAGACCATATTTAAACAACGAATATAAAATGGAAATTTTCAGAAATTCACCGCATCCCAATCTTGTTTATAATAATAGGAAAGAAACAGAATTGATTTTTTTTGTGTTTGTGAAGTCTAGGCAAGCCAAAGTTATGACAGAAAAGTAAAAACAGAGCTTTCCAGTAGGAATTATCACAATACTAAGAGTTAGAAAAAAATTCTCTCAATTAAAAGTTGAGTACCTCAAAAATGCATTAAATAGCACAACTTTCAACTCACTATTGATCAGCAGGTATCTTCCATACCTTCTGTAGTATGCCTGTATATGCCATTAACAAAAATAATACTAACACTGTTCTGACAAAAATACTGTCTCAACATTAGTTCTCATTTATTTGTATAAGAAACATTAACATGAAAACTAATCAAAATAATTTAATGGTCTGTTAAGAAGCTTGCCACAGAACACTGCAGATGCATTTAACTATATCTTGTTTATAAACATCACTAAAAAAAAAAAGAAAGAAAAGCAAAGAAAAAGGGGAATATAGCAGGATACTAGCAATAACATCTTCATAATAGTTATGATATTACTTATACACAGAGCAAAGCAGTCCTGTAATAGACAAGTAAATAGGAAAACAACCCTCCAAGCTGCATCTGCTTGCTAACTTCAAATCCAACAAGTTACCATTGGTGCCCAAAGGAGGAAAGATTCTATAGCGCAGAGCAAGTAAACATTTTTTCCTCATTCCTCATCCCATTCAGAAACTTTAAAATCTACCAAGACAATGAAAGTACATACCAAGAAATAAAAACTACTCTACTGTCACTATGCACACTTAATTACTTTCGCCACCTGCCTGACAAAGTAGTAATTTTGGGCTATCGGAACGTCTTGATGAACCTGTGCAAGTTTTGATGACTTTTGCTTTTTTAGCTGTGGAAACAATATAGAAAGTACCAAGAGTCATGCAAAACTTGAACAACCTTATAAACAAGGACTGTACTAAACTACCAATTCGTCACTGTAAAAAGGCTTAAGAGCAAGATACTGCAATGTATTGTAATACTAAAGAGACAACAGAACACTAATTGAAAAAAAAAAGTATCATTTTAAATGGGCTTCAGTTCCTCTTCAGAAACATATATGAAATATCACTGAAAACACAGAAGTGTGACCTTTGAGTCTACTCATAGAAGACTATCACTTCATAAACAAAAAACCTACTTTCTGAAACTGCTTTTTCTGATACGTTACAGTCATCTTACTATTGTTACATATAAAGAGATTTAAAAAACATATAATCTACTTCCTTTCTTTCCCTACAGTATTGTTTGTACACATTTATTTTAACACTCATTCCAAATTGTAATAAAGATGGTTTTATAACCAAAGGCTCTATCCAGTTGATTTGCAACAAGGTTCAGTTAATATATTTTTTTACCATCACATCTGCTCCTCTACCTGCAAGCTGTCTAAACACACCTAAGTGCAAAATGTGGTACCATTATTTTTTTCTAGATTCTCTAGAAAGCAACCAAAATAACTACTGCACAGTTCCTATGCATCATAGGTACACTTAAACAACCATATGTCCCAGGTAAAACAAGTTTATGGTGGTTCAGGGCATAACCTAGAGCATCAGCAAAGTCGGGGCATCAGGACAGCTCCCCTATCACACTTATTTTGGATCCCTGGATGACACATGCACAGCCAGAAGATGAAGTGATGCTTCTGGGATGTAGAACTCAACAGGACACTGGGAAGAACTGGTCGATCAGCCACAAAAACATGACTAGTGTCCTGCACATAATACAAAGTGTGGGCTGTTCAACTTATGAAAAGCCTCTGGCATGGATGAAATCAATTGACTGTGGTGGCACTGAGAGCTTTTATCATCCTTCATACAGGAAAAAGGCATGGTAGGAGCTTAAAGTTGTATAAGAGCCAGGAGCAAGTCAATTTTTCCTGCTAGCATAGATATCTCCATACAGCATCAGAAGAGCAAGACTTCTCTGGCACAAGGACAAGCACTCAGTATCTAACTCCTCTCAGCACACACTCTCTCAGCTTTCCCTGCAAACTGCCACAGTGACTACACGAGAGGAGGAAGTTATGACAGTGTGAGGCCAGAAGCATGAGCAAAGCTACGGTGCTCCCAGCGGTGTTTCACAAGTGGGGTCTGGCTTCCAGCACAGTCAAGGTTGTGCCATGTTGATGTACAACCCTGAACTGCAGCCAAGGAGGAAATACCCTATTGGCTTTGCAGACTCATGCAGTGTTGAAAAGAATGAGAAAAATAAATTCTTTACTATTTATGTTAAAGAATTCTGCCATTTCATGATAACTTTTAAACTTATAAGACATGTCTTATCTTACAAAAAAGTACCAGAAAGAATCATAGACTCATGGAATTGTCTAGGTTGGAAGGGACCTTTAAGATCATCTAGTCCAACCATCAACCTAGCTTATAAAAACCATCACTAAACCATGTCACTAAACACTATGTCAACCCATCTTTTAAATACCCGCAGGGATGGTGCCTCAACCACTTCCCTAAGCAGCTCATTCCAATGCTTAATGACTCTTTCAGTGTAAAAATTTTTCCAAATATCCAATCTGAACTTCCCCTGGTGCAACTTGAGGCCATTTCCTCTTGTCCCATCACCTTGGGAGAAGAGACTGACCCCCCCTCTGGCTACACCCTCCTTTCAGGGAGTTGGAGAGAGCGAGAAGGTCTCCCCTCACCCCCCTTTTCTCCAGAATGAACACCCTCAGCTCCCTCAGCCTCTCCTCATAAGACTTGTGCTCCAGACCCCTCACCGGCTCCGTTGCCCTTCTCTGGACCCACTCCAGCACCTCAATGTCTTTTATGTGGGAAGAGGCCCAAAACTGGACATAGCACTTGAGGTGGGGCCTCATCAGTACAGGGGGACGATCACCTCCCGAGTCCTACTTGCCACACTGTTCTTGATACAGGCCAGGATGCTGTTGGTCATCTTGGCCACCTGGGCACACTGCTGGTTCATGTTCAGCTGACAGTAAGCCAACAACCCCAGGTCCCTTTCTGCCAGGCAGCTTCAGCCACTCTGCCCCAAGCCTGGAGCGCTGCCTGGGGTTGTTGTGACCTGAGTGCAGGACCCGACACTTGGCTTTGTTGAACTTCATCTCATCAATCCAGCCTGTCCAGATCCCTCTGCAAAGCCTTTCTACCCTCCAGCAGGTCGACACTCCCACCCAACTTGGTGTCATCTGCAAATTTGCTGAGGGTGCATTCGATCCCCTCGTCCAGATCACTGATAAAGATGTTGAAGAGAACCGGCCCCCATACCGAGCCCTGTGGGACACCACTCGTGACCGGCCGCCAACTGTATTTAACTCCATTCACCACCACTCTCTGGGCCCGGCCCTACAGTCAGTTTTTAGCCCAGCTGAGAGTACTCCCATCTGAGCCCTGGGCAGCCAGTTTCTCCAGGAGGATACTGTGGGACACTGTATCAAAGGCCTTGCTAAAGTCCAGGTAAACAACATCCACAGCCTTTCCCTCATCCACCAAGCAGATCACTTTGTCCAAAAGCCATCATTCTAAAAAAATAAGGCTTAACACTCCTTTTCATTCTAAACAGTATATAAGTCCTACTGCTGACAACAAGGTCTGCTAGAAACTGCAAATACCTCTCACTGTTTTTAGGTTTTTCCTATTTCCTACTCATTGTGGAACAAAAATTCTTTAAGTTAATACATGATTTCTCTTTTTTTCTTTAGAAAAACTTTTATATGATTTTATCTAGCAAAATATAAGGCACAAGGTTCAATGTATTTGAACTGTGTTTCTTATTTTGTTTAAAGTTGTAGACATGGTGAAATTACATACACTTAGATCTAAGCCAATATAGATTATTGACCTCACTTTTGTCAAAAAATAGACAACACTTGCTCTGATGGGGCAATAAAAAAGGCTGTTGTAACAGCAACTCTTTGGATGCTTGCTCAATTGAAATACTGTTTCCCACTTTTATATAGACACTACATTGTTTCTAGTTATGTACAGAAGGGATACAAAAGTGTTTCCTTAAAGAACATATACATAAGGATTTCTGTTTTCTGAAATTCTGGTAACGCTTCTAAGACTCTAGAGAGAATGAGAAAGAAGAAAAATACAACTATGCACTTTGTAAGGTGTGGTCTGGACTGTGGTTTCTTTTGGTTTTTTTTTTAGTCATTTCAGACATTATTTCAGTATTCACCTGAAGCACTTTACAAGTTAACGGAGGATCAGGTGGGTGATACACTAACTAAACCATAATTCAAACCTGGCTTAGCTACAAGCAGATCTGATAGACCTTCTAATGCTATGCAATTATTACCTAGGAATATATTCAGCACTTCAAAGGCATCAATGCAACACTTTAAAATGCAATTATTTAAAAATAATTTACTTAATTTACAATTTTTTAAGATTAAAGCATCCAACTGAGCCATTTGTTATCCAAAGAACTTAATCCGCTATTACTGTCGTCCCACTTCAGATGCAACTGAGCAAATGAGAGGGCTGACTTGTGTGATGACATTTTTCAGACATTGTTAAACTTCCACTCCAAACAGCTTCTGTTTCTTCACCTACTCAAACTGAAAACCTGAATTTCAAAGGTAGTTCCAAAAGTATTTCCAAATCACAGCTGAAAATTTCAATACCACTAAGTGACTACATTAACATCATTATTATGTAAAAATAGGTGAAAAAGTGATTCCATGGCAGTTACAATAAAAATAAATCCTTATATAATTTGGGTACAAGAACGCTACTAAATGACAGGAGGTACTGTTAAAATAGATTAACGGATTATCATTGTGACTCTTTCGTTATGTTGGTGGAAAAGGAGCCTACTACAGCAAACTCAACATAGCATTTCTACTGGTTCACCTTACTGAACAAAGCAAAGTTATTTCAGCTGACTTTTCTTCTTCAGATACCTATCTGAAGTAGAGAACCTGATTTGCAAAAGGGAACATCATTACTTCTCACTAGGCACGTACGCAGTTTTTTTGATATTTGTAATTAATACTTTGAAAAAGTTTGTCCATATATATTACTGGTTTCCCTATCTGAATCAGTCTACTTTTAGATCACCAAGATGTTATATAACAACACAGAAAATAATACAGGAAAAGCACGTACTACTGAAACACCAGCTTTCCATCTCAAGCCACATTCAGGAAAACATTCTAGAAAACTGGAGGCTGTTTAATCCACTTCCTTCTCATGTTTTTAGCTTTAACTGAATCAGTCAATATGACTGCCAAGTAGCATGGCCCACCATCTACTAAAAAGAAACCAATTCAACACTGTTTGCTTCACAACAACATAAACATACACCTAGTATCTATCCCAAACTTAAAACATGATGGAAGCAGCAAGCAAAAGATAAGGCTTATTTTCACACCTCAGTGTTTTTGTACTCAACATAGAATGCTTCCCCAATTTTAAAGTAAAATTACCATTTATGCCACCACATACAACTCATAAAAATATTCCTAAGATCTAAATACAATTCCAATGTATTAAAATTGTACTTTTATAGTCCTAGGTATATATACTCTACACATCCTATTAAGAGTACTGCATGTTAACCTACCGTAGGATCACTTAAATCCCACACACACCCCCAGCTCCAAATTGTTATAAAATCCTAGCCATCTTAATACATTTGCATATGGAAAACATATTAATTTTTTTCCCTATTCTGCCTGTCAAGAAATATTTTGAGGAGAACGAAAATGGCAAATTAATCCACTGGTTCAAGTTTATGAGGAACTACACTTTAATAAATGTATAAAGTAAAAATCATGGCATGCACGGTTTATCTCTTGTGTTATTGGAGAGAGTTTAATAACTTGTTAAATCTAAATAACAATCCACTAATACAGGGGCAGACCATTCAAGTTTCCTGGCTCACCAAGTAAGGATTTTTGGCAGAAGTGCACTGCCCAAAAGAAAAAAAACAAATAAGTTTTGTTTTAGAAATGAATAGTTTAAAGCCTTTTTTAATCACTGAAGCAGGAATATACAGGGATGGTTTACCATTGTAAATCTTCTGTTCTAAATTCAAACAGAATCAGCTAAAAATACTACTTTAAAACTAAAATAAGTAAGAGTTTTAAAATTGAAATGCTAACTGATAAACAATGAAATCATTAGTGCAAGACTGATGTTGTTATCTCTTCTGTATCAGAATGGTGAATCTAAGTCAATATAAAGCAAAGTTGAAGGTCCAGTGCTCTTCACTGAGTATGTTACACCATAGTACTAAACCAAGTAGATTTTAAATATTCTGCACTCCAAAATAATTCTGCCTTCCCTCCCTGACCTGGCACACAGTAAAATTTTACAGCAATATTAAAATCTTGAAGAAAAATGCAAAGAGCAGTGATCTTTGACAACTGGTAAGTCAACTGGCTTATATTTAAAGCGTGTAATAACAATAATAACCATGAAGTAGGAAATCCTTCCAAATTATCTGCAGTTGGCACCTTAAGCTGATCCCACCAAAGATGACTACTGCAACAGAAATGTTGGATTACTGAAAATACCTTCTTTATATCTTAAAAAAAGGGGTTCATGAATCAAAATAATTGACACTTCATCTGGTAGACGATTTGCATAAGCAAAGCATTTGACACTGACCCGCATGACAT
The DNA here is from genome assembly GCA_026546715.1 of Gallinago undulata. NCBI lineage: Eukaryota > Metazoa > Chordata > Aves > Charadriiformes > Scolopacidae > Gallinago > Gallinago undulata. Next base: position 17,620,184 of record JAOTQQ010000041.1, read on the forward strand.
ACTGGTCTCAAAATTGCAAAATCATGGACTCGGTGGATGGAACACTCAGTGGATAAGGAACTGGCTGGATGGCTGCACTCAAAGGGTTGCAGTCAACCGCTCAATGTCCAAGTGGTGGTCAGTAACAAGTGGTGTTCTTCAGGAGTCCATACTGGGACCAATACTATTTAACATCTTTGCCGGTGACATGGACAGTGGGATAGAATGCACCCTCAGCAAGTTTGCTGATGACACCAAACTTGGTGGCGCAGTTGACACACTGGAGAGAAGGGATGGCATCCAGAGGGACCAGGACAGGCTTGAGAGGTGGGCTTGTGCAAATCGCATGAAGTTCAACCAAGCCAAGTGCAGTGTCCTGCACCTGGGACGTGGCAATCCTAGGCACAAATACAGGTTGGGCAGAGAATGGCTGGAGAGCAGCCCTGAGAAGGACTTAGGAGTGCTTGTGGATGAGAAGCTCAACATGAGCTGGCAGTGCACACTGGCAGCCCAGAGAGCCAACTGTGTCCTGGGCTGCATCAAGAGAAGTGTGACCAGCAGGTCTCGGGAGGTGATTCTACCCCTCTACTCTGCGCTTGTGAGAGCCCACCTGGAGTACTGTATCCAGCTTTGGAGTCCTCAACACCGGAAGGACATGGACTGTTGGAACGGGTCCAGCAGGGGGCCACAAGGATTATCAGAGGGATGGAGCACCTCTCCTATGAAGACAGGCTGAGAGAGCTGGGGTTGTTCAGCCTGGAGAAGGCTCCAGGGAGACCTTATAGGAGCCTATCAATATCTGAAGGGAGCCTACAGGAGAGCCAGAGAGGGACTGTTTACGAGGAAGTGTAGAGACAGGACAAGGGGTAACGGTTTTAAATTGGAAGACGGGAGATTTAGATTAGACACCAGAAATAAATTCTTTACAGTGAGGATGGTGAGGCACTGGAACAGGTTGTCCAGGGAAGTCGTGGATGCCCCATCCCTGGAGGTGTTCAAGGTCAGGCTGGATGGGGCTTTGAGCAACCCACTCTAGTGGGGAGGTGTCCCTGACCGTGGGAGGGGGGTTGGCACTCGATGACCTTTAAGGTCCCTTCCAACTCAAACGATTCTATGATTCTCAATACAGTACAAAAGAAGTAAAGCTGAATACATTCAAGTATATAAGGCAGCTAGTAAGAAACAAACAGTTTAAATTTAACAGTACCTATCTCAAAAGCAATGCCAAAGAGTAGCATTTACCATGCAATTAAGAGGAGCATGTTCCCTCCATGCTACTAATAGTGAATATAACGCTCCACCACTGTAAGAAAGTTATGCTAAAAAAAAAACCAATGGGTGCTTGAAAGCTCTTGCTATTGTTTCATACAAAACACAACCCTCAATTCTACACAAAACAGAGGAAAGACTTCAGAATGCGTAGTGGTGCTCCCAATATTTTTCTTGCGTACAAGACTGCCTATAGTGAAAGAAGGCTTGCATTTCAGTCATTCATTATGTGCCACAGGTTTTCACTTATTTAGTGCAATTACAAGGTTTACATCTTAAAATCTGCAAAAGTTATTTTGAATTCCAGTGAGTGACACTACCATCAGTATACACATATTGTGCCAAATAAAACTTGGTTGCTCAGCCCCACAGTTATGGTTGCAACAGGCTCTGACCATCAAATAATTATTATCCTATTCTAAATGAAAAAGGAAACAAGACCTGGAAGTCTTGTAGACTTGTAGAAGTAGTCCCCTACAAAATCTATCTCTGATCTTGCAATACAAAATATAATTACTTACATTATTACCTATTCCTAGAAACATAGTGTTCAAAGATTAGAGACCATAAATGAAAGCAGGTATTTACTCACCTACAGTATACCAGCTAGCATCTGTCAACTTGCTGATAACAGCTTCTTGAAATGATCCATCAGGCATTTTGGTTTCAACCACTGCACCAACCTGTAAAAAAGAGTATCTCAAGGTTATGTGTAATCTCAAACTCATATAATGGAGAAAAACACATAGGCATTAATTCTTCTGGCAAGTTACATTTTTGGGTTTTTTTTTTGTTTTGTTTTTTTTTAAAGACTCATTTAAACTAAATGCTACTTTGTAAAATTTAGTTACTTAGCGGGTAAGAACAAAGGTCCTTAAGTATGAAGGCTGAACTGGAAGTAAAACTATAAGAAACTCAGATCTAATTTCAGCATGACTTATATCATCACAAGAAATAATAGAAGGCTAATTGCAAATAAATATTCAAATATTCAAAGTAATTATTATTTTATTACTGATGTGCATGCAATGACTACTGTTTCTTATACTTTAAAAATTGTTATACTGTCAGCTAAATCAGACTTTCAGTAGCAGCATACAACACACATTGGTGGTCTTGCAGTAGCTATGGAAAAGACAGACAAAAAAATATGATCTGCTCTAGAGTTCTATTTGCAGTCAGTGTTTATAATGGAGCTATGTACTTTAGCAGACAACCATTCATATAAAAATACAAACCAACAAATCTTTTTATAAAAAATACATCAAGTCTTTTAAAACATAGTATTTACTGTTGTCTACCAGGCTTGAACTTAGCTTTGTAAACAAGCTCTATATTACTTACAAGAAGTTTCAAAGTTTTATTACATATAAGAAGTGTTGTGTCTTATAAGATACAAAAATAATTGTGCACTCAAAACTGTTTGCTTATGAAGTATACTACATGGAGAAGCAGGAACAGCCTTTATAAACTACAAGAGTGCAACTACTATTTATTTAGAATCAATCTGATCTAAAGCAATGTTGATTTAAATTCTATTGAACAGGTACCCACATCAAAAGCATCAGAATTCAGAATTTTACAAATCAATTATGTGATTACAAAAAAAAAAAAGGCACGTAATATACATACTCTTAGAGGTCCTTTCACTTGGTCATCCTGCACTAACTGAGTTGAGTTATCCCCCTTCAAGACCACCTGAAACACATTCATAAACATTTTTATATGTGTCTTATTTTTAGTAGCATAGAAAGAGCACATAAAACTGCATATATATCTTTTTCAAATACGACCTTTACCAAAGAGACATGATCGTTATTGAACACAAAATGCTTTGCATGGATGCTTTTACTCACAGGATGCCCCAAGTATCACATTTAATAATTAATCAATATTAATATAATAATATTATTATATTAGTATTTAATTAATCTGGAACATTCAATAACAGGAAAAATCAAACATCAGCCTTTCCAATGCAAAGAAAATACATTTTCTTGTAAATCTGGATATTGATGCAATCCAGGGCATACCTGGAACTGGGTTGCCAGATCAGAAAACTAAACAGGCTTTATCTCTCTCTCTCTACTTCAACTGTAGCACTTTATGAACAACACACAGAATACTAAACTACAACCAAAATAAAAAGATCTCTTTATTAAATATGTATCAAAAAAACAACCAAACTAACCACAATGACACCATTTCTGCTACCTTGTGCAAGAGAAAGTGTGTATGGCAAAAATGTGAATCCCTACAAGTGTAATGAAAACAAGGATCGGTTACAGTGCAAGTAAACTATACTTCTCCCTTTAAAATCCTACATTTGATAAGGTCATAGCAATGAGACCTGAAAGTGGGTGTAAACCTATGCAATTTGAATCCCTGAGTTTGCAGAGACTCAGAAACAAAAAAGATTGATATTTAGATGTCAACACTATTAACTGTTTCACTGCTGTTTACTATAACAAAAACTCCTACAGTGTTTTAATAATAATAAAAAAATATCCCAAATTCCTATTTCTTTTCAGGAATCAAAAGTTCCAGGAGCTTTCAATTTTCCCCTAACCATAGTCTACACTGTAGCTGTCTGTATTTATAAATACAACACCAGTGGCATGCTAAAATAGCAATGGTATTAACATACATTCAGATTAATAATGCAGTTTATGCAATTTTTATTTAAAAATTTATATTGGCATTGAGATGAATACAAACCATCCTGCTACTCAGGAAAGACTACTAGACTTTTTTGACTCTCTGCACTCTTGGCAACCATGCCAAGGTCTTCATTACAATATCAGGCTTCGCTTGTTAAAACTTCGATGGCTATAATATAATTGGGATACAGCAACAGAAATTTCCACCAAGTCACAGCAGCCTCACATACTTCACAATCTTACAATGGAGTAATAAACCATATGATTTTAGTGGGAAAATGAAACTCGCACCTATTAACAGTCTAAATACTCTATCAGACCAAAGATGCAGATAAAAAAAATCAAGGATGGCAGGAAGGGCAGCACACTGCTTCCTATGGAGCTTCTCACAAACACAAGTCTCAAAGAACATCCCATATTTCTAGAAGTATTCATTAAGAACAGGGGAAAAGACTCCAAGATCTGAACTGTGGGGTTTTTTTCTAATCATGAAGAGCGCTCTGATAAAGTGGTATATTCTAAATGTGTAACTGAAGAGGCTGATAGCTCCTTCTACTTGATCTAAGCATTAAAGCACATGAAAACTTAGATGTGTAGTTATAGAAAGAAGCTTTCATCTCTATTTGTTAGGGCATTTTTGGTCACTATCTATTTCTCACTAATGTGTTACATATCCTGGACAGCAGACAACAAAGTAGGAAGTGGGAGGATTTTGACAAAACACAGCAGAAAAACAATTTTTACATATATATATATACTTTGAATTCTTAACTTTTATTTAACTACATTTTAGTCTTGCTTTCCCGTACTAGCATTAACAACACTGCTGCAAAATCAAAATAATTACTTTCTTTTTTGTTTGTTTTGGCCTAAGACCTGTAAAAGTAGATGAATATTATGTGCCAGTACTATGTATGTGTAGAAAGTCAGCTACAGCCAGATCACACTGCTTAGAAGCAGCAGCAAGATGCTTGAAAGTTAACAAATGATATCCCAGATTGGGCATTGCCTCTTAAATTCCAAGCTATAAAACTGAGAATGTCAGCTGGAATGAAATATAACTTTTGCTTCTGAAGAGGTTACTCTTATTCCTTATTACTCATGTAAAGCCATAATCCTCTATTTGTGACATCAAAACTGATTGCTGTGAAACTGAAGCATTCATAAACAGAAGACAACTATGATCAGAAAAGAAGGAGAAAGAAGAGGTAATTTGAAAGCTCGTTCTTATTCCAGCATGCTCCTAGAAAAAATAAAAAAACCTACCAGTCTCCCCCAAAAAAGAATAAAACCCACCCCAAACCCAAAACCAAACTATGAAAAATAACTTTCAAGTGTTCTTTAAAACCTGTACAGTGAGGTTATGAACATTTCCAAATTTTCAGGACTAGGATCTCCTCTGACAATCCTTTCAACACAATGATTTAATAAAATCAGCAACAATCCCGGTACACTACCTTGACTTTCACAAGCCTTTTCACTGTCTTAATCTTTGCCTCACAGAAGGCACCACGGTACTTGGCACTGACATCAGTTCCCACTGTCAGGTAGGCAGGCTCATCTGCTGCCTATTCAGAAACAAAAAAATAATAAAATTTATTTTTCTCGTTTATCTTTACAGCTATATCACATTATACATTTAATTTTACATCTAAACTTTTAGACTTATGGATTCTTAAGTGATAAACATCTGTACTCAGAATTACAATCAGACTGTTCTTTAAGTGGGGGGAGAGGAGGGGGAAGACACAAGAAGTTACAGAAAGTTTTGTTTTACCAGTGATGGTGACACACACGACCACCACCCCCCAGCCATTTTTGTCAGACTCATTACTTTCCCAGAAATACCTTTGAAGGTATTGAACTGATAAATGGAACATCTCCTTACAAAATGGGCAATAACATATAGGACTGACCAATAATTCAAGTCATTCCTATACAGCATACAAAAGGAAAATGTTTTAATTGCAAAAAGGCAGTACAAAAGATAGTTATTGTTTTTTCAGGTATGAGCAATCAAATAATACAGAGTATTTAAAACATCTGAGATTGCTATTACCTAAATACTTAGAATTAAGTGTATGACATTATATATACCTGATTTTATTTTCCTGGTAACTAAAAGGAGATCTCTAGTGAAATTTGTTGTAATCTTTTTTAACAGCTGTTAACCAGTATTTTTATTTTCTGAAATGCCTTTATCAAAGCTTAACTGCCTTTGCATTTTAGAAAAAAATAATTGTTTTTCATCATGTTTTCCTTAATCTGCACTTTATAACTCAACATCCCACTTTATCAAACTTGGGGCAAAATTACCACGTTGAAAGTGTCTAAAAAGAAAGGAAATTAGCTCGGAATATTAAATAACAGGGTTTTTTTGTTATGGGTATTGGGTTGTTTGGGGTTTTTTATTGTTATTATTTCTCCAATTCTAAAAACAAAACGTTTTTCTCTCCTATGAATTATACTGCAATTTTTAAGCCTTTGTACTGAAAAAAACTGGCAAGAGCTAAGGAGGGACAAAACCTGTGGTTTTACAAACTTGCAATAACAACTGCTGATACACGAAGCATCTAAACACAGCAGCCCACTCCAACTCGGAGACGTTACAAATTTTCAGACGACTCCTGCGAGGTGGTAAGAGCTTTGCTCACCCACACCTCAGTTGGAGAGCAAAAACAGGATTTGCAGCACGCACCGAAACCCCGGCGAGCTTTTTCCTACTCTTGCTCAGCCCCTTCCTTATAGGCGATTAAAAAAATGAAACTGCCAGAGCTGCCAGCCGGGGGTGAGAAAGGGAGCCTTTCCCCGCTCCGGAGTCACCTACCTTCATCTTTAACGGTTATTTGAGGAATTCCAGCTCAAAGTCTTCTCCTCCCCGCGAGCACACGGGAAACCACTGCAAAACAAGGAGGGAGGGGGAGACACGACGCGGGGGGACGGTGAAGACGTCTCCCCGTGAGGAGGCGGCCGGGCTGCGGGGGCAGTCCAACGCGGGCGGCGGCAGCCACCGCCCCGTCCCAGGCCCGCCGGAACGGCGGAGGGAGGGAGAGAGGGGAGGGAGCGGGGCCGGGGCCGCCGCCCGCCGCTTCCCGCCCGGCGGCCCCCTCAGTGTGTCACGTCGCCATTGCTCCCGCTCACTACCTCGGCGCGGAGGGGCTGGGGCATGCGTTCAAGCCGTGAGGAAAAACACGCCGCCCCGTAGGGGCAGCTCCTCACTGGGGGAGGGTAAGGTGGGCGGCGGGGCTCGCCGCCGCCTTCCCCGGCCCTCGCAACTTTCAGCGGCCCACGGAGGGACGCGCCGCCGAGCCCCTCCTCCCCACCCCCCTCACCAGCCTCTGGGCGGACTTCTCGCTCCCCTGCCCGGGACACCCACCCAGACAGCCCGCCAGGACGCCGCAGCGCCCCGGCCCAGGGCAGGGGGAGGTGGAGCGGGGACGGCCCAGGGCCGCGCGCCTGAGGACAGAGGGCGACGCGGGCGGTCCCCAACGTCAGGCGCCGGGGGAGCTACCGGAGAAGACGGCCGGGGCGCTCGGAGGGGGCACGGGGCGGAGTTTGGCGGGGAAGGGAGTCCCCGTCCCTACCGTGAGGGGAGCGGCGGGCGTCTCCGTTCCCTCACGGGATGGTGCCCGAGGGGCGGGTAGGTTGGGGGCAGGGTAAGAGAGAGCTCCCGGCCCCGCTCCGCCTCCCCTCCCCCGGGACGGTGGCGGAGTTGCGGCCGCCGAGGCGCTCCCGCCGCTCCTCTCCGCCTCCTACCTGAAAACTCGGAGCGAAGTGGGCAGCCCCGCGCTGCCCGGCCCCGCCACAGTCCGCCGGCGCTGCGGCCCCCTCCGAGACGACGACAGCCCCGCGAGCAGCGGCGGCGGCTGAGCGCGGCCCCGCTCCACCCCCTCCAGCCCAGACTCGCACCGAATCAGCAGCGACGAACCCAATAACAAGCTGTTGAGCAGAATCTGCCCTGCTTGAGCTCCCATTGGCCCCCTCGTGACGCCCGGGGGCTCTGCCCCGTCCGGATTGGGCGCCGCGGACAGCACCCCCATTGGCCACAGGGCGGCCGGCAGAGGGGCATTGGCCGGCTGTTGACGCAGGTAGAGCTACGAAGACTTTTTATTGGTGTTCCTCCGGAGCACCAGCCGATTGGAGGAGATTGACGTGAAGTCAGAGTCCCCCCACAGGTGATTGGTGGGAGCCGGATCCGGATGTAGTTCTGGGAGCAGTGATTGGCCACGGCTAGGGGACAGGAAGAGCAACTGCGCAGTCTGATTGGTGTGGGCCGTCTCTTGGAGACGCGGTGGGGCGGGGACGAGCGGGAGGGAGGGAGGAAGGCAGGGGGCGGTGACGGCGTCCTGCGGCGGCCCGGGCACACAGGGCGCATGCGCGGCGGTCAGCCTGCCGGCGCCATTTTGCGTGTGGCTCTTTCCCATTTTAGGCCGCGGGAGGAAGGTAACTAGAGTAGCCATCGCCTGCCTTGCGAGCAGTTTGGGAAGCCGCTGGCAGCGGCAGACGAGCTTGGCTTGGTGCAGAGCCTCCTTCCGCGCTCCAGAGCAGGCGGCATCTCCTCGTTGCTCCTATACGGGTCAACTACGGCGCCATCCCCTGTCCCGCTTGGCGGCGGCGATGATGACGGCCCCGGAAATGAAGTGTCGGCCATGGTGGAGTGGCGGCGCCTCTGGCGGCGCCCAGCGGAACCTCTCTCTGAGAGGACGCGGAGGAACTGAGCGGTCTGGCGAAGCGCGGGGCCGCCGGTAGCCGTCCCCCGCCGCTCTCCTCGCGGAGCCCATCGGAATCGAGTGGCGGCGCTGAGGCGGCCCGCCCGCCGCGGTTGCTGCCGAGAGCCCCAGCAGAGATACCGCCGGGGCTGCAGGTAGGGGCTGCAGGCGCTGCCCGTGCTGCTCTCCCCTCACGCCGGGCACGTGGGTGGGGCACGGATAGCTGCGCTTCCGTGGGAGGAAGGCGTCGTTCCGTCGCCATTAATCACCCTCTGCTGCCTGTCTGCCTGTGACGTACTCGCGGCGAAGTCCAGGGAGGGGGACGTGACTGTCCCTCGCTGTCTGGTCGCTGCTGTACGCGGTGTTGACGGTTGTGGTGGCCGCCTGCCAGGCGGCTGAGGTCATCTCGTCACAGAAAGATGCAGCATGAACAAGGAGAAGACTGTAGGTGTTGATGGGGCTGAGTGCTTTTTGGGGTGTGTGTGTGTGTGTGTGTGTGTGTGTGCGTAGCCTTGTCTGGTCCTTCCGTCCCCGTGGCGGATGCTCTCTGAAGGTGTAGTCTCACAAGGCAGGACCCCTGATATCTGCACCTGTCAGAGGTCCTCTGTGAGAAGCTGTTCTCAGGGGCTAGCTTTGACACTACTAAATAGTAGTTACTCTTAATAAACTACATATATTAGTTTATATTAATTACTGTTAATAAACTATATTTTAAACGTTGATTTCGCATTTTAGCTTTTTAGATAGAACTTGCTGTATAGTTGAATGTAAGGCAATTCTGCTATTTTTCAGCAAATTAATAAGTATCTATTTGATAGTGCTCACTCTCAGCTACAAGACCTATGTTAGGTTTATCTAAAGCAACAGTGGAGGGACTTATCAGTATAGTTAGGAGATTCATTGTGTTAATTTGACAGAAAAAGATTGTTAGTTTAGGTGTAGCTTCTGTGCAAGTTGTGTTTTGAGGGTGGTTTTAGTATTTTTTATTATTAAAACTGATACTTTGGAAAGCAGCAGGCAAAAGGACAGCACTCTAGAGAGTTTAACAAGCAGTGACGTATAATGCAGGTAAGGTTTAAGGTATAATGCACACAAAGTGTGTTTAGAGTTCACTGAATGAGGTGTCTGATATGGGGGAAGGTTAGCTCTAGAGTTCTGGTGTTTGGATCTGGGTTGTAAAAACAAAGATGATTGAAGATGTATACAAAATGTAAAAAGGTTTGAGGCGTTTAGTGCTGAGGGAACTTTGATTCTGTGCTGTAGCTCAATTTTACGCAGTGGATAAACAGAAGAGCAAACTATTGTATAGAATATATTAATTCTAATCCAAATGTTAACAAAACTTCAAAATTTCACTTTGAATGTGAACTTCTCATCTCTCTGTGGAATGTATTGGCCAAATCATTACTTAAATCGTGAGCTTTTCTTGAGACACAATTTGTATCTCTGTACTAAGTATAGTACCATTCAATAAATAACAGTTTGTAACCAAACTAATCAATCTTGTTTCTGGTTTCTAGCAGAAAAACCCTCTCCAACTGGTTGTGTCTGTTGCAGCTGGCATGCTTAGGAAGTTCATGGCACATCGCAATTGTAAGCAATAGGACTCTCTAGCCAGTCAGCAGGAGAGGTGACTTGTTCTTTTATGGTATTTAAAGCTCCTAAGAATGCCTAGTGAAGCAGCTCAACAAAGAGCATAAACATTCTCACGCAATTTAAGGATGATGTCTAGTATAATGGAATGACAAAGCTGTGCTTTTGGCAAGCCAGAGAGAGCATCTAATTTTGGTTTAAAGTAACTTTTCATTGGAATATGAACTTCAGGACTCAAAGTTAGACTATGATAATGATTTTTTTACATCCTAAATGCATGTCAGTGTTAACTAGCCCTGAGACTCAAAGATAGTAGCTTGGTTGTACTGGATCCTTGCAGTTGTGCCCCATTCTCCAGTGCAATCCCTTACAGGGAAACAGTTGAAAGGAGTGGAGGAAACGAGCAACAGACATTTCTGTTGTGAGCCACTTTTATCATGAGCCACTCTGTTAATTTTACAAAGCTAACACTTCAGAAGCTCTAGAACGAGACAAATCACAGTAAGTCCTTTTAGAACCTAGTCTCTCTAGACGTGCTATAAGGTACACATTTTTTTTAATGTTATTGTTCAAAGCAGTAGTACTTGTATTATGTGTACTTTGTTAGTACTAAAGGTCTTGTGGATAGGAGATTCACCTTAGGATATGCACTTTTGTCTTAGCTCGTGCAAATTAGCACAAGGCTTCTTAATTTAAGAACAGTAAACACAAAAGCATCAAGGCACTCTTAAGCATGACACCAGTCTTTGATAGTATGTATTTCCAGAGGTTAGGTGATGGCTGTAAGTAAATTAGAAAAAATAATGTATTTTGGTGTATTAGTTGCAGAATGTACAGAAGTTTTGCCCAAAGTCTTCCATGTATGTGGCACTTGATAGGAAAAGGCAAATACAGGAATGCCTGTGTCTTACAGCATTCTTTATAAGAATAGCAAAGTAGTAGCCAAATAAAACTGTTGAATGTGTGATAGAAGAGAGATTCCTGGGATAAGTAAGATGTTTTAATTCTCTTCAGAAGTCGCATACTGTTCTGACATACAGCATTTACAAGTAGATAAAAACTCAGAATACACATACAGTCAAAGCCAAAATATTCTAAAAATATTAAAAATACTGCTTATCGTTCTAACATTGAGCTTTTTATGTAATGAAAGACTGTGCTACTTTGTCAGATTTTGCAGATGTTCAGGAGACTCTTGGCTTCCTTTATTTTTGTCTGAAGTGGTTAGTTTTTTGTTTGTTTTTTTTTTTAAATGCTCTTCCCCTTGGTGTTTCTGTTCTGTAAGTAAATAGGCAGCATTTTTACCAGTAGTGGTTGAGCAAGCATCTGCCTTGTGGTTAAGAACTTCTGCCTGTGTGGAACTTCTGTATTTCTGTACAAATGAAGGTTAGATGTGTGCTTCCCACAGCTGTATTATCGAAGTGGTTGCAAACTGCTCAGGCAAGAGCGTGTTAAGAAGTTGTGAAGTACTTAATGCGCGGGTATAAAGGAAAAAAACCCCAATGAATGTGAAGGTGAGAGTAGAAAGTTCAGTTAGTAATAGCTGGATTATAAAAGTAAAAGGTCAAACCTTCCTTCAGTTATGGAGAAAATTGTGCTTTATTGTTAGCTATCAGCAATAAGTTCCTTCATATTTATTATTGTGTGTGTCTGAGAGAAAACAAACAAAACTATCCAGTAATGCTAAATACTTACCTACAGTTTTCCCAGCTCTGGCAGATTCCTGTCTCCATGTTTAGAAAAGTGGATATTTAACTATTCAAGCATAACGTTGCATGCTTTTTTTTCAGGGCTCCGTTGCAACTGTTGCTGATGGAGAAGACACAAAGTTTAGCAACCCTTAGGAAGTCTGAATTAGCACATTACATCCACTGAAGTTTAGTAGTGGTTTCTTGAATTTGCCAAGGGTATATTTGCAGCAGTGCAGTATTTCTTGATATGAAATATCATAAAATATTTGCATCATAGTATTTTGCATGAGAAAAATCTGGGAATTGGGTTTCCTGTCAGCTCTGCAGCTAAGAATAATGCTTACTTTGTAGTTCCTTTTCCCAGTAACGCTTGTAAAATGATGTTGCATGCTCAACTTGTCAAAGTAGATTAACTGTTGTTAGTGGCTTCAGAGATTGCCAGGGAGAAGTAGTTCCATTTTTACTCAAACTATGTCTAGACTTCGTTATGCTTTGTAGCTGCAGATCTTAACTGCAATCCCAAGTGTTAAAATGTGTGTAGAAATCAGTGATGCATTAACTGATGTGTTTTATTAGCAGCCTAGCACCAAGAGAAGAGGTTTTGGTTTTCAACTGGTGTAACTGCTGCTTTCATCCTAGCCTGTTAGCCGTGTGGGGGTGTGTATCATGCAGTCTTTTAATTCCAAATGTAAAATGTTCCTTTTTTTAAGGCTGACTTGGTAATGTTGTGTTTGGATAGAATAAGAGCTGTGTTGCAAGAGACATTTTTTTTTTTCTTTCTTGTATTTATTTTTTTTCACTGAATTTCACTGAATTTCACTGAATTTTTGGAGTTGGAAGGGACCATAGAGATCATCTAGTCCAACTCC
>JAOTQQ010000041.1:17635513-17655125 GCA_026546715.1 Gallinago undulata
TTCCCATCTAAGCCATGGGCAGCCAGTTTCTCCAGGAGGATATTGTGGGACACTGTATCAAAGGCCTTGCTAAAGTCCAGGTAAATACCATCCACAGCCTTTCCTTCGTCCACCAAGCGAGTCACTTTGTTATAGAAGGAGATCAGGTTTGTCAAGCAGGACCTGCCCCTCATGAACCCATGCTGGCTGGGCCTGATTCTGCTGGCTGGGCCTACTTCTGCAAAGCATGGCTGCTTAGCAAAAGAAAGCTTGTGAAGGTAGTATAGGTATGGTGCCTTCTTCTAAGGCTTCTGCTTGTCCAAATTACTTTTGGATTAGGTGACCTTTAAAGGTGCCTTCCAACCCAAACTGTTCTATGATTCTATAAATCATAGAATCATAAAATTGTCTAGGTTGGAAGGGACCTTTAAAGATCATCTAGTCCAGCCATCAACCTAAACCTGACAAAAACCACTAAACCTTATTCCTAAGGACCATGTCAACCCGTCTTTTGAACACCTCCAGGGATGATGCCTTAACCACTTCCCTGGGCAGCCTGTTCCGATGCCCGATAACCTTTGCTGTGAAGAAGTGTTTCCCAATATCCAATCTAAATCTCCCCTGGCACAACTTGAGGCCATTGCCCCTTGTCCTATCTCCTGTGACTTGGGAGACAAGACCAACCCCCCCGCCTCTCTACACCCCCCCCTTCAGGTAGTTATAAAGCACGATAAGGTCTCCCCTCAGCCTTCTCTTCCTCAGACTAAACACCCCCAGCTCCCTCAGCCTCTCCTCATAAGACTTACTCTCCAGACCCCTCACCAGCTTTGTTGCCCTTCTCTGGACCCGCTCCAGCACCTCAATGTCTTTTTTGTGGTAAAGGGCCCGAAACTGGACACTTAGGGGTCTAATTACTTAGGGTTAACTTCCTTTTCATCCTCAGCTAACAAGATTCAGTTGGTCAATACTGATTCTTTTTTGAAAGTATTAATGCCCTCCATCTTTTGAATTTAATAACAATCAATTCTTTGATTAACAACATTATTTTTTGTAAGTAGCGGCTATTAGTCAGAATCTACAGTTCAGCCAGTGATTATAATCTGATTTTTTTCCTACTTAGCTGCCTTTTTCAAAAGATACTTTTTATTTGAGTATGTAGTTTGGAGGATGTTATTGCCAGTAGCTAATTTCCACATGGCTAGGGAATTAGCGCACCAATTAATTCTGCATAATGCATACTTAACTTGTGAGTTAATTGCAAGACTATACTGTTTGCAGGACCTTCAGGAATATGCAGGACCTCGTATGTACAGAACCACTAAAATGAGCTGTGTTGTGTGACATCCAGAACTCCAAAAGAACAGAATACCTGTCTTTTGGAGTTTAATTATTCAGGATCAATGAAAGATCTTTTATTAGAGAGGGAATTAGCTCTTACTTGTAAGCAGCACAAAGGGGGACAAACTAGTATAAGTGTAGAAACAAGCATCTAGCTGGCAGAAGTAGTTGTTTGCTAAACTGACTGACAGGAAACACATTAAGCTACATGTATTTTGATTCTGCCTCCTAAAACAGTACTTCATTTTTTTTTCTATTCCTGATGTATATAGAAAGTATTTGGGGAAAATAGCCTCTCAAGTGCTGTGCCATGTAGACTGTGAATTAGAACAGAAATTGAGCTTTCTTTTAAAAGCATTCTTTTAAAGCCATCTAGCACTCCCTTTGCTGCTCCTGACACCTGTTAATGTAGTCTAATGTAATAGGTCTCTGTCCTTCCCTGAAATAATGTAGGTAGCAGATTCCTGCTTTTTAAAAAGCCCTGCAAACAAGGTAAATTTCCCTTTCAAAACCTTGGGCATCATTTTAGTGTTTCTTGGGGGTTTTGTGTATGTGTTTGGAATGTTTCAGCTTCCGGGGGCATTTACTACAACTGAACCTACTATTCATCTGCTGAAATTTGAATCTTAATGGATGTATTTTGGTTATGCAGACAATACATACACCAAATGATGTCTAACTTTATGCAGCTATAAACTACCCTATGTTTTTTCTAAACTCTTACTTGGCTTGTCTTACCATGTCACTTAAAATGGTATTTTCAGTGGGTAGTTCTTACACTGTCTTTAGGGGAGACTTCAGGAGATTCCATTTTTTTCCTGTATCTGATCATATGTACATACTTAGACTGTAAACTCTGTGATGCAGCTGCCTGCTTTACTCTAGTTGTCCACTTTTGGTTGGCACAGCCACGAGTAAGAACCATTTTTAAACAACTGTTTTGAAGTCCTTTAATAACTACAATAGAAAGAGCAAGCCCTGGTGGTTGCTTAGTCCATCTGGAAGTAGGAGATTTAGTTTGAGCTTGATTGTAGATCCCATGCTCTCAAATACAAAAGTGTATTTACTGGACAAACGGTAAGGCTACACCCTTACCTCTTGTATTATCACCTGTTTTCTGCAATTCTGTATAATTAGATATTATATTAGGTAAAGCAGTGGGTGTCTCAAAATAACTCTCAGTTCTTAAGTAAAAGCAGCTTCCTTGCTGTATGTAACCTGAAAAACTGGTAGGTGGAGAAGCTAGTCCTTGTCTTAGGCATACACAAGGAAGAAAATGAGGGGGAGAGAACAGTCTCCGTGCTGTATTTTTGGTGCTATTACGGTCTTAAAATTGTCATGACAACTAATACCATTTTTCTCTTCAGAATCTTGAAACTGTGCAATTATTTTAAGGTCATGATTATCTTCCAGCTGATAAACGCTTAAGATAAGTTGTTGAATTCACTGTTTTGTGTTTCTTTCTATGGTTACAGTTTTATCTTAAGGATGAGACTTGTAAAACAGCATATGTAGTTATTCCAAATCCCCTTCCTTAAGAGTGAGTTAGCCCATATAGCCAGACAGCATCCCAAGCACTAGCGTGTCTGTACACTGTCAGCACGTGGGGCTTTTAACCTCAGGCCATCAAGCTATTTCTGTTGATGAAAAGGAAGTGACAAATGACCTGATGCTTGGCATACTTCAGATCTGCATGAGAAAAATTCTGGTTGAAATTTTCCTTTCTGAGTCGGTACCAAATACACGTTAGTACTATTTCTTTTGGAGATATCCATAAGGGTTTCTGCCACACAGGAGACTTTACATATGCATTACTTCCAGGAGCTTCTAACAGATCAATCTTCCCATAATTTCGTCAGCAATACTAGTCAGTTGTAATGAAGAGATTTTCCAAACCAGTACTTTTTATGGCCTTATAAAGGCAGTACAAACAATGAAAATTAGTTATCCTTATGCAGTAGCCTAAACTTGATTTTTGTATTCTGCAGTCCAGTTGCATATTCTAAAATATGTCCTAGTGCACTCATGGAGATGTACATAAGTAAACCAGGTACTGGAATGTGTTGTTTTTTAATTTGTCATCTGCAGCTCACCATAGTTTCCCTCTTAATTCTCTTTAATACAGCTTCTGTATGTGGATTTGCTGTCTAAATATTTATAACAGAGAATGTGACACATCCGGTTTTATTTAATATCAGAGCAGTGATTCATCAGGTTCTGAGTCAGTGGATGTATGAGACTTAAAGAGACAGGAAGCATCTTCCTGTACATCCTACTCCTGCGACATTGGATCTATGTATTTCTAAAATCGTCCTTAGATTTTTTCTGACCATAGATAAAGGTCAGCTCTCATGAAGAGGTTGAGCCTGTAGTCTGGTATCTAATTTGGAAAAGAAGCTGACAGTAATAATCACCTTGGTATTGTTTAACTCAGTGTTGCCACAACAGGCAAGACTGCTGTGCAGTACTGTATGTATTACTATCCACTGCAAAATGTACATATTCTTGAATTGCTTCTCATTGGACTTTGCTATACAACCTTCCACAAGTGAAACAGGAGAGCATGGTTCTTCAAAGGAGCTTTTTAGCTAGCTACTTATTAGAGAACATGGCAACTTGAAAATTCTGCACAAGCAACTACCTTGCTCTGTTCCTACCTGTATCTTTTCACATATGGAATATACTCCTTCTACTTCATCTGGTAAACCCACACAACTATCTTGGTTTTGTCACTTAACCCTGAAACCTGACTTGTGTAACTGTTACACTTCCTGTACCTAGTTGTAAATGGCTGTCACTGAAAGGTCTGGATGGATGTGTGTAACCACACATGGGGATGGCTTTTAACTTCCATTTAGGAGTTTGTCAGCAACACTTTTGTTATAGAATAAAGACAAAGTGAAGAGAATCAAGTAGTTCTGCTGTCAGATACACCAAGTTAAAGATCAGCTCTCAACTAATGTTTAAAGTGCCGATGGGAGCTTCCTGATTGGCCCTCACTAACGACTCCAACAACTGAATCAGTGGTAAACTTCAGCAGTAATTTTACTTTGAAGAAATGCAACACGCAGCTAAAGGCTAACTCAGTGTAACTGCTACACTGTTACCTCAGGAGAAGACACTGAAGGAAGCGGTCTGTCATGTCATGATTAATGTTGGCTCAGGCAGGCCTGAACAAGAGTTCCAGCATCCTTTGAAAGCTATGCCCAGCTTAAGAGAAAAGAGTTCAGGCACCTTGACTCCAGCTAAGGCTTAAGCCTCAGACAAGACAGACCCGTCTATCTCTATTGACTTCCCCTTGACACAAAAAGGAAGTAGAACTTGTGTCTTGTAATCTCATTAGAAAAGCAACTGTAGAAGGCCAAGTGTTTTTTCAAAAAAAAATGTATAAAAGAGATAAACCTGTTAGGGAAAGCTTTTGTTTTAAGGGCTGGTGAACATTAGTGTGTAGTATTAAAGCTGAGGAGTTTAATTCATTTTTAGGTTAAGATGACTATTAGAATTTTAACTGCACAGTCTAAAAAACAAGTCATACGAGGAGAGGCTGAGGGAACTGGGCATGGTTAGTTTGGAGGAGGCTGAGGGGAGACCTCATTGCCCTCTACAACTGCGTGAAAGGAGGTTGGAGAGAGGTGGGGATTGACCTCTTCTCTCAAGGGAATAATGACAGGAGCAGAGGGAATGGTCTGAAGGTGGGGCAGGGGAGGTTTAGATTAGATATTAGGAAGAAGTGCTTTACTGAGAGGGTGGTCAGGCACTGGAATGGCCTGCTCAGGGAGGTGGTAGAGGCACCATCCCTGGAGGTATTTAAGAAATGGGTAGACATGGTACTTCAGGGCATGCTCTAATGCCCAAGATTGTTGGGTTTTGTCTCTTGGTGGGTGTGTGTGTTGGTTTGGGTTGTGTTGTGGGTTGGTTTTTTTTGTGTTTTTTTTTTGGTTTTTTTTTGTGGTTGGACGCCATCTCAAAGGTCCCTTTCAACCATGAAGATTCTGTGATTCTGTTCAAACAAGACTTCAACTTCAACTGAGTTCTAAGAAGCTGAACAGAACCCTTTGTTACTGTGTCTTTCAAGACTTAAGTGACTAGAACAGTGAGCCTTTCTTTCCCAGGAAGTAGTGAAAAAAAAAACAGGAAAGCTTCTTTTCAACTCCTGGGAAAGTTAACAATTAATAAAGCTGATTCAGAAGTGTTTTAAGAAACTGCAAATGAATGAAGCTGTTTAAAAATAGGTTAACTCATAAAGCATTAATTCCAGTTACATTGCTTAATAGACCTTGAAGCTTTAAAACTTAACCCAAGTGCTATTTTAAATTGGATTAGTTTTTAATTTCTCCTACTCTTCAGATAAACCTAAGATTAATACTTCAGATTAAAACTCCTTTTCCTGAACTCTTGCTTGTTATGTAGGCTGTAGTTGTGCACATCACCTTAACCTGTAACCAGCTCTTTTACAGTTAGGTATGTTTTCATCTCTTCTGCCAAGGGCGATCACAGAACGTGGCTATGAATGAACTGCAAATTGTGATACTCGTTAATCAAGGAATAACCAAGTACTAGTTTTTAGTATTAAACTCTGCACTATAAACAAGAGACTTTTCAGATTTCTAAACAGATTGTTTTTCTGTACCTAGCCTGGTTCAGATAGAGTGCTGTAATAAGAGAAACAACACCAGCCTGGTAATATCTTTCCTTCTTAATATCTGTTTTCATACAGAGTATGGTTGCTTCTCTATGATGCTGGCCTATATTCTTTTGAAATAAAAGCTAACAGGCAGTAAAATGGAAAATTTATTAGTGCAAGTTGGTCGCTCAGTTTCTTCCAACAAGTACACATTAGCATCCCATGCTTAATACATTATAAACAAACCTGTTCTAAATTAAGAAAACAAGCTGAACTTGTCTTGAAGTAACAATGTGTTACATATTGTCATCATCTGATTCATCTTCCTCTTTCAAAGATTCCTATTAAAAAAAAATTAAAAATAGTTTAACAGTTGTTTTATAATATGGCCTGTAATAAGCAAAATAAGTTTTGCTGTAGCTTTACAATCCTCTCAATCTAGTCAAAGCCTTTGTATTCAGCAGGCTAGTTCACATCTTTAGAAGATAATACTGACCACCATCATTACTTCTAGAAGAAAAGCAAAGCTGTTAAATGCTGTCAAGTTTAACTTAGTCCAGATAGTTATCTTTAAAAACTGACCAGACAACATGATTTACTACCTCTCCTACTCACTTATACCTCTGTTGAAGAGTTAATACATTTACTTTTGAAGGGGAAAACACACCAGCTGTGTAAGCCCGCTGAATTGCACTTGTTTTTGAAAGTAAGATCTAATCCTGGATTACACTGTAAACTTCACAGTTTACAGTGTATTTATTTCAGAATAATATCACCTAATGCTCAAGTGGTGTGTGTTGTAACTATACATTTTTCCAGCCATCACAACAGTAGAAGCCTAATCTTCAGTTAGTTCCTTCTACTCTAGACTTGACAATCAATCTCTGAAACACTGCCAAAGTCAGACCTTACCTTGGCATATTTTTCTGCTTCTTCCCTGATGTCTTTGGGAACAATTTCATGTTTTCCATTGGTTACTGCCAATAAAAAGAGTACATTTTAAGTAGAATTCAAAGACCTTGACATACAGAGTGAAGTTAAGCAGCAATTTCAGTTACAGAAAGTTACAAATTTTCTATATTTATAGGAATTACAGAAATGTATTACTTTGTCCAACCCAGCTGAGTTCCAGCTCAAAAGCTTTATCCTTTACTTCATCGTGAACTATGTAGATTCTGGAGGGAACAGAGAAAGTACAGAGAAAGATTAGAACAGATTGATCAATAGCCTTAAGATACTTTCTTCCTTTCACATATTTCTTCTGTTGAAGTACTCTTCCTATGGTTAGCAGAAGCTCTCCCTGTGCTTTCTTCCCTGCCCACACACACACACAAAAACCCATCAGAGAATTTGCCAGGTTTAATTGCTAGTATAACATTACATTAAATGATTACAGCTGAGATGCAGGTTGAGATGTTCAAGTTACCGTAATCAGAACAAACATTAAGATACTGCAGAGCCAAGGCTACGTCATTATTGCCTGTTTCTGCTAGATTGGTTGTAATACAGTTAGGAGTGTCCTTTATTTCCCCTGTGTATCTTAGTTCAGTTTACACTTAAGACTAAATCCCAACACTATAGTATCTTGTGTCTTAATTAGAAGCCTGAGCATAGATCTCCGTACAGATTGCTATACATGGCAAACGTGATGGTAATCAGAATTTATACAAGTGGTAGCACAGCCTACATATTGCCATCCAGACTAGTAACATCCCTCCTTAGTCTGTGGGACAAAAGCCTTACGATTCCATAATAGCAATACTGATTTGACTGCATTATAGTATTCAGTACTCAGTGGCAGAACATGTAAACAAACTATAACAACTCGATGAGTTGAAACATACATTCAAAATAACAGTAGAACTTAAAATAACCTGTGGCTTCACTTGTTGAGAAGGTTGTATTCCTTAGTTTGGTTCAGAATGCACTAATAAGTCAAAAGCAGAAAAATACCAGCTATTTCTAGCCAACGTAGAAAGCTTGGAGGACACAAAGTACTTCCAATGAAGTTTGATAAAAGTCTTGTGAAACAAATATAAAGAACAAAGTTAACAGTGGTGTCCAGGGAAATATAATTACATTCTTCTGACACCCTTCTGTTGCTGTTAGATTAGACTTACAGATCATTGCCCAAGATGATCCATAGGCCTTTCTTACATGTTCGGCTGACAAGCCCTTTGCAACAGCACATACCATTACAAGCTCTTGAAGAAATTATTACTCTGGAGTCTGTCTAGAATTTTAGGGTTAAAAAATTGATTAAATGATTAAAATCTTTATTATACTGCTATCTTGTTCAGCTACTAAGAAGCTGAACTTAAACTGAAAGCCAGAATTATATCTAGAGCTGCTGTTAAGTTTTGAGCTGAAGCAGAATTACAGAACAGAAGCCTTTTCATTATTTGAAAATCCATGCCTTACTTGAGCCGTAACTGCTGTGAAGTCCTTGCTAGGTTTCAAGAACAGAGACCCTACAAACTTTTGCCTCTAGCTGCTGCCTTAAGAGCCTCACACACAAACTTCAAAATAAACTTACATGCTTAAACACCAATGATAAAACCACATTTATTACTTCTTTATAACCTTCTAAGCGATAGTCATAAAGTGCTGGAGATAAGTTTTGCAGCTGCAGATTATTAAATTTGTGACAAGCACAGAACATGTCCCTAAAGCATTAAAATGAAGTAGAGTAATACCTGAAAGGATAGTTGTATTTGTTTGAAGAAGTACTAAGTCACAAAGTGTTTTCAAGATAGATGGCCAATTCATGTTCTACCTAACAGAAAGTATTCTCTCTTCCATTATCTTCTCCCCCCCCTGCCTAGTACATGACTTATTTTTTTACCCCTGTTAAGTACACTATTCTCACATAGAGTTTGTGGAATAGTATTAGTAATTACAGGCATCTATCACTGACGTGTTGTCCTAAATTGCATCAGTATATTGCAAATTAAATATTTCCAGTCTTTTGATGTGGTGTTAAACTTTATCATTCAAATAAGACCAGCTATACCCTATATACATCTTTAAACAAGGAGTTGGACTTTGCTTCTTTCCTAAGCACTTGGGTTGTTTTAGGCAAATAGGAAGGCTGGGTCAAATACCTCAGCTGCATTTCTAGACTGCTGTTTAATGTCTGAAGCATCAGTTCACTGTTTAATCTGCATAACAGTGTATTGCTCTTTCTTCAACATCAGGACACCAAGGACTTTCCCCATCTGTCACTGGGTTTATAAATTTTAAAAACAGTGACTACATTCAGACAGTTTAACCTTTAGTACACTGGTGCTACAAGTTGCACCTGTAAGTAGTAGATGAGATCAAAAGACATTTTTCACATTCTTTGGCACTTTTCAGTACTGAGTGGCATATCCTATGTCACAAGAAGAGGAAAAAAAAACCCAATAGCAGAATATACTACAGTCAGCATGAACACTTATCTAGTACAAATGAAACCTGGCACCCAATTAAAAGCAATAGCTTCAGTTTGAAACCATAGCAAGCTCACCAATACAGATTTTTGTTGAGTTGGAAAAACAGACCAGAGACTTACATTTTTGCAACCTCTTTAACAACATCACGGCAGGTCATGTCCTTCATCTGTAGACGAAAAATACACAGCTTAAGAGAGTATATTGTTTTCCATTTCCACAAGGCCAGAACATGAGTGGCTGTGCACATGCCTAATGAGCTTACTGTTTAGTAGTGGTAAAAGTGACAAAAAGAGAAGAACAAAGACAAAAAGAAAAATTTGTTCTCTGTTATGTGTCTTTCAGCCTGCTATATGCAAGTCATTCTTATAGTGAAGAATTTTACAACTGAAAGATTCTATGAAAAAAAAACACGTTACATGGAAACTTCCTCAGCTTAAAGCACCCACCAGCTGGAAGCTTGTAAGCTGAACAGATAAACCTTAGCTCAAATTGTTCTTAGATGCTTTACGATCAACTGACATAAATTAACCCCACTGGGGTATGGGGGAGGCATGGTATTTTCACATATAATAGTCGTGTTCTTTCTAGTTATTATAGCAATACTACTTCTCTTACCAATATTATAGGCAAGCAATTTTGACTTAAGTAATGCCCTATGAGAAGAATATTGTTCCAGTGTTAGCAACCAACTGCATGCCCAAGCAAGGTATCAGCATCTCATTTTAGATTTTTCTCACTGTTGTATCAGTCTTGTGACAGTTTCACAGTTAATCAAAACAAAGTCTGGTGCCAATTTCCATGACATAATAAACTTCAGCTTTGTAAGTCAAACCAAGTCTTGCCAAGTCAAGTCTTCTAGACTATGAAGTAGTAATATGTACATTTCATTAATGCAGGTTCAAAACAAGATTAGCCTCATTTCCTTTATGAAGGTTTCATTTCAACGAGCAACATGGATATCGGCCTCTGATACTACACTCACAAAAACGCACCTGTTGTTATTCATTGGAACCAAAAGGATGTCAGACACAAAATACAGTCCAATACATTACACATTTTACTGACACTTCCCCTAGCATAAAATGATTGTCAAGTTCAAAATAAGTTACAGCTTTTTTCTCTCCCTATTATTTGCTCTGACCTCAGAACGTAACACAGAAATTATATGTATTTTACCATCTCTGATTCTTAAAATGTTTTCAGAGCTGTAGTATGGAAGCTAGTTTTGAGACACTGGTGAAGGAATTAAGATAACAACAGTCCTACTATCACACATACTTACAAATGAGAAAACTGAAGTAAATTTAATTTATTGCCATTACATTTTTCCCATCCCAGGTATGTTAATTCTGCAGACAATAAGAGTAAACACTGTAACAATTTATCCCAGGAGTTATGTACAATTATGTCTATATATCAAGAAGTTATACACTTCAGCATCAGAGCTGCATGGGAAGCACTACAGAAGAGATGAACAGATTCAAGTACTCTCCACAAGACTACAAGTTTTCCCACAGCTGAAGATACGTATTTGCATAAGATGCAACAGATGTGATCAGTGCAGTGTTTTTTGTGTGCAACCTCAGCTATGTGTGAGGGTTTTGCATACTATGTCCCCCCCACATACAGTATCTTCTCTGCAGTACCTGTAAGGTGAGTTTAAAATTTTGACTACCTGCTTGCCTCTCACTTTCTACCTGTAGTCTCTTCTTCCATGGGAACAAGTCTCAGGTGACAGGCTACTGTAGGCAGTATTACCCCACAAAAGGTTTTGTACGTCTGTCTTTTTCCCATTTCATTTTTGACAAATTCATCTTGTCTCCGACCCAGAAATCTGCCCAGTCAACAAACCAGTTAACAAAAAGCAAGGGCATGCAAGACTGGAGTTGTTTCACATTGCTGTGACGAGCTTGTATGCGTTACTGAAGACATTCTGCAAACAAGCCATTCAGCAAATAAATGCAGTTAGGCCATATGGCACGTCACTGTTCCCATGTACTGAATTGTATAGGCTCTACTGTAAAGTTTAAGCAATACGCATACTTATTAGCTGTACAAAAATTAGTCAATAAAACACAAGTTTTTGAAAATTCCAGCACTGCACAGAAAATTCATTTTTGGGGGTAGATTATGTGGTACCCAACATACCACCTTTCTGCCAATTGGCACACAGGGAAATTGAAATTATGATTTCTCAAATACCACAATTCCAGTATCAAGATCAGATGATCTTGTAGGCTTTTTAATTTGGTATTCCAACCAGATTCAAGACTGAAGGAATCAAGTGTAGGAACATTTTAGTTTTTTTCTATAATTTTTCAGTTATGATGCTATAATACCATAAACAGACTATTGTTAAAAGCATGAACCACATGAACTCTGAACCTTTCCATGAACAGCTGTGCTGTACTTCTGCAGACCAAAACCGTAAATAACATATAAACAGAGTATAAAGTAAGAATTGAGACAGATGAAAATAAGAAATAAAAAGATGAAATAAAGTAAGAAATGAGACAGATGAGAACTAGGGTTGTCCCATGTTAACTGTCTCCAATTCCAAGAGTGTCAAATAGTGAAAGACGAGAGAAGGACAGACGTCTTTCAGTATTCTAACATTGTTCTGAATCAGCTTAAGGCACACTTCGGTACATTTCAGTAATCTTCTCTCCACGGACTAGTTTTACCCAGCCAGCTGTTTGTATGCTCATTCAGAATGCTATAAGCAACTTCTCAGTATGCAGAACTTTCTTGTAACACTTCACAAGTTACAGTAGTATGCAAGCAAGAAATGCTGAACAGAAACAGCTCTTTTTGGTCACAATGATTGTACTCTTCCAGTGTTCACAGCACTGAAGTCCTTTTCATCAGACATGTAAAAAGTGTTTTAAAAGGTCTATTACAGTCAGCAACAGCAAGCTACTGGAACAGATCTTTTGAAAAAAAGGCAGTACCTTGACACCAGCCAGCTGGGAAGCACTGTCTTACCTAGCAAGGACTTTATTTCTTGCGATTTCATTTGCAGAATCATAATATTCCAGAGGTTTAGTATTCTGCAGTTCCATTCACTGTCCTTAACAAGACCAGATTTTTCAACTTTTTTAATAAATGAATCATCTAAAAACCTTCATTCACAACTAAAAACTTAGTTACGCTTTTATATTCACTACATTACTTTGCTTACTGGCATGCATAGGAGTATACGTTTACTTTTCTTGTTTTGAACACGTGCACTCCTTATGAAGTACCCATTGCCCAGGGGCAAGACTTGAGAAATATTTCTATTATGGAGGCTAAAGCATCTCCTAGAATGCACAAGAAAATGTTCCATCTGCTTCTCCTGTTTTTTATATATTTTAGTTATGCAAAAAGGTAACATAATAAGCTAGAATTACTTGTTTTGAAACAGCACCACAAAACTGTACTATCATACCTGAAGTTTCTCAATCTCTGTTTTTGCAGCCTGCCTGGCTTTACCAATGGCACACCCCCAATAACCCTAAAAAAAAAAAAAAAAACAAAACATGCAAATTTAATTAAATAATAAGCCATCTACAGTGCTTAGTGTCCCATAGCCTATGACAATCCTTACCCTACTCACATAGTGAGAAGGCTGTGTAAACCTTGGTATTGTTCTCTCTTGGCACACATTCCCAAATTGTTGAATAGAAGCCAATTACTAGATTAAGTACTACCATTGTTGATAGAGAACAGAAGTGCTCAGTAGGTCCTGGACAGAAACCTTAATTAATACCTCCTTAATTTCTTATTACAGTGAATGTAAGAGCAAACTAGAATTAAGAGAAATACACTGAAGCGTAAATACATAAAAATGAAGCGCTTCTATTTCCTTCAACAGCTATGGTATTGGATATATTGAACAAAAATTTAAAAAAAAAAACAGAATAGTATGAGCACATATTGTCCTATGCATAATACAAAGCTGAAGAAGCAGGACTAGAAACAATTAACAGAAGTATCTATTTTGATTTGACTTGCTGCCAGTGTCATGAGTAACAGCCTTCTCTCTCTGAAGTATTTTGTGAATAGGCTATCGCTATAATATTTGCCCTTTTGGGTCAGTGCACAGGACTTCTCATTGGATATAGCCAGGTGGAATGAACTCCCAAATTTGTGACAGACAAGCTTTAAAACTAGTTTCTCAGAAACTGTACTTCTAAGAAATACACAATGTGTATACAACAAGGGTACGCAAAACTCGGCTCTGTTCATTTTAAGCAGCAATACACCAGAGATCTTCTCAGGCAGAAAGGGAAAAAATTAATAGTGCTTTTGGAATGACACTTACTATTTCTCTAAATAGGAACTTTTAAGAGGGGAGCTTATGTCAAGATGGAAATATTTTTGACACACTCACGTATGAAACTCCTGATGGATCAATCATGTACAGCTGTGCACCATCATCATCATCATAGGACCCCAGCATGAAACTGGAAGGGAAAATGTGAAATTAGAAACATTTCTTCTACCAACTCACACAGAATTATAGAGACTACACCAGCTCAGGTTTCCTACATTCTCCTTGGAGCAGAACTACTCCTATCCTGCTATGTTCTATTAAGCAATTTGTCTGAACAGTTTACTGTTACCATAACAGCACAGCACCTGCAAGTTTCAAGAAGCATTTCTCTTATCTGTATCTGGACAGCAGATGTCCATTTAGTAGTCCCTTTGTACTTGAACCATACCGTAGTTGTAACTTACTCTTTACCTACCAGGGCAAGGAGGATGATCGCAAAGGAAGGTTCTGCTTTTGTGACAATCGCAGATTTAATAGCATCAAATCTTCAACTTTAAAATTCAGAGACAAACTGGCAATCTACGTAGAAGCTCTTAGGCATATGTAAATTCTTCACCTCATGTTTTACACACAGACACGCTAAAAGGGAGGTGAATCTATTTATGAGATGACTTTTAGGTTACTAATTCCAAGTTTAAAAAAGACCTCAGACAACCTAAGCAGTTTCAGTGACTGTTAAGCTAAAGATCCTTAAAACAGTGTATGGTCAAAAGACATACCTGCAACCAAAAGGTCTGACAGCACTGTACAGTGTGTACGCATGCACATACATAGCCACTCTGTCTGCAAGATGCTAGACGGAAAAGGAAAACAAAAAATTTGAAACATTTATTTAATCTATAGGTAAACCTCAATTAAACAGAATTTAATTCTGTCAAGACTAAGAAAGCCAGAAAACCCGTGTGAACTGTGCCAATTGCTTACCTTCAGTGGAATATCATAGCCATAGTTAGATCTAAAGTTAGAAGCCTCTTCTCTAGCTATATCTGCCAAAGAACGAGCATCTGCCAGAAGTCCTGCTACTGCCTGAAAGGAGAATTATCATCAGCTAGGCCAAACATACTTTTCAATAACTTAATAAAATTAATGGAAAAAAGTCTAATTATGGACTTAACCAAGATATTTACTTAATTCTACATATTACCACAAGGGAACTCAAACTATCCATCTGCTAGCAAGCTCAAAACATGTCAATATGATTCTATATTAATACTGAATAGAATTTTTCACTAGGAAAATCAAGAGCCAAAATTATCTTTATGTTAAATAGCATCTTATGATTTGCCATGACTACAGTAACCCAATACAAAACAACTACATAACCCAAACCATGTATCATATAACTTATATTCAATAGATAGCTTCAGGCATTTCTGTCATACAGTAACCACTACTTGATATCATCCTGATATCACTATTATGGATTATTAGCCAGTAATTCATACACCCATCTTTAAAGAAGTCAGTAACTCCCACACTGTTGAGAAGAGACTCTTGTATGCAGCATGTTTTCCCCTTCACACCTTATTTGTTAACTGTATAAGAAAGCACTACTTTAACACTTGTGTTTATATTTACATTCAAGTTTGAACAACTGAAATGCTGAAAAGCAGTTTTAAAAAAATTAAAACAGCCTCAAAAATATGTATATCTTCCATTTTTAATTTGGATCTTATTTATATAGATGTGCGCAATCAAGACTAAATTACAGAAAACAGGAAAAAACAAAACCCATTAGCATTTCTGACTCTGTACACAGAAACATTAACATTACTTTCTTAATCTACTTATTATTGATTCTCCTATTGCTACATTTCTATTCTTGGGGGGGTGGGGTGGGGTGTCCCTTTCAATTTATAAAAAACTAAAATTAAGTAGCACCTTACCATTCCAACATGCCGATCGACATTAAAGAGACGTTTATTGGAACCCTCTTCATAAAGCTTGGACAGAACTAGTTTTTCTACTCCAAAGACAACACCATCTTTGCATCTTATCCCAATTGCTGTACTGAAAGACAAGATAAATTCAAGTTTCTCACACAGAACTGTAGTGTAAAATACATCACAGACAATTAACAAAATACAGGAAACAATGACATAATTTCCCCAGAAGCAGATTAGTTACAACTCCACTTTTAACATTGAAGACAACAAGGGGGGAAAAAAAGCCAAAGCTCACTCTTAAATAAAGGAAGAGGGGACTGCCAAAAGTCCCTACCCAAATAGTTTTGGAAGCACTGTTTGGAGATGTCACATAGCTGCTGTCCCATCACCGAGCCAAATGATAGTAGTATGAAAACCGCTGACAGTTTAACCTCTCCTTTTGGTAAATTCACTGTTGATCTAGGACATGTAACAAGTCTTTCTCTAACCCTCCAGAAGTGCGTCATCAGGCAAAAATTACCAACCATGGCACACATGAAATACTTATTGGACAGCCTGTAGCCAAAATCAGACACCTGGGAGATCCAGTCCATGCCTTGCTAATCAATCATCTCACTGCTGCTTGATCACAGTTGGTATTTTCACTTTATAGCATTCCTTTGCTTATACTCAAGGGAAGACAGATACAGAGATTCTGATGTACCTTTAGCAGAATTTTGTCCTCAGTTTCTTAAGGAATGCTTATGAAGTTATTATAAATTTATGAGGCCCTGAGCACATCAGTCTCGCATCTCTCACATCTATAAAATGGATTTAGATACTATTACAGCAGCTCTGTACTGTAACAGCCAAGCACCTTACACATAGTAATAAGACCTGCAGATTTTGCCCTAAAACATAAATTTTTCATTGCCCTTAACACATGAGTGAGTTTACTTTCTTATTGTGTGTTCTCCACAACATAACCATTTCTAGCAAGGAGACGTGATTACACTACTTTCACACTTAATTTGAAGCCTGCTAAAATAAATCTTGGGACATAGTTGCTTTGAAGTAATTTTAACAACATCATTTTATCTGTAATGCCATCATGCTTGTCTAGTACAATTCCTCTGCTTTAGAAAAGGCCAACCAACAGGCAGAGATGCAGATATTTTTATCTTACCTACTATTCTCCACAGCTTTCATAGCATATTCAACTTGAAATACTCTGCCATCTGGAGAGAAGGTGGAAGCTGACAGATCGTACTGAAGATGAAAACAAACAACTCGTCAAAAAACATTATATCCCAGTATTTTCAGAAGTTTATTTACTTAAAAATGCAAGATTTCTACTGCATGACATCGATAACTATAAAGCACCAGAATCAGGCTTCCCTCTTGCATAAGACACGTGAGCAACAGCAAACACAAACAGCTACAAGAAGTCATTCCACCACGATACCCACACTTCAAATCTCATCAATCCAGACATTGCACAGGTCTGAAATCACCATGCATTATGCAATACTTAAAATCTATGGGAAGTTTCACTGTGCCTTTTAAATTGATTTTATATTTTTGGAAAAAAAAAATAATAACAGGAATATACTCGAAACGTTTAGAAGTGTATTATACACAGAGGCAGGCTCTCTGTTGGACAGGCACATGAGTGAAGAGCTGTCTGTGAGTTAGGACCAAAGGAAGAGAGCGCAGGAGCTCCAGGAGCTCCTGCTGAAGGACCCGCGGCCGAATCCAAACACACAGCTCTGCTTTATTCCTGCTGAATCCCTCCGCCGGAGGTGGAAGGCATCAGGAGGTCAACCATCCTCGCAGCTGACAAGCCCTAGGTGACAGCCGGCCCGAGGGCCACCGAGGCGACTCGGCCAGACTCCTGCCAGCCCGGTAAGGCCTATACGAGACCTGGGCCGTGACCCCCAGAGCAGAACAAAGCGCCCCTCGGCAGCCACCCCACCGCCCACAGCACGGGCTCACTCCAGGGGCGGCCCAGCGCCGGCCGACCCGTCCGGGACTGCTTCACCTCCGCACCACCCGAGCCCCGAGTCAGGGGAACCGATCCCCGCCAGGGCCCACACTGGCGGCCCCGCCCCAGGCCTAGCGGGCCGCAGTGACTCAGCAGCGGCTCCGGGCCGATCCCCGCCGCCGCGGCGAGGACACCGAGCCGACAGGCCGCCCGCGCCGCGCCAGCTCCCTGCGTGGAGGGGGGGCAGCTGCTCGCCCCATCCGCCTCCTCTCCCCCGCTCGCCGCTGGCACAAAGGGAACCGCTGGGCCGGGCTGCCCGTGCTGCCGCCGGGCCTTCCCGGGCGAACGGGCCAGACTCACTCACCCCGGTGCCGATGGAACTCATGGCAGCAGCGCGTTCGCACGGAACCGAACGACACCCCCCCTCTCCCGCTCCGGCCTCACTCGCGCTCCGCTCAGCCCAACAAAACACACTCCCATTGGCTCGCGCACCGGCCAACCAGCGGCGGTCAAGAGCGGGACGCAGTTCCCAGCGGGTCACGAGGAGAAGAGGGCGGGGCCAGTGGGCAGGACCAGAAGGTAGCACGGTGGAGTCGGCTCATTATACGTTAAATAGAAAGGAGGGAAAAAAATAGGAAAGAGTGCCCGGCTAGCTCAGTCGGTAGAGCATGGGACTCTTAATCCCAGGGTCGTGGGTTCGAGCCCCACGTTGGGCGCCTGTATTTTTTTCGGAAGGTGGAAATGGCTGCCTCGGAACCCTCCGCTCCCGAAATTCACCGGGACGCGCTCCCGGCGCGTCCGCGCAGGGAACACCCCACGGGGAGAAGGGTTCAGTGGGGCTGTTGTAGCCTCGGGAACGCTCCGAATGACTGTGCGGGGGAAAGACCGTGTTTTTATAACTGCTCTGGGTGCAGGAATGGAAGGTACCTCAGATTTGCCGCCAGCCCCGTGTGCCCGCAGAGCGGTGGGACGCGCCGTCCGAGACATGGTGTAAGTTCAGAAAGCAGGCAGGCGTTATTGCAGGTGACGGGGCACCGCTGCTCCTGTTGTGCACACCCCATTGCGACAAAACAAGAGGGGACGGCTTCAAACTGCAACAGGGTGGGTTTAAAGTGGCCATTAGGAAACAGTTCTTCCCAGCAAGAGTGGTCAGAGCCTGGAACAGGCTGCCCAGGGAGGGGGTTGAGTCCCCATCCCTGAATGTGTTGAAGAGTCGTTTAGATGTGGGTTTGGGGGATATGGTGTAGGGGAGAACTTCGTAGAGTGGGGTTGATGGTGGACTCGATGATCCCAAGGGTCTTTTCCAACCTGAATAATTCTATGATTCCATGCATAGTTGTGCCTTCTGGTGATCCTCATTTTGAGTGAGGGTTGATCCTTCCTCAATCTTCATCTTCTCCGTGTATCCTTTAGCTCATTTTTCATGTTGGCACAAACATTCTAGCTCCTTAATTGCTCATTAAAACTAATGATCTCTCTGCTACCACCTGTTTGTCAGACAGTGTTCATATTTATTTCATCTCTGTCTTAGGTCACCATCTTCTCAAGGCCACAGACATCCTTTCTTGTTTTACTAAGTCCTTGAAACCATTTGGGATGGTTACTAAAATAGCTATGTTTCTTCTCTAAAGGAATGTTCCCTACAATCATTTACAGAATACTAAAGTCTGCTTCAGGTATCAACTAAACTAGGAGGAGCTGTGGACTCCCTTGAGGGTAGAGAGACCTTACAAAGGGATCTGTACAGACTAGAGAGCTGGGCAATCACCAACTGTATTCAATTTAACAAGAGAAGTCCAGGGTTCTCCACCTGCATTTGTTCAAACAAGTGATTTATTGACAAAATTAATTGATTCATATGAATCAATAAAACATGAATTCATATGAACCATGTAGAATGAATAGAATAGAATGATTCTATGATTCTATGACATCTTTGCACATGGTAAAGTTCCCAGATGGAACAGACTCTCTCAAAGAGGGGGGTTGATTTCTGTCCAGGTGGTAACAGGAGTCTCTGTTGCCAGGCTCCTTGCAATGGGCTCTTCAGCTGCATCAGCTCCCACTCCC
>JAOTQQ010000041.1:17655225-17678531 GCA_026546715.1 Gallinago undulata
TGGAGCACTGGAACAGGTTGCCCAGGGAGGTGGTTGAGGCCCCTTCCCTGGGGACATTCAAGGTGAGGCTCGATGAGACCCTGGGCAACCTGGTCTGTTTGGGGGTGTCCCTGTTGACTGCAGGGGGGTCGGACTAGATGACTTTTGGAAGTCCCTTGGCCAGATGATTCTGTGATTCCATTGTGACTTCACCACCTCCCTGAGCAGGCTGTTCCAGTGCCTGACCACTCTTTCAGTAAAGTGACTCTTCCTAATATCTAATCTAAACCTCCCCTGCTGCAACTTCAGACCATTTCCTCTGGTCCTGTCCTTATTCCCTTGGGAGAAGAGGCCAACCGCCACCTCTCTACAATCTCCTCTCAGATAGTTGTAGAGGGCAAAGAGGTCTCTCTTCAGCCTCCTCTTCTCTAAATTAAACATGTCCAATTCCCTCAGCCTCTCATAGGGCTCGTTCTCCAGACCCCTCACCAGCTTGGTGGCTCTCCTCTGGACACGCTCCAGCAGTTCAATGTCCTTCTAGTAGTGAGGCGCCCAGACCTGAACACAGTACTCGAGGTGAGGCCTCACCAGGGCCGAGTACAGAGGCACTATCACCTCCCTAATCCTGCTGGCCACGCTGCTCTTTATACAGGCCAGGGTGCTGTTGGCCTTCTTTGCTACGTGGGCACACTGCTGACTCATGTTCAGCTGCCAGTCAACCAACACCCCAAGTCCTTTTCTGCTGGGCAGCTTTCCAGCCATTCCTCTCCAAGCCTGTAGAGCTGCCTGGGATTGTTGGGACCAAAATACACAACCCGGCACTTGGCCTTATTAAACCTCTTCCTTTTGACCTTGGCCCATAGATCTAACCTGTCCAGATCCCTCTGTAAAGCCTTCCGCCCCTCCAGGAGGTCAACACTCCCACCTAGTTTGGAGTCATCTGCAAACTTACTGAGGCTTCACTCAGTCCCCCTAGCCACATCCTCAATAAAGATATTAAACAAGTCTGGCCCCAGAACCGAGTCCTGAGGGACACCACTGTTGACGAGCCGCCAACCGGATTTCACCCCATTAATCACAACTCTCTGGGCATGGCAATACAGCCAGTTTTTTTACTCAGTGAAGAATACACCTGTCTATGCCATGATTCGCCAGATTCTCCATGAGAATCTTGTGGAGGATGGTGTCAAATGCCTTACCGAAGTCCAGGTAGACAACATCCACAGCATCCCCTGCATTGAGAAGGTGAGTCACATGGTCATAGAAAGAGATAAGTTGGTCAAGCAGGACCTCCCTTTCCTAAACCTGGCCCTGATCCCTTGGTTGTCCTGCACTTGCTGTGAGAGCTCACTCAAGATGATCCTCGCCATGAGCTTTCCTGGTACTGAGGTGAGGCTGACAGGCCTATAATTTCATGGATCAACCTTCTGGCCCTTCTTGTAGATGAGTGTCACATTGGCCACCCTCCAGTCGTCTGGTACCCATCCTATTGACCAGCATTGTTGATAGGTAATGGAGAGAGGTTTGTTGAGCTCTCCCACCAGTTCCTTATTACCCTTGTTTGAATCCCCTCCAGCTCCATAGACTTATGCTTGTCCAGGTGTATAAGCAAATCACTAACTGGATGATGGGGGAGTTGCTCTGCTCTCCATCTTTATCTTCCAGCCCAGGAGGCTGAACACCCTGGGGGTAGCTGGTCTGACTATTGAAGATGGAGGCAAAAAAGGCATTAAGTATCTCAGCCTTCTCCTCGTCCTTGCTCGCAATGTTTCTCCCCATATCGAGTAAGGAATCGAGAGTCTCCCTGACTCTCTTTTTGTTGACATATTTATAAAAACTTTTTTGTTGTCCCTTGTATTAATGGCAAGGTTGAGTTCCAGCTGGACTAATGCCTTCCTAATTTTTTCTCTGTATAAACTAAGGAGATCTCTGTATTCCTTCCGAGTTCCCCGTCCCTTCATCCAAAGCTGGTAAAACCTCCTTCTTTCCTGAAAATCCATCAAAATCTCTTTGTTCAGCCAGGCCAGCCATTTTCCCTGGTCTTTAATTTTGTGCCTTATGGGGACAGCCTGCTGCTGGGCCTTTAGGATTTCCTTCTTGAAGAGGGTCCAGCCTTCCTGGACCCCTTTGCCCCACAGGATTATCTCTCAAGGGACTCTCCCAACCAGGGTTCTGAACAGGTTAACCCCCTTCCTTACCTCGCTAAGAACTGAAAATGACCATTTCATAATCACTAAGTCCAAGAAAGACTCCGACCTCCACATCTCCCACTAGTCCTTATCTGTTTGTGAAATATAGGTCTCGCGAGGCACCTCCTCTGGTAGGTTCTTCTACCAGTTGTGTCAGGAATTTATCTTCCATACACTCGAGGAACCTCCTAGCTTGCCTGCTGTCTGCTGTGTTGTATTTCCAGCAGATATCCAGTAGGTTGAAGTCTCCAACCAGAACAAGGTCTGGCAATCCCGAGACATCAGGCAGTCACTTCATCAGCCTGTTCATCCTGGTTGGATGGTCTATAGCAGACTCCCAGCACAAAATCACCCTTGTTAGCCTTCCCCTTCATTTTTACCCATAAACACTCAACTTCATCATCTCTGGAATCTAGCTCTATGTAGTCAAAACACTGCCCAATGTACAGAGCCACACCCCCGCCTCTGCTCCTTCTCAGGAGCTTATATACATTCATCCCAGCATTCTAGTCGTGACCGTTGTCCCACCAAGTTTCTGTGATAGCGACTACATCATTGCTGGCTTGCCGCACAATGTCTTCCAGCTCCTCCTGTTTGTTGCCCATGCTATGTGCATTAACGTAGATTCATTTGAGCTGGGCTCCCTATTTTAACATCATTCTTGGCCCTTTAACCCCAGGCTCATTACCAGTGAGAAGGTTCTCTTTCCCTTCACTTCTAGTTTAAAGTTCTGTCCATGAGCTTTGTTAACTCCTGGCCTAGTACCCTCTTCCCCTCTTGGGATAGGGTTTTCCCATTGTTCGCAAGCAGAAATTTCTAAGCTTCTATCCCTTTTCTCAAATGAAATCACAGAGCAGTTTTTATAGTCCTTGCTAATCTAGCATCCTTCCAGCTCTGTCATGCTACCCTTGGGTTTAATTCTGACAGGCCCAGTTAGCTCCCCTTGCCCCCTCATGTCTAATTTAAAGCTGTCAATGAGTCCTGTTATCTCCTGCCCCAAAATTCTTTTCCCCTTCTGGGACAGGTACATCCCACCTGCCACCAGCAGGCCAGGTGTCTCGTATAGCTGCCTATGCTCAAAAACCCAAAGCCCTGATGATAACACCAGTCCCAGAGCCACGAGTTGACCTTTTTGTCTATTCATATTATTTTCCTTATTCATGGTTGTCACTGAAGGGATTAGAGGAGAACACAACTTGCGTTCCTGATCCCTTAAGCAGCCATCCCAAAGCTCTAAAATCTCTTTTAATTGATTTTGGCCTCTTTCTACCCATTTTATTACTACCCACCTGAAATACTAATGGGGGTAGTAATCAGAGGGTTTTACTAGGGCTGGAAGTTTGTCCATCATATCCCTAACCCATGCCCCAGGGAGGCAGCAGACTTCCCTGTGAAGTGGGTCCAGAGGGCACATTGGTCCCTCTGCCCCCCTCAGTATAGAGTCACCAACAATAACGCCCTGTCTGCTTTTCCTTGTGGAGCTAGTAGTGATGCTGGGTCTATGGCGACTTGTTCTTTGTGACTTCTCCAGTCTGGGTGTTCTGTCCTCCTCTCCAACAGCCAGTTCCTCCTGCAGGACCCCATACTTGTTCTGCAGGGGTAACTGGTAAGGTAGGGGGCAGAAGGGGCTCGCCTGCTTCCCTGAGCAGGGACTTGTTTCCATTCCCCCTCTTCTCGGAGGTCACCTCCTATTGCTTGGTGACAAGAGGGGAGGGGGTGCTCTGATTTACGTGGGGCCTCAACCTGTTCTTTTATTCTCAGGGAGTGAGCCCAGCAGTCAATCTCTCTCTGGCACTCCTGGATACTCCTCAACATCTCCGCTTCATCCTTCAGCTTGGCCACCAGGCTGAGCAGGTCATTCACCCATTCACATCTAATACAGGTGATTTCTCCGCTACCCTCCATTGCCAGTGTCAGGCTCCGGCACTCTCTGCAGCCAGAGGCCTGGATGCCTGCATGTTTGTGTGGGGCCTCTGTCTGTGTGCCCACAGCTTTTCTAATAGCCTTCAACCTGGTACCCACCATGGCTTTATCTCTATAAGCAACTGACACCTTGTGACTCGAGGGTCAGTTGGGATGAGCCCCCTAGTCCTGTGACCACTTAGAGGGCTTGACCTTACCTTCTACACTGGTAGATGTTCAGTGCCCTGCAGTACAGACCACTGAGGCACCCTCCAGGGCACACACACAAGCATTGGGTGCTCGTTCTGTGGCCAGGGACTAGTCCCTGCCCTCCCTGAGGCTTCTTATCACCTGGTGGTTTGATCAGCAAGGGGTGGTTGTGGCTCCGCCCAGGATCCCTCAGCAGCACTTCCCACCAAGCAGAGGGCTTGTTCTGGCTTCAAAAATCCCCCGAAAGAGCTTCTCATCGGCCTTTTCTGCTGCAGCAGAAGTCAGCGCAGTCAGTCAGACTTCCCCAGCGCAGTCTTACCTGCCCTGAAACTGGACTCTGTGGCAGTGCTGGTCTCTGTGGAATACATTTCAGTGAAATAAATGAATGCCTGAGACAAACATGATCTATGATATGAACTAAAGTAAGTAGAGAGAAGACAATTTTGGCCATTCCTTTCTCTTTATATAGAATTATAGAATCACAGAATGGTTCGGGTTGGATGGGATCTTGCAGATCACCTAGTTCCACCCCTGCTGCCATGGCCAGGGACATCTCTCACTAGAAAAGGTTGCATAAAGCCCCATCCAATTTAGCATTGAGCACTTCTAGGGATGGGGCATCATAGCTTCTTGGGCAAACTGGGCCAGGTATTACCACCCTCAGTGTAAAGAATTTCTTCCTAATATCTAATCAAAATCTACCCTCTTTCATTTTAAAATTGATACCCTTTTTCCTATCAATACACTCCCTGGCAAACAGTTCCTCCTCATCTCTCCTGTAAACTCCCTTTAGGTACTGGAAGGTTGCTATAAAGCCTCCCCAGAGCCTTCTCCAGCCTGAACAACCCCAGCTCACTCAGCCTGTCTATGTAGCATAGGTGCTCTAGCCCTCTGATCGGTCCCATCGATCGTCTTCATGGCTCTTCTCTGGATGTGCTGATATTTTGATGCAGCTAGGATACAGTTTGTTTTTTGGGCTGCAAGTGCACATTGCTGAGTTGTGTTGCACTTGTCATCCACCACACCCCCCCAAGTCCTTCTCCTCAGGGCTGCTCTTAATCTGAAACAAAGAAGCTGGACTCAATAGTCAATGTGACTATTAAGCAGAATTCTGTATTGCAGCGCTGGGGTCGCACCAGGATTTGTCCTCAAGGTGCTCCCACCTATCTTTTTATTACAACAGGCTTATATTTACACAAGCATTACATATTCATGACTTCTCTGCAAAAAATGAGTTGCATAAATCGGCCTCCTAATTACATATTAATTAGATCTCACATTTCACAGTCTTTTACTGTTATATGCTGGTCATTTGCTAAAATTATAGTCACTCTAGTAGTTGCTTACTTCATACGAGGGTCATAGCATCCTCTTCATCAATTGTTCTCTAGGTTGTCCCACTCCTTTTCTGCTAACTTTGCAGCTGTTTCAGTCACAAAGCAGTTCTGTCCTTTATGGTTAGAACAGGCTGTTTACCTGTTCGTTAGGCCTCAGGGTCCCTTTGTATAGCAGTTAGTTCCTAATAACAGTTCTAAGATAGTTATCTAGCATAAGCATCTGTGTCTAGGCAAATTATTAACTAAACTTTGGCCCCAACAAAATACCTCCCATCTCAAATCCATTCTCCGCACAGTCTGTGTTTGTGCTTGGGATTGCCCCAACCCACATGCAGTACTTTGGCCTTGTTGAATTTCAAAATGTTCATATGAGCCTGCCTTTCAATCCTATCAAGGTCCCTCTGATGGCATGTATCACATGTTTATACACGTACGGATTTCTCTGTTCTTTGTGACTAAGACTCATGATGTCCGAGACTCTAGACCTTCCATATGAAATTTTGTTGAAATGGTGATGGTTTAGAAGACCTGAAGGAAAGAAGTCAGTGGAATTTAAACCTATGTTTTTTCATGTTCTAATTCACATCTGCTTTTCTTTTTGCAAGAGACTGGAAATGTTCGATGTGAAACTGAAAGTCTCTTGCCTTTCAGACCTACAGATTTTCAGACACAAAACCGCTCAAGCCACTTTTGGCTCTTTTCTTCAGACCTAAGCTGCTTCTGCCTTTCATTACTAATTTCTAGCAGAAAGACACCTGAGACGGTTAGCAGGTTAATATGATCTTAAAGATCAATGTGTAGTCTAAGATTATTACAAAGTCAAAAATTGTCCAAATAGTTGTGTATATTGAGGAAATGTGAAGGATCCAGAAGTTTTCATGGATAGATTTTAGAATTGAAAAAAAGCTCTTATCTAAGTAAAGCAATGATGGAACATTGGAACATTTAGGAGGTTCCTGAAATCCTTGGGTATATTGGAATTCATATATAGGACAAGGTAATAGTTCAAGAATATCAAATTTCCACCTAATCATACCATTATGAATAGAACATATGAAAATATAAATTATTGAACTTTCATTCGGTATTGTCAAAGAGTCTCTTTGCACTCTACGCATTTCTGCCAAAGGATTTACTGTAGAATACCTCATACATGTATATGTATATTCCTAAGCATATCCTCTGAAGCCAGTACATTCCTATTCCAGTCATCCCCCCAGAGCAATGAGCAGCCCACTGTAGGTATACCCTGGTACAAACTCAGTGGGCAGAAATAAACTGCTGAAAGGTAATTGCCATTTTGGATAGAATATCTCTGCAGATCATTGGAGATACACATTTTAAGAACAATGACCTGTTCAAAGTATCTCCCCCACTCTTTATGGCTGCCTCCCCATACGTAAGATGTCACACAGATAAATGTCTGTAATGAAATTCCACTGCTACTCAAGGCAGTGACAATTTTCCCATCAAATTAATCAAGGACAGAATTCCATAGTTTATTTTAGCTGAAATTTCTACAGCTGAAAAAAGATTCTGACAGTTTCACAAGTTTGAGTTAGTTCTTACTAGAAATGCATATGAAAAAGTTCACATTCTCTTTAAAAAAAAAAAAATTCTGCTGAATTTTTTAGGCTAGTGCTTTTATTAAAAAAAAGAATCATTTGGAAATACTTACACCTTAGAAGCTATTACTTGCAAGATTGTAATCCTTGCTTCATTAGTGTAAGGTTTAGCTAGAAAAGAATAAAGCTACTCTTATTTGCATCATTTGTATCTGAATGGTAATGACAGATCAGTGGATTTAGTGCCTCACTTGTAAATTTTCATCATGATTTTTCTAATGTGGAAGAAAGTAGATTTGCTCAAAGTGTAATGACACATGGGAAAATGGATGATTTGTTACAAGCAAAGAGGAGAGTGAAATAGCTAAAGCCATTGGATTTGGAAAAAATAAGAACTAGGCAGATGCTAGATTTTGTAACCACAATTGGGGCAAAACTAATTTTTCCAAGCTGGAAAACTAATTTCGTCAAGTGGACTGGCAGCATCAACCCCTGCTGAGGACTAGACCTGGACTCGCAAGTGTGGAACAAAACTGCCAGCTTCAAGTCCAACCAACAGACTTGACCATGTGCTGTAAGAGGCAGCAAAAGCCACCTGGGAAGGAAAAATCCCGTTTCACCCATATGCAATTTATGCTGCTGCCCCCATATAAAGCAGTGGATATTCCAGAAAATAGTGTTAATTATTCATATCATCAGCCGAGATAATATCCTGCAAACAGGATATTGGTTTGGGTCACATCAAACAGTATTTCATTATTAGCTGGTGCTGCTTATGTGCATATATACATGTATGCTGAAATACACATGTACATATATACACGGATGCTGAAATAAACGGGGAGGGTTTTTAAACAAGAAGGGAGCTTTACAGCTCTTGGTTTTACTGCAGCTGGTGCTGATTTCGAAGAAGCTGTTAATTAACTGTCTGATTACAATCTCTTTTTGACATAGTGAGATGGGATTAAATACTTATTAAAAAGTATTTGTGGAGGCTCATACTTGCCTCAATGATTAATTCTTTAAACAACAGTCAGTTGTTTATCACTGAGAAAATGATGCACAAATGAGAATGGCAGGCAGTATATACATTGTGTTCCTGATAAAATCATCACAGCCAAACCACTTTGACAGCCTACCGGTCTTTTAAAAATAATTACTAGATATAATAAAGAAATAAAAAAGAAATAAAGAAATGGACCTTACTTGTAGGTAGGTGATTGCTCCTGATGCAGCAGTTAAGTCCTGAAGCAGGTCCTGCAAGCAAGGGGAGTAGGAGTCTTTAACAGCAGCACAGCCTGACACTTTGGGAAAAAAAAAAATCACCTGCAGGACTGATACACAGAATACCTTACAGACAGGTTTCTTTAGTTTTTCAAGTGCTTATACGCACCTCTTCTGATGACTTTGATAGCATATAAAATAACATGACCCACGGATTTGGGGAGAAACATTTTCAAGTGCAGAAAGTTTACCTGTATCCTGATTTGGTTTTTTTTCTCTTTCTCTAAAAAATATTGATTTATGTAAGCATGACTCTTGAACCATATTAAACAAACGTTTTCTGTTTAAGCACTTGAACTAAGGAGATTCTCACTCTTTCTTTCACAATGCTAGCATGATAGAAAGGACTATCACATTTTGCTCAGAGGTCTCAAAGCCCAGGAACTGGCAGTCTCATCTGGCAAAGACGAAATGCAGAAAAGTGACTGGCTTAAGTCATACAGCAAATCACTGCAGTT
The DNA here is from genome assembly GCA_026546715.1 of Gallinago undulata. Lineage (NCBI taxonomy): Eukaryota > Metazoa > Chordata > Aves > Charadriiformes > Scolopacidae > Gallinago > Gallinago undulata. The sequence continues at coordinate 17,664,150 of JAOTQQ010000041.1, forward strand.
ATTAGAGAAAGGACAGTGCTCACTTGATGTCAGGTTGTGAGAAACACCAGCTCACACATAGAATTTAAGAGAGAACAAAGTCGCCGAATCAAAGATTAAAAACTATAAAAAGATTTATTAAAAAATTGTACAAAATAGCGCTGAATCAGTTGCATCTCAAACCACAGGCACACCTCATCTCTTAGTTCTTGTGTCCTTATATTCTGTCCTGGCCGCCTAGGTTTCTGTCTCTCTTCTCTCTGGTTGAGAATTTGGAGCTCACATTCTTGCCGACCGCCCAACCTATTACAGGTTTAGTTCACACCTTTTCACCTTGTAAGGCATAAACGCATTACTTTAAGAAATCATTATTCTAAACAAGCTTTTGATTAGTTGATTACGCCACACTTTATTTCACAGTCTTTGCTACCATCTGCTGTTCATTGTTAGTAATTACAAGCACGCCAGTGGTCGTTTAATTCATCGGGTTGTTGTATCTTCCTCTTAATCAGTTGTCCTCTAGATGAACCTGGTCTACTTGGCAGTCTTCAGAGCTCACTTGGCAGATTTACTGTCCAAGACTGGTTTCTTTGGCTTTAATGTGTGACGAAACGGCGAGAAAGGACTTCACTGTGAGGTTCAAATTAATTTATTTGGACTTCACTCACAGGTCCAATACGTCACTATTACAGGTCCTATGTGTACAATGACGATTACACTATTGCAATTAAAAAGCAATCCGCGGAATACACTGTTGCAGCCTACAAGTGATCCCGACAAGTAACACCACCAACCACAAGCGCGCTAGATATGAATACCTTAAAAGAGTGCACCAATCACAATCTCAGTAGCATGCCATATACCATATGTATGTTTCATAATCACTTACCCTCTCTCAGGTAAGGTCACTCAATCCCTGGGAAGTTACCTTGTACAGCATCCTGGACAAGGAGGGGACGAATCTCCTACAGGCCAGCTGTATCGGTGGAAGATTCCCCATTTTTCTCCCCAAACCTTGCGGTTTATATTTCCTGATTCTGTGGGGGTGCAGGATTACGATTACCACATCTGAGATCTTTATCTCTGCTGGAGTGATAGCCAAGTCTCCATTGCAAATTTTATGATGTCTAGCACTCCAAGGCCTGGGTGGATTACCCTATCTGGGACAGTTACTCCTGGTGGTGTGATAGCTGAGTCTCTGTTGCAAATGTGATGTCTGGCAAAGTCACGACAACAGTGGTGGGATGGAACTCAGGGCATTTTGTTTGTTAAGGGAGATAAGGCATTCGGTTTCGGTTCTTATTGTGATGCAGTCTTGAGACAACCCCGGGCTGAGCCGTTTTACAGCTCCCCCCAAGTCATCTCTGCATAGAGGAGGCAAGGCAGAGATGAAGCTGAGTCGGGATGACAAGTCCCTGCATCTCACCTATTGTTCTCTGAAACCATACGGCTGGGTGCTCCCATACATAATGATGCTCCCTTTCTTTTGGTTTCCCATGTTGAAGGTTACATTCCAATCTATTTCTCTTCACTTTTAGATATCGTTCTGTAAAACAAGAATCCCTTGACAGACCAAGGGCATTTCTGAAGATTAATGGGGTACAATTTACTGGACTCTAGTATCACTAAGCCTCCCTTGTTAGTACATACATACTATCAAGAATATATCAATTAGCTGAAGCAAAACTTAGCTCATTTCCCACAACGTGATATCTCTGGCTGAGCACAGTTTCTCTGATCTCACAAGCCTGCTGGGTTCTAACCCAGATGCAACTGCCTTTAGGTTTGAAAATGACTGTAAGTGATTAGAACGTTCATGGATAGGATACTTTGCATTATTATAAGCAATAGATCAGAGATACTGGCAGTAGAGATAATGAACTGGAGAATGAAATGAGAACATTTAACATAAAATTATACTTATTTTTAATATAAATTAGCTTTGATTAGTCTAGACCAATATATTTTTGTGCCTCAGAGTTTCATGTTTATTAGTAGTCTCTTGGGGATTCCTGCATGAACAGTAAAAATTAAAAATTTAGGCACATACAACACCTCAATTGTCCTGAGAGATACTGTTTCTAATACTGAAAGTACCTCATTTTTAATATGTTTTAGATGGGCTTTGTATTAAGATTTTTCTGTCTTCAAAAATTTCTTAACCAGAAATGTGATTCAGGATGAGGTGAGGGTGAGGGAGGGTGAGGATGAGACAAATAACAGAGGCAGAAGCTTGCAGGATCCCTTTGGTTTAGTTTTCTGATTTTCTTCTATGCTCTCATTTCAAGTGAAGGCATTTGTTTTCTCCATTATTGATTGTCCTGCCAGAGTGCCTCATGATTCCCTGTGCTGCTCTCATGTGCACCTCATGCGAGTGGTGCTGCAGATTGTGAGGAGAAGTGACTGATGTAAGGTAGTGTGCATGGTGTGAATTCAAGCAGTGACTCAGGGAGTGCCACGTTTTATCTTCCCGGAGCAATATGGGCCATGCCAAGAGATGCTGCTGATGAGGCTGGTGAGGGGCCACTCAGGTGCAGTGTCCCAGCTAGCTTTTTCAGAGCTAATCCTTCTCCCTACACTCTCCTTGCTCTTCTTTAAGTAAGTAAATTCTCTCTCATCCCCTTCTTTCTCTTTTAGCTCCTTCTCTATTTTTACTTTCCTTCTATCTTTCACTCTCCACATTTCTTTCAAAATGGCAGAATGGTGGAGTTTGCTTCTACCAAAGGCGAAAAGGCGTGTTAATGTTGTTAATAATTCTCTAATTACATCATTGCAAGCTGATCAGACTCTTCTGCAAAAACTAGCCAAACTGTTCCTTTGCAAAAACAGTATCTTAATTTTTCTTACAATCTCTCCCCTTGCATTTCTAAATGTATTGCTTTTTGCACTAGTTTATCAAAATATTGCTTTTGCACTAATTTATCAATTTATCCCATCAGAAGCTTCTAAATTTGAAAGCATCGATTCACACTCATCTTTTTTATTGTTCTTCTCTCCACATTGAAATATTTTTCCAGTATACAGAGGAGGGTCAGCTTCCATTAATCTTGTTACAGCAGTTTCAATCAATTGTTAAACTAACCCTCATATACAGGGATTGATACAACATCCTACAGCCACTAATACTCCTGCTGCTATTATGAGGGAAGTAACTATTGATACCACCATACCTTTCCATTTTCCAAACCAGGAATCCAGCCAACCTGTCAGTGAGGTGTCTATTCCAGAGTTCTCAGCTAACTCATCAGCCAAAGTGGTGAGCCCCTGAAAGTCTTTAGTTATAGTGCCATCTGGAGCTGTATTGTTTGGGGTGAAGGTGCAGCACCAATTCCCCAACATCATGCACACACCTCCCTTCTCCACTAAGATCATATCCAGAGCAATCCTGTTCTCCCATGCCATTTGGCTGGTTACATCCAATTGTTCTGCCATTCCTTTTACTGCATCTCTGGTGTAATTAATAAACCTGTGTTGGTTGTAATAAATATAATTTATCCAATCCAAATTTTTTTTATGGCAACCTGCCAGAAAAAGATTCAAATCCTGCTCCAATCTGATTCCTTGCTTTGTGTTCATCTGGGACTCCTCTAGGGACTCCAGTGGAGTCTCTTTATATCCATTCATCAAAGGGTACACCTAAACTTCTTCTTACTCTCTTGCCTAAACTCAGGGATCCTGTTTCTTTTCCAAATACTAGAGTGAATGGGCTTGCTAATTGCCATATTCTGCATGTACCTTTCCAGTTAGCCAGCAACAAATGCCAGATCTTCTCTCCACAATACCACCAGAGGCACTCGTAATGCTGAGAGGTTTCCCATCGCATCCTTGATCACACTCAGAATCTCAGTGCAGAGGGTGAATTCCCCCCCAGGGTTGGTAGCATTCACAACCTGTGTGAGAGGCACACTGGATGGTTACCAATTGCTGTGGAAAATACTGGTGACACTTTAATGTTTCTAGACCAAGACAGGAAAGCGAGTGACAAGTTTTCTTTCCTCAGGCAGTCTTCTCTTGATATAATGCTACCATACACCACATTCTCATGGAATCTTTTTTCCACTCCAAGGGAAAGGTGATGATCTGGGCTGTGGGCCTTCCAGAGGCACAAGCATAATAATTGCTTTAATTCAAACTATTAACAGTATATTTTACCCATTCTACACAGCATTCGACTCACCATACCCTGTCTCAACTTCAAATGTTTGTCTAAGATCTTTGATCTTGGTAACCATTACCAAGGCTGGATCATTCAGTAATTTTCACTGTTGTGTTGCTGAGAGTTTAGTCTTAGCTGGGAGTTGTTTTAGCAGGGAGTTTAGTCCTAGCTGGGACTTTAATCTTAGCTATCCCTTCCACTTGACTGCTATTTTCCAATACTCCTATTCTGGATACATCTGTTCCTATTCCGTATACTCAGTTAGCCATGTCATCGGCCTTATAGTTATTAACATTCTAAAAGGCCACACCCTGGAGAAGGTGATGCTTTGTAAAAACTTACTCTCTTTTTGAGAGGGAAATAAGAAGAAGACCTGATCCACTCATCATCAACAGTCCAGCCTCCAAATTGGGTGGTCCACCACACAGGATTCCAGGATGTGTAGAATGAATGTGGAATGAACTTTGTCAGATCCTACCGTATCACAACAAGATTAGGGGCACAGATATGTGTTCTCACTACTCAACTGTCTTTGGGCCTCTCAATCCCAACACTTCAGTACTTGAGAAGCATCAAAATGTATAGTCTGTGGAGTATCTCCTTTAGTGATATTTATGGTAAGCACGCTTGGATAATTTGGGTTTGCACTCCAGCTTCCTGGCAGGAAACACAAGACCACCCTGATGACCAATATCACCACAAAATGCTTCTTGAAAGTCATGGTATACACAGATTTATAGCTCCTGATGGGATCCCGTCATCCCAGCCCGTGGCTTACTGTCCTTTAGGGTTACTCGTAGTGGGCTGTCAGTAGGAGGTACTGTCCACTGTTGTACTGGATCTGTCGGCAGGGGTTCAGCTGGTCCTTTTAGCTAGGTGTAATGAATCCAGCCTTTTTCCACTATCCTTACTGCCGTTTCAGTGGTGAGGACTACTGAGAATGGTCCTCCCCACTCTGGTTGGAGGTTATTCTCCTTCCAGGATTTGACTAGTAACCAGTCCTCTGGTTTATAAAGATGGACAACAAATTCCAATGGCAGAGTTTGAGCAAGAAGGCCTTTAGTCCTGAGGGAAGAGAAAGATGACAACCCCAGTATATATTTCTTAAGTAACATGCCCTTAGTTTCGAATGTGGGCACACCTTCTCTACCTCCAGTGTCAGGCAGTCCAAAAAGTATTTCTTAAGGCGAGAGACCAGTATCTTTCCTAGGGGAAATCGGGATCCTTAATAATACTATTGGTAAACACTTATCCATGGTAATTGTGTTTCAAGAACTAATTTAGATAGTTGCCTCTTAATGGTTTGATTCATTCTTTCAAACTTGCGAGATGATAGAGGGTGCCATGGAGCGTGATGATCCCATGTTGTCCCTAAACTTTCCATCACCCACTGTAACACCTTAGAGGTAAAAGTACTTCCTTGATCTGAAAACACATTTTCCACTATTCATACCTGGGAATATTTTGCTCCGACATCACTCATTACTCCTGCAGCTGCCGTGGACACTAAAGGTTAAGCTTCCACCCATCCAGTAAGATGATCTACAAGAACTAAAAGGTACTTAAATCTGCTTTTTGGTGGTAGTTCAGTAAAATGGACTTGTATACTTATGGCCTTAATGGCCTTAACCCTGGTTATTGTCCTCCTGGGAGTTGTTTTCTAAAGGTTCTTATTTATGTTCTTACAAAATCATACATCTTTCACAAATTTGATTGGCTACTGTGTAAATGCCAAAACACCTATATTTCTGCAAAACTATGTAACACATTGCTTGTGTTCCCCAGTGACTTCCCTGATGCAACACCCCAGTTACTTCTCTAATTATTTGTTTGTTAACCATTTCCCTTCCCTTAGATAGAAATCTGCCATCTTTCTCTACTGCCCCTACTTCTGTCATTGCTGCCTTTTCTTTTTCCATGAATATCAATGGGGTCATTACTATTGGTACTTGAGGAACAAGATTATAAATCTTAATTGTCTCCAGCCTAAAGGCTGCCTCTTTTGCCACCTTGTCCACTAATCTATTTCCCTTTGCAGTAATTTAATTGCCTTTCTGGTGACCTTTGACATGAACAGTTGCTATTTTGCTTGTATCAATATATTAGCTAACACCTGTTAAAAAAAAAATCTTCATGTTCAAGTTCTTTCCCTTTGCTATTTATTCACCCTCATTCTTCCCAAATTTTTCCAAATGTGTGCACCACCCCAAAGGCATAGTGAGAGTCTATATATTGTTCCTTCCCATTCTCCAATTAATTTTAGTGTCTGGTTCAAAGGGGCATACATCTCACACGTTTGAGCAGACCATGCACTAGGTAATTTTTCAGATTCTTTTACTTGGCTCATTCCATCCACCACTGTATATCCATTACACCTTTTTCTTTCTATCATTCTTGAAGAACCATCTAAGAACAAATGAAGACCCCTGAATAGGGGTTCCTCCCTTAAGTCAGGCAGATCTTGGTTTGGTATTTGATTACATCTAAGCATTTGTGTGTCAGTTCATCATCTTTTGTCTCTACTTTTCCTTTCCACAAAAAGCATGCTGGGTTGAGGCAAGAGATGATACTTAAACTCAAATCATCCTTTTTAATTAAAATTGCTTCATACTTTAATATTCTCAAGTTGATTAGCCATTTTCCTGTGGTTTGGGCTAAAATGGTTTTTACTTGGTGGGGGTTCTAACTTTTATCATTCCTCCAAAGGTAAGCTTTCTGCCACTAACAAAGCAGTTGCTGCTACTGCCTGTACACATTCTGGCCACCCTCGGAAGAGTAGACCCAAAACTTTAGACATACAGGCCACTGGTTGCCACTTATCCCCCCAGTCTTGAGTTAATATCCCTAATGCAGCCCCTTTGCCTACAATTAGAAATAGTCAAAATGGTTTCTCTAAAGGTAAGGCTAAAACTGGAGCTCTAATCAGGTTCTGTTTTAAATCTTCCACTAAAACTTTCACCTCTTCTGTCCAAAACAATATATTTGGTTTTTCAGCTAACAGTTTGGAATATAGTCCTTTAGTCTTTTGAACATAGTCCTGTCTGCCCAGTCAGCACCCAAAATTTTCTCTGTTCCCTCTACCCAAAATTTTCTCTGTTCCCTCTTGGTGTCTGGCAGAGGTAAGTCTGCTATTCCTTTGATCCTCTCAGGATTTATTTTTCGACTCCCTTCACTGACTACGTGTCCCAAGTACGTCTGTTTTCACATACTGCAGTTTTGGTTTTGAGACCCTCAAACCTTGCTGGCCCAAAAAGTTTACTAACTCATTCATAGTTTCTTTTCCCCTGCCTTCTTCCTCCCCAGATACTAAGTCATCCACATACTGAAGCAGGACTACTCCCGATAGAGGTTTGAATTGTTCACACACTTGTTCTAACACTTGCCCAAACAAATTTGGAGATTCTGTAAATCCTTAGGGTAGGATAGTCCATCAATACTGCCATTTCCTTCCCATGTCTGGATCCTCCCATTCAAATGCAAACAGGTTCCTACTTCCCTCATCTAGTGGATAAGCCCAAAATGTATCTTTCAGATCAACCACACTGAACCATTTGTGTTGGTGAGGAATTGTACTCATGAGTGTATGGGCATTTGGAACTACTGGATGTCGCATCTGCACTATTTTGTTAATTTTTCTCATCTTGTACCAGGCAGTAAGAACCATCTGCCTTTCATACTGGCAGGATCAGAGTGTTAAAAGGGAACATGCAGGGTTCTATAAGTCCATCTTTGGCTAGTGCTTGTAGCCCTCACCTTCCCTCAAGTGGAATTGGGTACTGCTTTTGTTGAATCACATTCAAATGTGTTTTGAGGGGTTCTATTTTCAATCCTCCTTGGTTCCCTTCACTCACCCATACCTTGGGACTTATCTTTTGCTCATCCTCTTCTGTTTAGCAATTTCACAATTTCATAGACACTACTGTCTGTCCTTTTCAAGTTTCTACCTTTAACTCCAAAACAGCAATAAGATCCCTACTCAGCTTCTGGTGTGTATAACATAGTTCCCATCACTTTCTCAGTTTTGCTTCCCATAGTCATGGGTTCAAACACAAGGACTGAGAGACCTTCATCCTTTATTCCTGACACAACTATTTGCCGATTAGACAATCTTGCCCCTTGGGGTATAAAATTCAAAGAAGTTCTAGAAGCTCTGGTATCGACGAAGACGACCAATTCTTCTTCCTGAGGTCCCACCTTCAAATTTATCAAGGGTTCCCAGTAGGACCTCAAGCTAGGGAAGCCCTGACCTCCCTATGCTTCATCATCAAAATTCATCAATGACATTTGTTCTTCCTTTTTCTAATCAGGGCACTCTCGCCTAAAATGGCCTACTTTCCCACAATAACAGCAGTGACCCTTAAGCTGCTGGTGGGAGTGGATGGAGGAACCCCCTTCCAATTCCTCTTCCCCTGTTACTCATCCCTCTTCCTCATCTTGCCTTTGAGTTATCACAGGATCAATCCCTTGTTTTACCCCTTGATCTACAGTAGATACTATCATTTTTGCTTTATGTTTTTCCTCCCCCCTTTTGACATATACTTTGTGGGCTTCCCTCAGCAAATCTAAGGGTCTCTCACTCCAATCTTCCATTTTCTCTAATTTCCTTTGTATACCCAACCAGGCCTTCATAACAAACTGAACTTCTAATATCCCTAGCGTTACTGGATCATCAGGGTTCATGCCTGATATTTTCTGATTTGATCCCTCAGCCTTTGTAAGAAGGCCAAGGGTGTCTCATCATTTCCTTGATGTATTTCAAAAGCTTTAATAAGATATTGCAACACAGGAATAGCTTCTCTAATGCCCAAAATTATAACTTCCCTCAGGTCTTTCATATTTCTGTCTTCGGGATCATTATTATCCCACTGGGGATCCAGATGCAGGAATTTCTGTTCAGCTGGCACTACACCCTGACCTCTCTCCCACTCCTGCATAGCAGCCCTTCTAAACATGCCCCCCTCTTCTGTGAACAAGATGATCATTGTTGACATCATCTCACTACAGGACTAAAAACTTGGTCCTAGAAATTGATCCAATTGTTCTGATACCCCAATAGGATCTTCAAGCAGAGACTTCATTTCCTTCTTAGATGCCTTCATTTTGGTACTAGTAAATGGAGCACTCACGTAACCTATGTCTCCTAACGCTATAGGAACTTCCCTCAGAGGGTACGCAGTCACCCTTTCCTCATTCCCTTCTGCCTGTCCTTTTCTTGGAGGGGAGATTTTCTACATCCCGGTGGCACTGTTCTTTTCGTAATCTGGAGTACTGCCGAGAAGGGGAAGTGGCAGGGGTAGCACTGGCAGTTGGAAGGGGGTTGGTGATGCTGGCACTTCCTTCTTGAGTGGGGTTACAGAGAGCAGATAAACAATCTAAGTGGTCCCACTTGGGGATTTCAACTTTATCAGTTAAGATGTTACTAACGGTCTGGACCAGGAACGTATAAAGTGCATTTAGACCAAGTCCTACTCATCCTAACCCAAGAAAAAGCACATTCAATGTCTTCTAACAAAGATGGTTCATTATTTTTATATACATGTTTAAAGTCTGACAAACCACAAACCCCAATCCTCATCAGATTAAAATTTCAGCCAAAATATACTAGGAAGTCCTCTTGGTTCATTGGTCCAAACAACAACAATAACGAATCATTTTCTTTTTATCTTTATCCCTCGTACAAGAAGAATCACTCCAAAATCTCAACATTCCTCTTAAAGGAGTGTCTGGGTGAATGTTCCCAGGGTCTTTCGTATTACCCTCTTTTTCATCCCTAGGCCTAGAATTATTTTTCCCTATTCTGAACAAAGACTTTACTTACACTCCTTCCTTTTGCTTCGTCCTTCTCCAGCTGCGCCCTCATGAGATTACAGAACTGCAGACCCGGACTCCGCACCCTGTACAACTCAGTCACTCACACACAAAAAGTCTCTCAGAATGCTCCCGACCACCAAGGCAATACCAGGGACAGGGAGGGGGATGGGTGACTTCAGATCCTAAACGAGCCCCCCAAATTTATGAGAAACACTTCTTGCCCAATAATAACGGCTCAGGCAGTGATCAATACGAAGCGTATTTTATTTAAACATTCTTGCAAGAATGGGTGACGCAGAAAGCAGGCACACCAGGTTTTGGTGTGCTTTGCTTTTGTTCCCTATTCCCAGCTGAAATTTCCCTCCCATTTCCCCATCAGCTGGGTACTCCAAAGGGTATAGCCCATCAGAGAAGCCTAAGACTACTTCCCTTTGTCCTGTTCCTGTTTACTTCTCCCCATCACTCTGCCTGTATCAATTACTTCACTGATTTATTTATTCTCTTCTTTGGCAAACTTGAGCAATATTACCAGTCTCAGTGAAATGTTCATCCTGCTGTGAAACCACTGATCTGGTATGGACTGTTTTCTCCTTTATCTAAGGGCTGGGCATTCTTGCACATTCCTGGGAAACCGTTGTGGTGTTAATCATTCCCTAATTACCAAATTGCAGACCAACCACGTCATTCTTCTGCAAAAACTGGCCAAGCTGTTCCTTGCAAAAACAATACCTTAATTTTTCTTACACAGTTGGCCAAGGGGACCTCACGTGTGGGCACAGGGAGCTCACTGGTGGCTGCAGGGACCTATCTGGTGTGATGAGGTGAGTCATGTGTTGAGAGCAGTTATGGCATATTCTGTTGCATGTTGTCGTGTGATAAAGCATGTTGAGGTGTCTTGTGCATTTAAGAGTGTTGTAGCATGTTGAGGAGTGTTTTGTGTTGAGGAATGTTACAGTATGTTAACACAGGCTGAGACAAGTTACAGCATGCTGGGGTGTGTTACAATTTGGTGCATGTTGAGGCATATTGCAGTTGAAGTGTGTTATGGCATGTTATGGTGTTTGACACGTCACATGTTGAGGCATGTTTCATGTTGACGTATGTCGAGGCATTACGTGTGTTTTGTGTTGGGGCATGTTATGGCAAGTTACAGCATGTTGAGGTATGTTGGGGCATGTTGAGGCATGATAGGTATGCTACAGCATATTCCAGTGTGTTGCATGTTGATATGTGTTTGTGTTGAGGCATGTTCTGTGTTTAGGCATGTTGTGTCATGCTAAGCTATGTTGCATGTTGAGGCATGTTGCATTTGCTTCATAGTGTAATGTATTGAGGCATGTAGAGGCATGTTGAGGCATGTTGTGGCATGTGCGTTGTGGCATGTTCATGCGTGTTGAGGTGTGGGGTGTGTTGGGGTGTTTCGGAAAATTTCTTTCCAACTGACATCCAAATAACACACTGTAGGTTACAGACAACAGAATTTGTTGGAAGCCACAACTCACCAAAACCACGTCAGAACTCACTGCCACAAGTGACAAGGCTGCTGATGCTCCTTTTGTCATGACAAAGCCTGAAAAAACACACAAAAGCGGCACTGGTTTGTCCCGTTTTGTCCACGTCTCTTCTTTGACCTCAACTGCACAGATGCCATGAAAGAGGAGTGAAAAAGAAAAGGCGAGGTCAGGCAGCAGCAGAGCTCTGCAGGCTGGCACCTGCAGTCAACCTCGTGCCCTGTTTTGGAAACCACACACCCCCGCCCCCACAAAATAAACAAAGAGACAAAAGGGCACCTGGCCCTTTTTTGTTCTCTTCAGGAGCTCATCCCTATCTCAGCACACTGTCTTACCAGAGCAGGAAGCGCAGTCAGTCTATATCCTGAGGATACATGCACGGGATGAACGTGTGTCCAGAAACAGTCCCAAATTCTAAGAGCATGCCGCTTTTATGCTTTTAATAATCGTAACTCGATGGTAGTCACTGGCACATCTGGGAGGAAGCTAATTGACTTGTAAACGTAACGTCTCCTTGGGAAAAAAAAATAAGATGTTAGAGGCTGAAAATACACCCCATGATTCAGAGCTCCCACCCACGAGGGAGCTGTGGGAATATTAGCAGAAGTGAAGCCCAACAGCAGCAACATTCAGTGAAATTTGGCTTTCACTCTGATCATGTCGTTAAAAGACCCTCCAAAATCAACTGCACTGACACGACACACTAATAAAAATTGAGTTATGAATCAAAAATCAAAGGCTGTTTCCAGGTTGCCCATAAAATTAGTATGAACAAGCAGAAGAGAAACACTTGAGTCCAAAGGAGGTAATGGGCAACTCTTAGTTTAGCCTAAGTCAAAGTTTGTTCTTTTAACCCAAAGGAAGACTACTGAGGATGCAATTCTGGCAGGAGGCACACTCTGTTAACTGCAATTCCTCATCAGCTTTTCCCCACTGGCAGCAAATTGGCCTTTTCCACAGGTTGGACATGGAGCATCTGTAGCATCCCTGAACTCGCAAATGTTTCTCCCCGCCTCCCTAGCCCCATGTGTGCAATTACTTGAGCAGCAAGTGGAATCAATCCTGCAGGACTTCCTTCCCGCTCCACAGAAGGTGACCCTGGGAAAAGAAGAGGATAGAAATGACCTATTTGTCACAGCCAGCCTACAAACACTCTAGCTCATGGCAGCTCCCGCTCCCTACCACTGCTGGCAGCCTTGCCTCCAGCTAATGCATGCTCCAGGCAGTGTGTACCCCATCTTGCTGCACCTCCTGCTTGCTGGCAGCTCTGGCTAATGCAAGCCCCCACTCTGCACTGCTCCATTTCAGCTCCTTCTCTCCGCAAGCTCTGACTGTTTGCACCACTCTGGCCTTTCGACCAGATCTCCAGTCAATCACCATCAGATCTCGAACATTATGATTAAACATCACAGATGTACATGGTGTAAACATTAACTGGTTTGTATGACTAATTATTTAATACCTATCCTAAGCCGTACGCAGAGAAGAGCTATGGGCATGCAGGGTCTGAAAAGCGCCACCTCAGACGTTGAGTTCAGGTGGGTGCGTGCCAGCCTCCCAAACTTCGGGGTCCAATATGACCAGACCCTCTGCCTCCGGGGAGTCTCGCCGCAGCCCACCCAGCCCCTGCTTTCCCCTGCAGCCCCCACCAATCTCCTACCCGCCCTCTACAAAAACAGCCCAAATGGCTTCTGCTCTCAGCCCCCAAACCACATCACTTAGTGCCCTTTTCTGAGTTCCAGAACCCAGCTGCTGAGCCTCTGCTCAAGCCCCCAAAACGCTGGGCTCCATCCCCGCTACTGAGCCCAAACCCACACGACTGTGGACCTGATCTCCATGTCGGGCCCCAAAGCAGCTCACCCTCTCTGCTTCCCCACTCTCTCTGCATCCTCCCAGGGCCATGCCGAGGGGCAGAGAGAGCGCAGCCACCCCACAGCCCGGCATCCCCAGGGCCCCAAAGACAGTTTCGGGGAGCGCTAGGCAACTACAGAGGGATCGGCCCCGCGTCTCTGCAGAGCAGCACCGGCACGGCCCGGGCTCCGCTTTCTTATGGCCGTTTTGGGCTTTGTTTCTCCGGCAACGCCAGTACCGCACCCTAAAGCCCCCCAGGCCGTACGATGAGCCGGGCCCAGCCACCCTCCTCCGACCCTACAACACCCCCCTCAGCTGCCTCTTTCCCCCGGTCCCACACAGGGCTCCCCCTCCCCCTTCCGCCGTCTCCCTTCGGAGCCTCATCGGGCCCCTACAGTGCTGCCGGCCGCCTTCCCCGCCCCCGCTCACCTCGAGGCAGTCCAACTGCCTCATCGCGACGTGCTCGCGGCGGCACCGCAGGCCCGGCCCGGCTGAGCAGCCGCCCGCCAGGCCGTGCTTTCCACCCGGGCCGGGCCGCGCCCCTGCGTTTCGTGCTGGCCACCATCTTCCCCCGGGGCCTTCCGGTTCCGGAGCGTCTCGGCCCGCCCATGCTGCACGCCCATTGGTCACGGCCCGGCGCCCGCCCCCGTCGTTAGGAAGCCCCGCTCCACTGGTCCGTGGCGCTGTTAATTCCCACCGCGTCCCACCCCGGCGAGCGTCCGACCAATCGGAGCGCGGAATCCGCGCTGTGTTTGGCCCACTCTCCTGCCCATCCGCGCGGTTGCCATGGTGACGACACACCGGCCGGGGGTGAGGGGCCGAGGCGGTTCGGGAGGCGGGGCCTGTGAGGGACAGAGCCGGGGCGGGGCCGGGGCGGGCGGGAGGAGAGGGCGGGGGGGGTGCGGCCGAGAGGCGACCGGTGTCTTCCCCGATACAGGGCCGGCTTTCGGTCTAAGTCTCCCAAGTCTCGAACTGGGATGACCAGTGCCCCTGGTACAGGGCGTTACCGCGGTCGCTGCTGTGTCCTTGCGAACAGAAGCCGGTACTCAGGGCGGGGGGGGGGGGGGGGGGCAT
>JAOTQQ010000041.1:17678631-17744794 GCA_026546715.1 Gallinago undulata
CATGGCAGGGGGGTTGGAACTCGATGATCTTTAAGGTCCCTTTCCAACCCAAATGATTCTATGATTCTATGATAAATAGGAAAGCTCCTCCTGTGCCCGGGTGTGGTGAGTTCTCCGAGGAGAGCTGGTGGGAGATGGTGAGATGGAGCTGTAACCTCCAGTGTAACAGCGATAGTCAGTCCTGGTGGCCAGTGTCAGAAGTGGTGAGGGTGGGAGGGAGAGGAGCAAGGTTGTCCAGACAGTGATGGACCTCAAGGGACCGCTTTTTCTATCCCTCCAGACCTCCTGAGGAGACCCTCTGCATCAATATCAACAACAGAATGCTGTCATCACCTCCTCTCTAAACAAAAAAATAATGAAATGTACCCTTTACAGCCAAACATCATTGGTTTAGATGCACTTTGAAATCTTCCACTGTGAAATGACTCCAATCAGGTGTACAAGTCTTGAAGGCCTGAAGAAAATTGTAGGAAGAGACATGGCTCATCCACGAACCTCAGGTCTTGAGAGAAGAGCGAACAAAGTGCTCAAGAAATCCAAGTGAGGAAGAAACCTCAGAGCACCTGGAAGTGTTAATGGGCCCCACTGAGTGCCGTTACTGACCAAGCCTCCCCAGGGATTCGTTAGAGCAGACCACAGGAGACCATGATTGCAGGTTGGCAAAGGTGCTGGGCAGGCAGCCCGGATGCTGAGGTTTGAGATGCTTGGTTTGATGGAGCAGAAAGGCTGCATCCCCTGATCCCCAGGTCCTGGGAAGGCAGTTCCTGTCCCTCAGGTGGGGCACAGGGCCCTTCCTGGGGCAATCGGGTGTGAGGTGGAGCAAGGCCAAGTGTCCACGGGCTGTGCAACACCTTCCGGCCTCCCCAAGCAGGGGAAAGTAAGAAATTAAGTCCACAGCCTCCAAAGTTCCTTCTTTTAGGCCTTGGTGGGAGAGGAACCTGCCCTAAGCTAAGAGGACAAAGACTTCAGTCCTGTTGGGCCTTGCAGCCTCACCAGAGCCCTTTGACGTCTCTACTGCAGGTTGTCCTACACTGTCCCACACCTTTTCTCTTCCCCTCAGTCTGTTGGCATCCATCCTGCTTTCCCACCAAGCTCTCACCCCAGCATTTCTGTAGCTTCCCTGATGTCTCTCCACCCCATGTCTCTCCATCCTTCCTGGATTTTTGTTGAAACAACAAGGCGTGGGCTGATCCAGACTCCCTGTGGGTGATCTCTAGCACCACAATGCCACCCCTTGATTGAGATTTATTTTCCCTCATCTAGTTGGAAAAAACCAAGTTATTGCCATCCAGATACCTTCTGCTGTCCTTCTGGTCTCAAAGGGACCTTTGAGATCATTGAGTCCAACCATACACACACACACAAAAACCCCCCAAACTACAAAACACCCAACCCAACCATCTCAAGCTCTAGCCCATGCCCTGAAGTGCCATGTCTACATGTTTCTTAAATACCTCCAGAGACCTCCCTGGGCAGGTCAGAGCTGAACTCCTTCCTCTCCTTGCTGTTGAGGAAAACCCTCCTTTTTTCCCAGCAAAAATAGCAAAGGAAAGGGAGGAAGCATGAAGGAGGAAAAAGCAGGACAAAATGAAGTTGGAGCTTCTGGCTGTGTTATCAGAAGCTGGGTGAAGAGAAGGAAATACGACCTAAAAGAAACATTGCTGGTGCTGTGTTCGGAAGTTGGACAAAGCAAGCTAAGCCCATGCTCAACAGAGTTTCCACAGCATGTTGGAGCATATGGGGCATGGAAGGAGCTGGTTTCACTTGTCTTACTGCTTCCTGATGACCGTTGCAGAGGCTGGAGTGAGCACAGACTGACACAGCCTTGCTGAGGGCACAGCATGGCCCTGCAACCCCATCCCCACCAGAGCACTGCCACAGCATGTTGTGCTCCACATGCTCCTGGGTGTGGGGCTACAGTCAGGGCATCACAACCACTGGCAGGACAGGATGGTCTTTCTGTCATCCCCAGCAAATACACTGTGGGACACATAAGCAGCCACCAACTTCATTGTCTCACTTGGGGGGGTGGGCAGGGCAGTAAGAGAGGGCAGCTTTGCTGGTCCCCTGGAAGAGGAGTGAAGCAAGGCCCCTGTAACCCACAGCTTATGCTGGCGTGAAAGCACCATCTGCTTATTGCTCACTTATGCGTTTTGGGCTGTCTCCTCCCCACACTTGTTGTTCATGCAAGACAGTGTTCCTCCTCATGTTCCTGTAGTAAACCAAAAAGCCAAGCTGAAAACATGGGTGAAACATGAGATCTAGCCCTTTGTTAGCACTGCATAAACGCTTACCTATGTGAACAGTTCTAATTAGTATCTATTTAAAATATAAGGGTCACAACCCACAGGGACTGATGACATTTGTTCAGGCATTGATCCTTCAGCATCAGATCCTTTGCTTTCTATGACTGCTTTGTCCTAACAACATGAACATCCAGGCCTCATGTCCTCATGAGTATTCAGGCCCAGTGACAAAACCTGCAAAGTTAAATCAGCTGCTGTGGATGTGATCAACCTCCTGCAGTGTTCATATGTGTCCCCCCTGCCCCTTCTGCCCGCCCCCACATCGTGAGAAGCAGCGGGAAAACCTGAAACAGAACTCCCAGCTGCACCATCGCTCAGCCTCTGCTTTAAACAAAAGGTCAACATAATTCTCAAGTGAGAAATTTCAGATTAAGATATAAACAAATGAGTGAGAAATGGTGCCAAGCTTGAAGGGATTAAGAGATTCAATGAAAGATGAAACTTCAAAAAGTTTTTGAGCCTGTTTCTTAATCCTTGAAACTCAAAGGCATAGAAAAGTAACCTTTCAATTACTACACACCTGTGCCTTTACCTGCAAAGGCAGCTCATATATGTTTTAGTGACCAGAAAGTTGGTCATCTCTCAACCACACAGCTGTACACAGTTCCACTTAAATTAACTCTCCCCTCTGTTCCATGTATGAGAAACACAAATTCTCTCTTACAAACAAAAGGTCTCTCTTATTCTTTTCTCTCAATAACGATCTAAACTCGTGATGTTTGTGACCTGAAGCACGAGAATCAGAGCGTGGAAATACTCATGACAGCCTTAGTTGGAAAAACTGGTTATTAGAATCATTAAATCCTGCAAGACCTCATGCTCTCCTGATGACTTGCAGATGAATGGGACTAATCAAGTAACTAGTTGGATTTCTACAAAATTTTTGTGACCTTCAGTAGTACAACATAGAAGGGCAAAACATTCACTACTTCTGGTTGAAATTCAGCTGGAGGATACAGACAGGAAGAGAACAATGGTCTTCTGCCCAAATTATGCTTTTAGGATGGTGGGTTAAATAGGTAGGCCTCTTGCCATTGGAAGACTTTCTTCTTTCTAAACTAGTATACCATTAATACTGCACACCGGTTTTGGCAGAAAGTGTTGCTTCAAAAGTCCTTTCAAACCATGGCCTGGAAGCTCAGTGGGCTGACTAGGTCCTTTGGGTCACAGTGTAGAGCAGCAACAAGTAAAGCCCAGGACCACAGAAAGCAGCAAACAACAAGGATGCTGGTGCTTTACTTCTTCTCTTGCTATGTATTTCTTTGGAGAAATGGACACATTTGGCCTTTTACTTCAGTTTAAGCCTGAAAATAAGACTAGCAGTAATTTGTCATGTACAGAAGCATAGTGGGTGTCCATCATTATTTGGAAAGCTCACTTAATCCTGTTTTAGTGTGCCATTATGTTGAAGTTCTCATTCGAATGACCTTGTAAGGTATTAGCACAGCAGCAAGATGAAACTAATCCTTAACTAGACGGCTTCCAGAAGGAAATTAAAATTTCTGTGTCTGCTATTTCTCAGGAATATTGGGCAGTCCAGAAAGCTTAATGCTGCCAGTGCTGTTGACTTAAACAATGCTTTTGACATTTCAGAAATTAAAGGATTAGCAGATAAATGGCACATTATTGTGTGTGAAGAATAAGTCTTAACCCTTCACACATCCCAGAAGAATATGTGCATGATCTGTACGGACAGTGGAGAGGTACTGGGGAGAGTGTGTTTGGCTTTCCTTTTGTCTAAGGATTCACATTTGAAATAAGAATCCCAGGGAACTTAATGGAAAAACTGTAAATTTTTAAAAGCAGATGAGTGATGGGGGAATGAATGCAGGAGTGGGCATGCTGCAAGGTCCTGTGTGCATGACAGGAAAGGAATCAGAGGAAGTGTTTACATGCTCCAATTAATAATGGGGAGGTGGGAAAGTGACTTTCAGGTGACTATTGCAAACAAGGAAACATCATGGAAAGATTGTCACTGTGGTGCTGCTCAGAATTTTCCAAAAGCAGCAATAGAGCTAGCCCTTGATTTAGCTCAGGGGTTCCTCATTAATTCCTCATTAATAAGGCACATTAACATTGTAACCGGAGCCTGGGAACTATGTTTCTGGAGAAAGAGGAGAGTAAGACGACAAGCAAAGGAGCAGGGTCCGCAGAGGATAGAATCATGATTGGCTTGGGTTGGAAGAGACCCTAAAGGTCATCTAGTTCCAACCCCCCTGCCCTGGGCAGGGACACCTCCCACTAGACCAGGTTGCTCAAAGCCCTGTCCAACCTGGCCTTGAACGCCTCCAGGGGTAGAGGCAACCTGGGCCAGGGTCTCACCACCCTCACAGTCAAGAATTTCTTCCTGAGATCTCATCTCAGACTCCCCTCTTTTAGTTTATAACCATTGCCCCTCATCCTACCAATACACCTTTTGACAAAGAGTCCCTCCTCAGTTCTCCTGTAGCCTCCTTTAAGTACTGGAAGGCTGCTATAAGGTCTCCCCTGAGCCTTCTCTTCTTCAGGCTGAACAACCCCAACTCTCTCAGCCTGTCCCCATAGGAAAGGTGCTCCAGCCCTCTGGTCAATCCCACTGATCATCTTCATTGCTCTCCTCTGGACATGGCACAACAGGTCCACGTCCTTTGTATGCTGGGGATCCCAGAGCTGGACACAGTACTGCAGGTGCGCAGGTCTCATGAACGCAGAGTAGAGGGGTAGAATCACCTTCCTTGATCTCCTGGCCACAGTTTTGATGTAGCCCAGGATGCTGTTGGCTTTCTGGGCTGCCAGCACACCTTGCTGCCTCATGTTGAGCTTCTCATCCACCAGCATGCCCAAATCCTCCTCAGGGCTGCTGTCAGTCCATTCTCTGCCCAACCTGTATTTGTGTCTGGAATTGCCCTGACCCACGTGCAGGACCTTGCACTTGGCCTGGTTGAACTTCATGAGGTTTGAACAGGCCTACCTCTCAAGCCTATCTGGGTCCCTCTGATGGCATCCCTTCCCTCCAGTGTGTCGACTAAGCACACAGCTTGGTGCCGTTGGCAAACTTGCTGAGAGTGCACTCAATGGGTATGAGTGCATGGGCATATGAGCGTAGAAATGAGGAGAGAGAGGAAAAAGTGATAGCCCACATAGCAAGACTTACCTAGAAATCCTGGAAATTTCTCATCGAGTCCATTCTTCTGTTTTGAGGCAGAATATGCATCAGGATAATGCCTGAGAAATGTTTATTCGTTTTAAAAAATGTCATTGGAGAAGGTCCCTCAGCTTCCCTAAATAGTCCATTACCATACTGTTTCAGACAGCATGGATCCAGTCTGGAAGGTGGCCAGAATACAAGGAACACCTTCACTGCCGTAAAAAGTGGTGTTCAAACCTCAGCTATTACAGACAACGCAAGTTTTTGATTCACATGAAAAGTGAGAGCAATGTGGCATCCTCTGTCATCATGTTCTGATCCTGGGACAGAGCTGTACCACTTGCTGTGACAATACCTGCCAACAACAACCACACTTCTGCTCATGGCATGTCCAATTAGTCATGATAATTTGATTTGGCCTTGTGTAAGAGCTCTGCAAGGATAGAATGCAAAACTATATGACTACAGATCTGCCAAAATTTGATGAAAGATAGGTTGAAAGCTGGGCTGGGATAAATCATCCTTGCCAAAAGGAAAGTTAAATATCATCATCTTACTCTTGAGTATTAAGGCTACAGAAGAACACTGAAATTTAACATACTTCAGCATATACATATCAACTTCACACATTTAATGAATTCATGTCCACATTCCTGAATAGATAAATGAGAGTCAAAGGTCAGACAGGAAGCCAGGGAGCTGCACTGGGAGCTAATAAGTATGTTCGTTTCTGTAGCCATTGCTATGTTTTTCTTTTTATAAGGACCTCAGCTATGATTACAACATGCTATACACCTCTCATTACTTTTCCATTACTCTGGCTTGCAGATACCTGCCAAATCAACTTTTAGTGAAGAAGTTTAGAAGGTCCTGTGGTGGTGTGCTTCTTTCTTATGAGTGCATCACTCCATCTGATGGGTGCGTCCTCACTGCATGTTCAATTCCTTTTACAACATCAAAATACTGTCAGGTCTTAACATGCTCATACTGTACCAAGGACAAGTCAGGTAGTAGTCAGGTGCCATGCTTTGAGAACATTTGCTTGTAATAAGTCTCTGTACATTTCTGTGAGGGAAGAGATGCAAGTGAGGTGCCCCAGCAGGGCACAGGTAGGGAGAAATGGGGAAGGAACAGCTGTCCTACATATGTGCAAAACACCTAGAAAATGAGGAGAGTATCTTTGTTCACTTTTGCTTGTTGGGATTTGCAATAGTGTTTTCAAAGCTTCAATATTTCCTTTTGAATATCTCAGAATCTGCATAAGAGCAGAATTAGCTGTCATATAGATTAGACACAGGTTATAATTGTTGTTATCAGATAGTGCTTTTGCAAGAACCAGCAATGTAAGCTCTACAGCCACAAGGCCACTCACCCTTCTTGCTTCATTTTTTAGTCGGTAGTTGTCATTATTTAACTCCAGCCATCAATTAGGATCTGGGGAGAGCCACTCTCTCTCTGCCTCTTGCAGTAAGGTAGGAAGAAGAGGGAGAAAAGCAGGGCAAATTAAAAAAACTCATGGGTTGAGATAAAGACAGTTTAATAGAAAAGTAACAGAAGAGGGAAATAACAATAATAGCAATAACAATAATAAATATACAAAATAAAATTATACAAGTCACTCTCACCATCCGATGATCAATTGCCTAGCCTGTCCTGAGCAGTGATTCTGGATCCCAGCCTGCTGGCCAACCCCCATTTATATACTGAGCATGATGTCTATGGTATGAAATATCCCCCTTGCCAGCTTGTCCTCTCTACGCTCTCTCAGCATGATAAATCTATAATTTTTAGAGGAGAATATCTTTAAAAACTTCAGCAGAAAGCAGGTTTGGATATTACAATTTGCTCATAAGTCCTGCTTAGAATCATCTATAGAACAAGGATAAAACATGGAGAATTATGAGTGGAAAAGGCTGCTTTCTGCTCATTCAGGATGTTTTTTAGTGTTCTAGAACTCCAGGAGTTTGAATGTGCTTCTGTGAAAATTCTGCACACAATTTATTTATGTACCATGCTTGTAAGTACTTCACAAAATGCAACTCTGATCTGTACTTGTTATGCATCTTAATTAGTCAGCTACAAATGGCATCAATTTATTGTCTGTGTTAGCCTTACATGAGATATAGACTCATTTTGCAACCAAAAATTATCATTATTAGCTCATTGGGGCAGGGGGGGAAACAAACAGAATAACAGTATGTTCAGGAAGCAATTATATTCCTTGTGGCACTGAGAAGCCTCAAACTCTTTTTAGGCAGAGAATTTTCAATAAAGCACGTCATCAGAAAGTAGTCTGTATTCATCTAGACTAACTTAGGAAGCCTTTTTGTTTGACTGCGGAGTGGAAGAAGTTGGTTGCTTGTTTAAAGTTTGAAGTTTTTTAAAAAAAAAACCCAACAAAATTCAGGAAAAAAACAGAAAGACTGTAGAAGGATGCATGCATGTCTGGACTCCACGATGATACGTAAAGGAGTACTCAGGTGGGCATGGATCCCAGGCTGAAACAAGGAGCAGGCTGGACTGATAAGGTAGATTCAGCCAGTGAGTAAATTCTTACTTCTCTAAGCATTGGCTCCAGAATTCACTGCTCCTCCTGGAAATTTATCCTGGGAACACGCAGTTACTCCTTGGCAGATGTAATAGAGGCTACATTGGCAAGTGTAGGGGCCATGTATACTGCCATCCCAAACAGGTAGGAGCTGGCAGTGAGGAATGTAGTTCATGGACTAAACCTCCTTTATGGATCCTTTTTGAGAAGCAAGATCCAAGTGCTTAGGTAGAGGTTAAGAGATCTTATTTTTAGATAATAGTTACTGCATTTTCTGATAAGTTCTTGCATGCAATGCTGGTAAGGAATCTGCCAGGGAAGCATTTTTCCACAAGAAAATTCTCTTTCATCAAAAATTGAAATATTTTGTGAACATACGTAAAATTCAAGAGAATAATACTTGAAATGGCATTCTTGGTCAAATCAGACAGTGAGGAACTCTACTTGGTTCAAGTAGGTGAAGCTAACTGGCAAGAGCAGGATGGCTACACAGTTTCTTACAGCAAAAGAGCTAGCTCAAGTTAAGAGAGAATGCTCCAGCGATTGAAATAGGATTTGCCAGTTTAAAAAAAAAAAAAAAAAAAAAAAGGTCTTGATTTGCTAGTGAAGAAATACAGAAGCGCAAAAGAAACATCCCCGCATTGAATTACAGGATAGATTTAAAAAAATGCAGATGTCTCCTGTTAGAAATGCGAAAATGTGATGCTTGTTGTCTTGTGCAACTGCTAGTATTGTGTAAAGTGGTGCTCAACATGGGAGACAGTGAAGGTGAGACAGTAAGACAGTTTGGACAAACATATTTATTTGTTAGTGCCGTTTTGGTAACCACAAATATAATTGATAGTGTATATCCACTGTTGGATATCATTCACATTTTTCAGCAAATTCAATAATGAGTGACTGTAGCCTTTTTATCAAAGACAAGCTTCATAAGCTCTGTATTTGACTGTATATTTTCTATGCGACATTCGATTATTCCTGAGAGAGCATTGTGTTGCTTTTGGCTGGGGTAGAGCTACTTTTCTTCATAATAGATAGTATGGGGCTATGTTTTGGATTTGTGCTGGAAACAGTGTTGATAACACAGGGATGTTTTAGTTATGCTTAGCAGTGCTTACACAGAGCCAAGGACTTTTCTGCTTCTCAAACCACCCTTCCAATGAGTAGGCTGGGGGTTCACAAGAAGTTGGGAGGGGACACAGATGGGACAGCTAACCCCAGCTGACCAAAGTGATATTACGTATCGCATTATGTATGTACTGCTCAGTACATAAAGCTCGGGAAAAAAGAGGGAAGGGGGGATGTTCAGACTGATGGCATTTTTTTTCCCAAGTAACTATTAGACGTGATGATTTCCTGGAGATGTCTGGACACCTGCCTGCTGATGGGAAGTAGTAAATGAATTCCTTATTTTGCTTTGCTTGCATGCACAGCTTTTGCTTTTCCTCTTAAACTGTCTTTACCTCAACCCACGCATTTTCTCACTTTTACTGTTCTGATTCTCTCCCCCATCCTACTGGGGGAGTGAGTGAGTGACCGTGTGGTGCTTGGTTGCTGACCATCACAAGTGTCAAACTTCTCCCTGCAACTGCTGTACAAGGGCTAGAGCATACATTGCTGTCACGTCTCCCTAATACCTTTTATCCTACTTCTTTAGCAAGGTGAACGAAATAAAATAACTTTGGAGAAACCACTTTACAGAAACCTGACAGTCATGTCCCACTAAATTGCTCAATACTATACTTGACTTCATTACTGCAAGACAGCTAAATGCTGTTAGAAGTAAAGGGAGGAAAGGAAACTGTGACCCCATTTGAGGAAAAAAATTAAGGACTCAGCTCAGGTTGCCGCTATTGTAATTCTCAAAGCTGGAGTTTCTTTTCAGGTGTCCCTTGGATCTTCCCTACTGCAGAAACATTAAATGATGTTTTCTGACTCAATATTAAGCTCTGAAACTACTGATAGATGTTTTCTCTTTTCCAAATTACAGAATCATTGGAATTGACCTGAACTGTAACTCATCAGCTTAATTCTGATGAATGTTGCACTTAACTCTTCCGAGTTCTAATTAATTACTTGTGTGCCAAATAGGCCCATATGCTTGGCATGTGTCTGTTGCTGTGTTGTTGTTGCAGAAATATTCTGCAATCACTAGATTGAGATCCATTCATTGCAAAATAATCAGATGAGCTAATGGCTCACATTTGGCTTCTTGTCGTTGCAATCTTGTTTCCTAAGAAAGTCTGTATGTGTGTGCGTTCATGTGCATCTTTTCTGTCTGCCTCCTTGTATCTTTTGAAGCTATGTCCAGATTCAACTATATTTGACACATGAGTAGAAGTCCCAGGGGCACCACAGGTTCCATGGAAGTGGTCAGGTGAGGAAAAAGGGGAGACCTTTCATTGGGTGTCTAGCAACACCTAATAAACTGAAGAGAATCCCGACAAGACACATCTATAGTAAACAGTCCTGCTGTGGAAATCTCTCAGGCATAACCCACATAGGTTTTGAGAACTGTGCCAGAAAACCCAAATTCACAGGCAAGACAGATTTTCTTGGTCTCACTGCTTTATAGTGCTGCTCTTCCTGACTTCCCCCTTCTTAAGAAATTCAGTGCTTTAACAGATGAAGTTGGGGTACTCCTGACTGGAGAGAGGAGGAATGCTTAAAAGTGTATGAAGACAGAGTCCCAAGGATGCATTTTTCACAGGAAACATTGAATGTGTGTGGGCTGCCATAGAACAGGTTAAATCTAGATAATTTGGATTTTTAGAATGAAAGTAACCCTCTGATAGTTTTTTTAAGGAATGTCATACCTGAATATAACTTTGCTTGGGAGTTTAAATCAAAACCATCCTTAAACTCCAAGTTTCTTCGGACCCACAGACCCATTTTTATCTTATGTGATGAGTTGTGCAGATTATATACATTGAGACAGATCTGATCTTCTGTGTAGAATAAATTAGGGGTTCCGGAGTTGTGCAAAGTGAGTCAGAGGCAAAAGTAACTCCTTCATTTTTGCAAGGTGATAATAAAAAAAAACCCAGGATAATCACTGCTTTTAATTTTGGCTTATTCTCCACCAGATGGTGCTCTTTCCTTTGTCCTGAGGTGGGTGTTCAATCCAAATTATTTACCACCTAGCCGTACCAGGCCCTCCGTATCTCTTTATCTGTTTCTACCCACACTCTGCACCTGGATGCACTGCACTGGGTGACTCACTTTGGCCAGCCCTGCTTTCACAGATCTGTCCTGACGTTGTGAACGACTGCTTTACAGGATGCTTGGAGTCTGTTTGGTTCTTCAAAACCTTATGCTTCATTGCGAAACTGATATTGCAGCTAAATCCAATCACATTGCATCAATATATCCCAATGCTTTGTTACCATCATACATACTCACCTTTATAGCACTTTCTGAGACAAGCAAACCAAGAAACGAGGTATCCTCTGTGCAATTCCACACACCAGCATGACTGTTAGAGGTCACGATGTAATAATCAAGCATGGGATTATGACCCGTGGTGGAATGCTCTTTGGAAATCAAGTATTGGTTTCTCTAGACAAGGTCTGTATCACTGTAAACAAGTGGATAACAAGCCAAATTAAAATCAAAGGCTGAGTCAAGCAGGAAACAAATCTGATTTTACAGCTTCTACATCCTGTCATTTCCAAAGCACTTGCTGCCCTTGCCTTGACATGGACCTGTCTGCTCCCTGCTGAGGGAAAGATCTGATCTTCCATCGTCCAGAGCCAAGCACTTTTGGCTCACCCAGAGTAGCTCACCAAAGAGCTTTATAGCTTCTACTTTTACCTAGTACCAGGGAGACAGCCATCAAAGGATGTTGTAAAGGCTTCATTATCTTTAGTAAAAGGTCTGAAAAGTATAAAAAGTTAACACAGTGTCCCATGATATGTTCCCTGTCATTTTAGATGTCTGGAGTGACACCACTCAGAACAGTAAAGGCACTGATCTACAAATAACATTGCTGGGACCTGACAAGCCTCCAGCCATTGGCTGCTTAACGGGGGCTACAGAACCAGCTGTATCCCTGTCCTTCAGATGTCAGCATCCTCAACCTGCTCACAGCTCTCCACAGCCCTCACCTCTACCTTTTCCATGGATCTCCTTTTAGGAAAACTCCTGAAATAATGAAACTTATGTTTTGCTGTAAGTTTTTTTCCTTTGTTTCTTGCTTCCTGTCCATAGATTTAGCCTGCTGCCAATTCCCCGCTACCTCCCATGTGCCCCGTGAGAGTGGTGATTGAGGAGATATACCTGCCAGATATCTCAACGATTAACTCAGTGTCGGGAAGGGATGGGTGGGGGGGTTTAACTTCTGGTATAAATAGATAGTGGGTAGTAATAGTTGATTTTCTGTAGTACTTTTGTGCTTCGCTCTGATGATGTTACTGGGTTAGGAAAGAGGCAGATAAGGGGTTGTAGTTACAGAGCTAGGCCTTTTCATGGGAAGTTCTTAATATATTTTGAGACTGAGAATTAACACTCCCCCTTTCACCTCTTCATGAAATTAGACAGACAATTGCCAAAGGCGCATAGTGAATCAGTGTTGAATAAATCTGCCTGGGCTTTAGCTTGCAACATCATAATACATTTTGAGGCCTCTGTAACACCAGCAGATCTGAAAATGGAAAAATTATTAAAGAAAAAACTTAATGAGACCAGATGACTGTAACGAACCTAAATTTGTAACAGTTGAATCCTATCCTCTCCTGTCAGAGGCTGCTAATTCACATAGGTACTTTCACCCATAGATCAAACACCATCTTAAAAACAGCTAGGACTTTTGCTAAAACACTGAACTAAAATTCCAGTCTACTTCAGTGGAAAAAAAATCTGTCCTGAGGTCTGTGTATCCTGCTTATTCAAATGCCTAGATACCATAAACATGATGGGCAGACCCGCTCTTGAACAAAAAGGGGCAAAAATATACTCCCACTATTGTGATTATAGTGGTAGAACCACTGTGTGTTGGTGCCAAATACTTCAAGGATTAATGACAGTAAATCCTGTGGCTCAAGGTCTGCTTGTTAGTACGGATTGGAATGTCTATTTCAGTTTGGTCTTTTCCTACCTTTTTCAAACCATAGAAGTGGGCTTCTCATCTTCATTGTCCAGCTACTTTAATAGTTGGATGCATTCATAGAAGAATTAAAAATTATTGGAAGAATTTAATCTCTGATCTGATACGCTACCCAAGACAAAAAACTTCAGAGTATTTGTGGCTAAATGGATTCCTTCTTTCCCACTCAGAACTGCTTGATTCACCTGACAATTTATTTGGGTCATTCTCATCACAATTCTGATGAGAATGGGATGATAGGGCTGCAGGAAATACTTTCTCACGATACAAATTGTGCAGTATGCATGCAAAAGAGTTAATCCAACAAAGAGCATAAGAGTCCGGGGACATTGGAAAGGTAGCTCCACTGCGGGGCCTAGTGCAGTCTCCTTGGACTCTTGATGTTTAGCACTAGCACTAGTGATAGTTAATGGGCCAAAAGTTAACAGGAGAAACTCTTTTGCCGAGTCATAGACTCACATTATATCGTGAAGAAGATAGATTTGCACTGACAAAAAGAGTAGTAGTTTGATCTAATGTCTTAGTTCTATCTCAACTCCGAAATTAATAGGCTACGAAAGCTAGTGCTTGGGTGAGGTGAAGCAGGACTCTCTGAAGGAGGAGCAGACTCTGCCTCCCAAAGGTTAGCAAGGAAACTGCCTGATTCAGAGCTGAAGTGACAAAACAAGAAATCGCCTTCCAGAAAGGCTCCGGCCATGCAGCTCACGGGGCACCGCTCCTGGCACGGATCTGTGGTATCGATTGCCAGGTTAGCACTGTCCGGTGCACTTGTTGATGGCACATGTTTTCTGACTTTGCCCTCTGCATTTCTATTTGGGTGCTGGGCGTTAGAGAGCTGCTTTTTGTTTTGTGGCTTGGTTTGGGTTTTTTTTGGTGGTGGTTTTTTTTGGTGTTTTTTTTTTCCTCCATAGACACTATGGTAAGCACTGTTAAATTACCAAAAGGACTAAGTTCTCATTCGCCTCTAAAGTCCCCAGGAAAGATTTTAAAGGGCATAGTGAGGATCATGAAGCACTCCACAGCACTGGTGATGACAGTGTTCCTTGGCACCCACTGGGACATCATGGCCAGCCTGTGGCTGATGCACCCTTTTCTGAGGCTGTGTTTCTTGGGGAAGTGCATCTAGTTGAAGGTCTCTCAGCCACATCTCTTTTTTTCTCTAGGGCATAAGAAGAGCCAACAAAACTGTACTGCATAGGTCCTGTTTATTAGTAAAGCAATGATGAGTCTCTCTCTCTGTCTTTCTCAAGGGAACCTGAAGGAGTGATTCAAAGGGCTTTGTTTTAATAACAACCCTGGACTCTACTTGCTGGTCATTGCATTTGGCTTGACATTTTGTTTACTATAGTGTTTGTGAAATAGGGACAAGCCATAAACCTCCAGCTAGCTGCACCTCTGCAGTGGCATGCTCTGGCATGCATAAGTATTTTCAGTGGAAGTGTTCCTGCAGCCATCTTAGATCTTTGTGGGTTCTCAACTCATCCAGTTACAGAGAGAAACAACCATAATATGTTACTGAGGTCATAGGATGAATAAGACATTATGAATAGTCATGCTGGAAACAAAAGCTTTGGTTAATACTCAGTGAGAACTGTGGGGGTTGACAAAAGTTTTCAGAGCAGTTCAAAATAATGAAGCACGTGGAAAAAATTAGCTTGTGGATAATTTCCAGGCAAAAAGAGTTTCTGAATAAACTGTTCAATGTAGGGATTTCACTCACTCTTACTTTTATTTGAGCTCTTAATCGACTGGTCATCATCTTGAAGGCAAATCATTAAGTAAAATATTTAGAGAGGGGGGACATCAATGTGTCCGGTTTACCCTGTGTCCCAGAGCAGTGAGTAACTGCTTCATGTTGCTGGCTTTATCCCTTAAATTTAAACTTCTCACTAGCAGTGTTAGATCTGAGTGGGCTGTAAATAAATGTGAAGATACCTCCTTTGCATCAGAAATTTTGCTAACAGATAGAATACCTTTCTTTTATACGCATTTTATAAGAGGACATACAGCTAACATGCTCACATAATATCACATCTTACTGTTGATTCACAACTTCCTTCATGAACTGCTGGGATTTTAATCTGGAAGTTTCAATCATACGTGTAGGCTTTTTTGAAATAGAGATTGTGAACATTTATACATTTATTCTCCCAGCATCTGTATAAAATTGTATATTTTACAAGTCTGGGCCTATAGTGTACGCTGCGTATAATCTTGCAGAAATTCTATGGTAGAAAGAGAAATACACTCTGGATTTCCTAAGATCAGAGCCTTAAATACACAGTTATCCAAGCTATACATCAATTCTGTGAGCATGGGTCCAAGCATATCTATCCCTATTGTGATAAATCGCAGAAATATACTTGCACAAAGCAGAGCTGTGAGATTGAGGGTTAGAATATTTATTTTTCTCAGTCTTATGAAATTCTGGCATGCTGATTTGTTTTTTCTCCTTCTGAAGTAGATTTTCAGAGTTTTCTTGCGTGATGCATCTCACTTCAAGTTCACTTTGGTCTTTCAGTCACTTATTTCCCCTCTCTTCCACAGAGTATGAAGACATTTGCCATCTGTTAGGAAATTTCCAAGGGAAGAAGAGAGTTGGTAGCAGCAACCAGCTGAAAGGATGAATGTGCTTATTACACAGAAGTGCATGCTTAGTAATTATAATATTCCAAAATAACATTGTAGTTGTTTTTGTGCTTTATGTACAGTATTAAAAATAAAATAGTCTACCACAGGTAATTTATGAAAGCAGCTAATAATGAGTTCATTATTGCATAGCAAGCCTATGTTACAGTCGTGGTCATAGGCCTGGCCAAGGTCTTTGATCTTCTGGTTCATTAATGTATAAATGAAAAGACTTCAGCTTTCATCTCACATTCATCGGCTATTTATCTCAGTAACTGCTCCAGTCAGTTCTTATTCAAGGATTTACCCTTTCATTTTCCATCCTCTATACAGGGAGTGAGTCACTGGAGTCATGATTTATTGTCCTTTCATACAACAAATTTGTTATTTTCACAGCTCTGTCCAAGGGACTCATCTCTCTATAAAATTTGCAGTTGAAATAATTTGAAGAATACCAGGTGATGTAGCTATTTGCAGTGACACGGCTGAATATTAGTTAGAAGGAATGGATTTAAAATAGGAAAATGCAGCTCTTCAGACAAGTGCACAGCAGAACTGATCATCATCAGCGCGTTACCATGCTCCTTGGACTTCTTCCTCTACTCCCAGTCAATTATGAATGAGATTTCATGTTAAGAGAACATTTAAAAACAGAATTAAACTCAATTCTTAGATTTGCTAGCCTGCGTAATTGAGTGCGCTCTGTCAGAAGTGAACAGCAAATAACTTACTCTTGGAAGACTTTGTATCAGTTTAAAGATTCCTTTCAGCTCTAGGATCTCTACACAAGAACAAGGTGTAGCTTAAAGCTTTCATTCACTTCCGAATATTGCACATTCCGAATATGGCCACTTTTATTCAGGTCAATTTCAGTCAAGATTAATTCAGATCAATCTCAGTCAAAATTATATATATATATAATATCCATATATATTAATATTCATTCTCAATTCTAAATGAAGGAAACCTAGTCTGGATGGTGATTTTGAAATGTGGTCTTTGTTTTATACACAGATTATGGTTTTACACCTTGCATCTCAAAGAGTACTAATAGTCACCTAATGGTGCTCAACAGATGATTGCCAGTCTCTCCCCCTCTTTTTCATTATTTTTTAAATAATTCAGTGTCAACAAATAGGAATATTAAGTTCCTGACTGAGAAATTGCATACCAAATATTTTACGCTAGGATGCTAAGATATACATCCTGTGTTTCTTGTTACTGTAAATAAAACACATTTCTTAAAGACCTATGTAATTAGAAACTCACATTAAATTCGTATGTTAAGGTATTAAGATGATGAATGCTTGGATAGGTAAGACTGCTGACAAGCCTACAAGTTCCAGTACCATTTCCTTTTCTGTTTTGTCTTTCAATGAGTGATGAATGCATGTATGAACACATTGTGGCTTTCCTGCCTTGCCTGCCATTGATCTTCCAAGGATGAGAGCTGATGCTGGGAAGGAAGGTTGTTCTATGCAGCTATGCTATACAGAGAAAAATGATGAAGTGGCTGGACTCATGTGTCATTAACCTTCATTTTCAGGGGAATTTGCTTCTATTATTTTTTTACCGCACACAGTTGCACATGAACAGGTAGCTGCTTTCTTTTAATTTTTACCTTTATGGACACTGGATTTCATGATGCCTCAGTGCTTCTACATATAGCATTATTGGAGATTTGAAAAAGGATATGATGTGCAGTTTACTGTATACAAGATGAAGTGACGTGGCAAGAGGAATATGATGTTATAACTAGAGCTCATGGCTGAACATAAGCAGGGAAAAACTGAGCCAGATGACTTGGATAAGCTTTCTTGCCAGAATGTGATAAATCATTAGGTAGTCTTGTAAAGGAAGAGGTACAAGTACTATCCTTAAGAACACTTGAAACTAGTTTGAATGATAGACTAGGTACAATGGTAGTACTTTTAAGTCATGGAATATATGACCAAGGAACTGATTTAGAGGGACAAATAAAGCCCT
This sequence comes from Gallinago undulata, assembly GCA_026546715.1. Lineage (NCBI taxonomy): Eukaryota > Metazoa > Chordata > Aves > Charadriiformes > Scolopacidae > Gallinago > Gallinago undulata. The sequence goes on from JAOTQQ010000041.1 coordinate 17,696,331, forward strand.
AAAGCCTATAGTAACCTGGTCTGATCACTTCAATGACTGGTTTGAGCAGGAGACCTCCTGAGGTCCTTCCCACCTGAATTATTCTATGAAATAAATACATCCAAGCATAGGCGAAGAAAAGAAATATAGAAAATAACCGTTTATTAAAATTTATTAAAATTAAAAATTTTCTATACAGTCCGTAGGTTGAAACTCCCTCTTCCCCCCTAATTCCCCTTTTCTTTTTCTTTTTTTTTTTTTTTTTTTAATCTTTGCTTTTCTTCTCCTCTTCTTTTATTCTTTTGTAAGTCCTGGGTATATTAACATGCTTTCCTATGTAGCTGTATTGTAATCCAAGAACATGGGGTTTGTGCACTTTCTATTCATACCCAAGAATGCTCAGCTATAAGCATATTGGGCAAGTCACCATTTAGATCAGATCATCAAGACCAATAACTAAATATGTAATTGGCAGTAATGACAGAATAGCCAATTCATTTTAGTAGTAATGATGCAATCTCTTAGTACAGAAATTGTCTTAAACTGGGTCTGTTCTTTCCTTCAGAGGTAACTGCTCCACAGGTGCTTCTTTCAGGCATGCACCTGAGAGGCAGTTTTGCAGTATGTCTCTGTGTGTGGAGAGGCAGCTCAAGGAGAGACTCACTCCTTTGAAATTTAGGGCTGTGTTGCTGTGGGTCACTGAGTCTAGTTTGCAAGGCACAGAGTAAGTCCTAGTAAAGTCACTACAGTTCTTCTCATGGCAAAGCCACCTGTCTGCTTAATCAACAGTTCATTTCACTCTTTTGGGGGATTGACTCCCACGACTAGGGTGATTTCAGCAGGCATTGCTGCTTGCTATTATGTTCTGACACTTAAATAGAATTACTTTCACACAAAATAAGCTTGTAGAGTTCTCCTGTGGAAACTGCATGTAAGTAGAAGGATTGCCTACAGGCCATGAGACCAGTGATGGAGTTTCCTGGAGATCACAACTCCAACTCCAAGGCTTTCCCTGGTTTACTAGAAGAATAGGGAGCAGCTCAAGGAGAGACTCACTCCTTTGAAATTCAGGGCTGTGTTGCTGTGGGTCACTGAGTCTAGTTTGCAAGCCACAGAATAAGTCCTAGTAAAGTCACTACAATTTTTCTCATTCTTTCCTCCCACAGAAACATGCAGTATGCCAGCTGGTATTAACTATTTCAGAAAGGGCATGGGAGAAACCTGGAGAAGTTTTTCTTCCTAAATAAATCAAGTAATTAATTCTGAGTGAGGCAATGTTGCATAGTAACCCTGCACAGGAGTGATGAAGTGCTTCCCAGCTTCATGTCACTGTGCCTCACTGCAGTGTCTGCAATCCTGTTCAGATGGTCACTCTTCACGATTTAACAGCCTGGTTGGTAAAAGGCAAACACAGTTCTTTGGTGCTCACTGATCAAACAACCACATAGCTGAGTAAAATTAGCCCCTTCTCCTGGCAAAGTGGATGTACGCGTACTTTCAGCTGGGAACAATGTGCCAAACACAAGGATTAGAAAAATAAAACCGTTACAGGTGTCAGGATGATATTATAGCTATTGGACACTGATAGCCCATCTTGAAGACTAATGCAGCAGAACTCTCAAGGACAAAGGCTTAAGAGGGGCTGTGCCCCTCAAGTTTAATTAGCATAAGTGCTGGTACAATAGACCTTTGTTTATGTGGTCCCTACTTAACTCTCTAGAGTCTTCATATCTATACATATCCACCTGGAATGTCTAACAAACAGGAATGCAGTCATCTTTACAGTGTTACATCATTTCAAGAGTTATTTCATTAACAGCATAGACTAGATAGATCCAGACAAATTGTTGACAGGCTGTGTTGGAACCCAGAGGAATAACCAGATCTCTAAAGTCTTGTCTATGTCCTGCTCAGCAAAAGTATCTGTTCCACGGTGGAAGTTTTGTAGTGAGAACCAGCTGACTTTCTCTGAGGTCAGTGTAAGATACTTACTTAGTCTGTCCTCTACCTCCAGTAGAACATTATTTGCCCAGGTCACACATACACTGAATGTGCATATTCGCTGGCAGATAGTGTAACCGGTATGTCCAACTAAGGAATGTGAAGGAAATTCTTCGGACACACAAGGATATGGCACATGTATCTACTGAAAGATTTCCTTCTAACTCCTAGCAAAGTGAAAGTATAGTAAGGAAAGGGTGCATTGTTTCAATTTCGTTATACAAACAAATAAAAGTAGTTGCAGTTCCATGGAATTTTAACACAGTTAATCATAAACCTGATATTTGCATCTCACAGGCACTGAGCATTGTGTAGATACTGGAGTCGGGATAAACTGGTTTGGAAAGGCTCACCTGCTATAGCTAGGTTCAAGGGTTAACCCTCACTCCCCCACTCAGATACTGGGCAAGGAAATTCTTTCATAATCCCAAAGATTGGAAGTTAGCCTATGAATTGTACACACTTTATGCTATCTTGCAGGTATCTGCTTGCTTTGAGATGTCCCCCAAAGACCTGTTTTGGTATGATTCCTAAGGCTATCTTGAACTATGAAGGGTTGGGTTTTTAATGTCCTTTGTACCTATGCAGTTCTTAGACCCCTTCATTCATTTCTGTGAAGCTATTCCAACTTTGCCTTATGGCAGAAGCATCCACTCCCTGACTCTAAATGCTGAAATCTTGGAGGCCTCTTTAATGGCCTTTCCCAAGTACATGAATGTACCCACTTGAATGCACTCAGCTCACATTTATGCACCAAGATGACATACACATAATGAGTGTCTTACTTTATCCCCTCCTTAGTCACTCAGGCATGCAATGCTCACCCACATGCACTCAGACATGCATGAAAAAGCACTCTTACAGAATCTTATTACCCTTCAGTGTCATTAAAAGTGAGAAGCTCACATTGAAGAACTTGGTAACCAACATATTCATGCTGCCCTGAGTCTCTGTTGGGCACATTCCTACTTGAGAAGTACAGGGGAGCAGCATTGGTGCCATAGATTCCTCATAAGTAATCAAATCCATAATCTCCCAGTCAGATGCTCTGCACCCCAACCTGTCTGTCTCTGCATTCCCAGTTAGGACCATATGTCCTTGATCTAAATATGGATGTAGGTATTTATGCCCAAGAATGCCCTTGACTCCTCATCTCTATTTCATTTCGCCACGCTGTATGGATTATAAGGGTGACAGCCTGGAAAAGTTACAGAGTGAACATCCATTTTCACATAACTGGCCCTGCCATCCCTTTTCATTTCCATTTTATTGACTCTTTGATCTGTCCTTATGACATATGATTGATCTTTTGGCAGCATGTTGTCCTTACTTTTTAATTTCCTGCTTTTCCAGAACATAATAGAAACCACACAGGTTCCTTGCAGGTCTCTGCTGGAGAGTATCTATCTCAAATCAAATCCTCTCCTCTGAACAGCTTTTAGTTTTGAGAATGTTCAAACCATTTAGATTGAAAAGGACCACAGTGGGCTCTTAGGGAATCCAACATCCTTAAAATGGGAAAAGATTAATTTGGTAAGAAACACTGTTAGAATCAGCATTCTGCAGCTGGGAGCCATTTGTAGGTTTTCTTTGGGAGGGAGAGGTGCAGCATTCATAGGAATGGTTGTGCTTCTCTGGGACCCTGCCATTTTATCACGTCCTGGTTTATGGATGTAACAGGAAAAGTATTTGAGGCATGGTAAAATTTTCTCTCACCATGTTTGTGCTCTTTTGTTGATCTTTATGTGCATTATGTTATGTTTGCATTTGGTGAAAGATAGTTTTATGTTCTCAAAAATCAAAGGCTTTGTTTTGCTTTGGTCTGGGCAGCATCACAGTGTTTGCTAAGAGATTCAAACCACAACAGATAAAAAATACCCATTAGGTCATTTTGCCCTGCCTGTTGTTTAACACCTGCTATTGGATAGTTACGAAGCTTTTTCTCTGAGATATCATTGTACAGTCTGTGTAGCCTCATAATAATGCTTTTACTCCTGAAAAGGCACTATACACAACTATATTAAAAAATGCCTAGATATACACTGTCAAAACCTCACAGAAATCCATGGAACTGGATCCGTTCGTATGGACAGAAAATAGTGTTGGAAATAGTTTCCTACCCAGTTGGTCCTGTTGATTCCTTACAATTTTTTTCACATTTTTCTTTCAAATGAGAAGCAAAACATAACTGGTGATACACTGGATTTAATGGTGTCCTCAGCATTCTGTATCTTTTTATTTGCCGGAGACATTATTTATTATTTATTATCTCCTCATTTCTCTCACAAGTTTACTCCCAACAGTTTGAGCAACAGTGGAAGCTTTTGCACAAAGGAGTGGCTGGATGCCACTGCACTGTTACACTGAACAGGTTTGACCTGCACACAGAGGAGACCAAAACAAATTAATAATAAGGTTATATTTTCTCTAGGATTTGCTTTTTTTTTTTTCTTTCAGTGTTTGGCTAAGCAATCCATGGTTGCCCTGCTGGTTCATTCTAGCCCTTTTGCCTTCATCACCCATGCAAAACTTAATTTGTTATTTATAATTTTATTTGGTTTCTACTTTGTCCTCATTCTATTTCTCAGTGCAGGTGTCTATGGGTGACTATCTCACTGAGAGTGTGGACAGTTTTGCAGTGGTCCTTCCAAAAATCCTTGCATTTATTTTCCCCTACAAGTCCTTAAATTAAGAGGTGCACACTGGATTTTTCCTTTTCTTTACCTTTAGACTGCCACGATAGGAAAAAACACTGTGACTTTTCCAAGAAAACGTCCATCCCTTGAGTGTATAGAAAGGAGACCAGAAGGTCAAGATGAGGCTCTTCTCCCCAGGAGCAGAAGTGGTGCTGAGGTGGTATTTTCTGGCTGCCAGCTGGCTTTGATGGGATAGGAATTTGAGTGGGCCTGTTTTCATCCCTTTGTTCATCAGGTTGTCCAGTACCCCTTTTGAGGCATATCTGGATTTGCAGGACATCTCCTCTTCATCAGGAGAGTGTACAGAAGCAAAGGGCCTTGTTAATTACTTCCAGTTCATTGGTTCCAGTTTATAGCAGGTTAAACTCTGTCTGATGACTGGGATGTGCGTGAAGAAGCTGAAGAAATATTAAAAGAGACAGCCTCTTTGGTTTAGAAATTGAATCTTTACAGAACTGTATGCAAAGCTGGTAGTCTCTTGTTACCCTCATCATTGCTACCTTTATTTATAATTTATGCAAATGGTTATCAGCACAGCTATAATGGACTTTTGCTTGAGTCTGAATATGTTTGGAAAAATCCGGACAAAATGCTTAGGCTATTTTCTGGACCGATGCAATCATTTGTTCATATTTTTTAAAAAATAGTATTTCTTTTTTCTTTTCTGGGAGAAAAGTACTGCTTAGCACTGCTAAGTGCTAAGTTCTGAAATGGAAGTGAACAGGAGCTGTGCTTTCAGTACTTTACATAACTACAGAATACTAAGTGCTCTAAATACATGGTGTTTAGGCATCAGAAGGGGTACCTTGAATTATTAAATATATTTAACCTGATCTTTTTAGGATTCCCCATGAAAATAAGGATAATAAATTACTACCTTCTCACCTCACTAGGGAAGCATAAAGATAAAAATTTTGGTGCCAATACTGTAATATTAGTTCTAATGCATTAATATAATACACTAATGTAAATATATTAAATGTTTATTTATATTATAAATAAATGTGTTACTATAATACCTCAAATACCATGAGGATGAACACTGTAAGAAAACTCATGAGGAAATTAATAGAAGTTTTCAGAGCAAGTTTGATTCACGTGCAGCTCAGGGCCACTCCCTGAATGCATAGAATTGGCCGCCTTCTCTTCGAATGAGTGCCATCTTCTCTGTTCCTGAAGTACAATACCTTCTAACTTCACACAGCGTTAATAATGTTTGTCTAGTTCTGTTTCTTGTGTCGTTTCTAGGTTTTGAATAGGTGTTGCACATCACTTATATGTTGCATGTACTCAAACAGTATCCTGTGGGCTGAGCCCACAAATGAAACCTTTAGATCCCCTTACAGACTGCTGCCAGTTACACCAGAAGTAGCTTCTGGGAGAAATGGGGAACTTGCTGGAAAATGTGCCTTTTCAGGAGGGCAGGCTCACGGGAATAAGCCTTTGTTAGTTGCTGGGAAAGTTCTGTGAAGCTAGGAAGTGGAGAATGCTCGGTGGAGAAGGAAGCCACAGGGAATGCAGCTTTGTCGTAAGCTTTAAACTGGCTAATTTTGGTTGGTTTTTACTGGGAATAGTAAATAGCACACCCTTAACTAACAGCCTGTTGTAATCAGTCCTTGCTTCAAACATCAATGTTCCTGAGCTTTCAAAAAAAAAAGGCAAGAATATTTTTTACTATGAATACAAAGAACAGCATTTTTTCCCTAATCTTTTTTAATTTGTCAGAAAACCATTCGCTATTATGGATGACAAATATTCAAAATTTTGTTGCAATGCAAATGTCCATGATGGAAAATTTCAATTTAGCAAAACAGCCAAGGTCTAGAATTTGGCAAATTGTAAAGAAAAAATTACAAGGTCTTGTAATCCTATGTAATGGGCAACCTTAGTAACAGGTGGTGCTTGCTTGTAACATCAAACACAATCTGGAAATAGCATCCATCCTGCTCCTTCTGGCTTCTCTAGTGATGTTTTTACACAAAGTGTATTACTTCATAGCAAACTTCATGATGTTTCTGATCAGAAGTGTCTGATTTTGCTGCAACATAATGAAGGCAAGAACATTGTGCCCCAAATTCTCCGATTGCTTGACATGTCTAACCTACATATCAGCTTCTTATACTCTCCTTTTGATATTCCACTGGAATTTAACAAATGAAGCAGAGATTAATGTTAATGGAAAAGTAAAAATTAACATACATTTATTCTCTGTTTTCACCGGGTGTCAGACACTACAGTAACAGACGCCAATTTAAGAATCTAGACAGATTCAGATAATTTCCTTGATGCTTCATGACTATAATTAAATTAATTCTAGGAATCTGCACTGACACTCTGCCATACTGTGAATGTGGACTTCTAGCTCCTAATTATAGAGGTTTTCATGTTTGCTCTGCCACCTAGAGCTGTGTGGGGACCAAAATTATTTTAATTTTGTGAGTGCAGTGCTGGAGAAGGATATGCAAAGGGAAAGGTCTGCCTGTCTCCAAAAGCCACCCGTAATCCTCTCTGCACTGAACCACATGTAAGTGTCAATAAGCATATTTGGGAGCATGGAGGCAGCATAGCTGGCCAGGCAGGGCAGTAAATTTAAGGAGCCACCACCCTGTGTGGCACTCTGCCTTTGAAAATAGCACACTACTAAATAATGCATGCTAGTGTGCTGGCCAAGTTAGCCTCACCTTGCCCAGACCTGTTGGTACAATGTGCTTTTTTGTCTGTCTGGAAGTATTCTAGGTCTTAGCAACGAGACCTGTCTCTGCCCTTGGGAGCTGAGACACCAAAGGCTTACAGCCACACAAACAGAAAGTGACACACCAGTCTAAGTACCATATTTGAATCAAATTTCTGCTGCTTTTGCCTGATTTCCTGAGCTATGGTGAGACCCAGTGGTCACATTCTCCTGTGGCGCTTCTGCAGTATCCAAATGAGATGTGTTTCAGGGTTACTCTATGGTCCCATGTTTAGCTCAGTGGGACGATGTAATAGGTGGGTTTCTTGTTGACAATGTTCTTCCTGGGAAGGGAAGTGCTCTTTACTGCTTTTGTATTGTGGTGGTCTTTGCTTACTTAGCTTTTTCCTGTTCTCCTGCTCTGGATTGATCATTCTTGCTGATATGATGATAAGACATGGTTTTGATAAAAGCTTTACTATAAATACTCACCAAAACATGAACTTGAATGTAAATACTTAGACTTGACGACGTGAATGTTTAGAGAAATCTTATAGTTACCAGACCTACTTACGAAAACTCCAAACAGTTGCCTAGTTGTTTTTAGTGACATCCTTAACCCTTGGTGTTGTAACTACAAGACACTGCAAGACAGTCCTTATAGCCTTTCTTCTTCCTCAGGGACAACTGTCTTTGATAGGTGAAAATCAAGGTGAGCAGCCATGGAACTTGACTATAACCTGGGTGAAAAATGATGGGATCTTCCCAGGTAACACTTGTACACATGTGTACCCTACCTGTGTGAAAAAAAAGCAACTAAAGTTTTAATATAATTGGTGTTAGTGGGGATGATAGGAACAAAGATGACATTTCTAAACATCTTGAAATCAGGTTCAGCGTAAATAACATGTATGAAATGTTACCCCTGCACTGATAATGAGCCTTGATTAATAATTACTAGTATCTCTGGATGCTAAAGGACAATTCATTCCCTGTGTTTGGAAAATCTAGCATTGAGAATGCTTGTCAACATCTGTTCAGAGATTTATGATGAGCCCTGGAAGCAAAAGTGAACAAAGACTGGAAAATTCACCCCACACAGATGACTGAACAGTCACTGTATATTCAGCACTTCTTGTGGTTTATGCATACATATTAATGAAACCTCAGAACCTTCCTTCATTACTACATTTTTAGCTGTTTTCATGTTAGATGCCTTTTCTGACTAGCAAAATAATGTGAGATGGATGAAGGAAGGTTCATATTTTCATTTAGGTACCTTTTTTCCTGCTCAGGACCATGGTCGCAATTTGGACGTGTAACTCACACACAGTCAAGGCAAACTTTGGACCCAGCTCTTAGAACTGTCCTGCAAGCACAGATGTTCCATGAGAAAACAGCCTTTCCTTGCTCTTCACCCCATTTGAGAGTTGAATTGTTGACTGAACTAGCGGAAGGCTTCTAATGCAATGCCCAGGCTTAGAGGAACAAGCAAGAATATTTTGCCTGACTTCCATGGACTGTGGAGCAGGTGACTAAGGAAAAGGTTTAGCTTTCCTCTGCTGATCTTAACCTTCAGAATTAGAAAGGATAAAGGCAGAGAAATGTAAACCTGAGAACTCATCTGCTAATTTTCTGCCCTGCTAACCTGCACGTAGCTGAGCTGTCATACTCAACCCTATATACACATATGGTGATGATTTTTTTCCCCCATTTTGTTTTCACTTTCTCTCATATACCCAGAGAAGCTGAAAGAAAAAGAGACTTCTCTTTCTGTAGTTTCATGCATTTTTCAGGATGCTCAAGGTATGAAAAGAAAGAATTGATACTGGCTCACCCAGTCCACCTCTCTGCCAGCACAGGGTTATTCCATACCATGCATATCCCATGTTATTTGTAGATTTTAATTTAGGACATTCCTACCTTCTCCTACATTCTCCTCATTCTAATTATAATCTCCCTATCTACCTGAAATAACCTCCATTTAAAAAAAAAAAAAAAAAAAAGAAAAAAAGGATGGTCTTAAAAAAACAACTACAAAGAAATCAAACCCTCATCCATTACCAGGTTTTTCTTTTGTTCTGGAGCCACGCGTGTAACCTGGTTAGACCTGTTCTCTTTGAATACTGAGGACTGAGCTGGCCTTATGCAAATACTCCCAACCTCATCTTGCTTGTTGTCGTTGCAGACCCAATCAAATGAACAGGAAGTGACCTAAGGAATTTCCCTATTGGCTGCCTGAGTGTTCAGCAAAATGTTTTAAAATTAATATCACATCCATTTATCTTCACTCCTGGGAGTCTTTAGGAGACATAACCTAGTACCTGTGGTTACCCAACCTACTGTTCTGTGGACAGTTTTCCCCATCGTCTCTGTAAAGGATTTCCACTCCAGAATCTGCAGCTAAATGAGGTAGGGTGTTTGGGTTTTTGGTATTTTTTTTTGATTTGGGTTTGTTGGTTTTTTTTGTTGTTGTTGTTGTTGTTTGTTTTTTTTTTTTTTAAATATACTTCCTTTAAATTAACACCAGTGAAAATTAAAAAAAAATTAGAAAAGAAATGTCTACTGGACTCATGCCTACCCCACCAAGCCCCTCCCTTCCCACTTTGGAACAGCAGCTAAGCTCATTTGATTAAAAGGCTTTTTAATGTTACAATAAAGACTTCTGTTTTCCTATTTTGAACTTCTATCTTCTGTTTAAATATTTCTGTTGTGTGTATGTTTCATTAGTGCAAGATCTACTGCCTTTATTTACCTAGAATATTACTGACTTTGAAATGAGTCAGTGGCTTTGTCAGGCTTAGTTAGTTTCCTGAGGATCCTTTTTATTACAATATATCTAATAATATTTTGGGTCCTAAATCTGCTGCTTTTGTCCACAGAGTTGTCATCTGTTCACTAAGGCAAGGGGTGAGAAAGCGGACCTTGATAATACCATTGAGAGTCCTGGTGTCACAGAACTGGGAGGCACTTTACAATGACAGTGTTCCTGTTGTTTTTAGTGATAAGGGTCCCGATGGTGATTGTGCTGATAACAAAACCTCCTAAAGTACATTTATGATTTGTCTCTGTTTTTTCCTCAAGGCAATTTTTGCCAAGTCTTGTGGTAAGGGGGGTTCTGCTGGTCTTAGTCCCTTCTAAGCTAAAGCACCGCAGAGAACCAAGCTCAAAGGCTGGGTAGATAAATACAGTGTGAGTAGAGGCCTGCCATGTCTTTGCCTGTTTAATTTGTTTCTCTTCCAATGGTAATTTTATTTGAATAGAACTAGAATTGGCCCCTTAAGGTATAGACACAGCTGTTTAAGTAATGGTAGAAGTGAATGTAAAGAAAAAGTTGCTCAAAATTATGTTGATTTTGTAAAATATGTGTAATGGACTTAGTGATAAATGTTTGCATTTCACCACATGAGACATTTTAGGCACATACTCTTGTGTATGAAGTTATTGAATTTTATCAGTGATGTGCTTTTGGATTACTTGATCTAAAAATATAATATATTCCCGCTGCTTCTAACTATCCTTTTTTTCCTGTTCTTTAGACTGTGTAACCTTTTCATACTGACAGAAATGAACCTTGTGGTAAAAGTTTCATTTAGTGATTTTATTTGTACTTGTGGCACATAGGACTGTGTTAAATATACCTATCTTGCACCAGTATTTCCTGTAATTTGGAAAAACATTAGTGGAATAAAAAAAGGCACTCCTTCTAAGGGCTTTTTTGAAAGCAAATTTGCTGGTAGCAATTTAAGCCAGTTTTCTGACATCTATTTTGCACTGTAGGAAATACCAGAGATGGAAAATACAGCAGTGTTATATTTAATGCAAATGCAGAAACGAAGGGAAACAGTTGCAATTAAAATGGAAAAGCAACAGGATTAAAGTGTTTCACTGACAAATATCACAATTAATGATGGTTTAATTCTTGGCCCTTAGAGTTTTCAAAACCAGAAGTGATTGCTGTGATAACAATGGAGGAATTCCCAGAATTTTTCGGTTTAATTTGGTGACTTGAAGTACAGCTTATCTTCTAAAAAAATTACAGTCTTGAAAAAAAAATCCAGAAGTCCAATGATGAGAAATTCACCAGAACTTTTTAAGTGCCCCAGTGACTAAATAACATTAATCTAAAAATATTTTATCTCATTTTCAGTCTGATGTGGTCTGGCTTCAACATTCAGCCACCTGATTTTGTTGTCCTTTGATGGTTAGTGTGAAGTTCCTCTGGGTGACAGATTTCTGTTCAGTGTTTAGGTAGCTGGGCATGAGTCCTTCCTTAGCCTAGTCTTTGATAATTGTGGTAGTCTGAGCTCCGTGGGCTATTGCCTCTCATGGGAAAACTTAAACTACAGTGAAAACCTCGAGGATTTCAATCTGTTCCGCTGTAAGCTTTTCCATCCTTTAATGACTTCAATGGGCCCCTTTAATTTTCCAACATCTGCTGTGAAATTTGGATGTCAGGACAGGACACAGGTTCTGGGAACAGCAGTGCCAAACACAAAGGTAATATGAATCAGTGCACTGGGAGTTCAGGGACAGGGGTTTATGAAGCTTGCCCAAGGCTTTCTTAGGGTCCTCGTACTCCAGTCCCCCTTCGAGCATTGGTCCTACATATGGAGACAAGGTAGAGTTGATGCTATTTGCTTGCACTTCTTAATAATTTTTTCTAGTCCCAGTGTCATTTATAAAGCCTCTAAGGATGGCAAAAAAAGTATATTTTTCTCATGTCAGAGTAGTAAAAGATCTCATATCAGACCAGGATAATGCTTTGTTTGCCCCAACACGGTTTAGGTATCCCTTCACAGCAATTTATAGGGTGACAACAATACATATTGCCCCAGCAGTGGTGAGATTGGGTAATAGAATGTAGTCTGTTTAACATGGGATATTATTACCCTCTCGTCACCTGAGAGAATATGCTGTGGTATTACCCTAGTAATTTCATATTACTTCAGATATGCTCTGGATGTTGTGAGTTTTCAGCAGTGGTGGAAACTGATAATAGGATGGTTGGACAAAGACAAAATTAAATCATTTGGCTCCCACTGAGCTTCCTTAATTTTTTTCTATTCCAAATGAATTTTATGGTTAATATCAGTACTTGTTCTGTCTGGGAGGTGCAAGGTAACAAATTGCAATGGAGCAAGACCAAACTAAAAAGGAAAAGTCATCCAGAGACATAGATGAAGATAAATGAGAGAGGAAAAAGGAAGATTTCTGTAGATGTGTCTGTGTCCAGCTGGGACTGATGTCGTAGCCTCTAACCAGTCCCACAGCAATTTGCACAAAGAAAACCCTGCGAGGATGAAATTCTACATCTGCTCAGGAAGTGAATATTAATGTACAATTTTGCCTCAGTGAACTCAGGGAACTGTCTATGAGCCACGACACTTTTCCAGAATCAGTACTTAGCTTTCCCTTCCTTATTCATGCCTTGCACACTCTCTATAAACATGTCTTAACAGACCCTGGACCAAACCATTCAGTCTTCTTCCACACAGACTTTCCACTGACTGCAGTGTAAACCAGATCCATTCTGTGGAGTCTACAGTTACATGCTTTCTATTGCTGTTTACTTGCTTAGATTAAATTCCCACACAAGTGCCCGAGCTCTTTCTGCAGTATGATTAATACTGTCTCTGTAAACTGGAGCAATGACCCGCTGTATGGAGAGACAGGTGGGAAAGTTGGTGCTACAGGAAAGACCTGCCTGGCTTAAAAATTGGTCAGTGTGCTGAGACCAAGCTATGGATAGAGATGGATGACCCCTTCTTATTCTGATGGTGGTGTGACCACCCTATAAAGGATTTTCTGTGGTCTTGCAGTTCTCTCTCATCAGCCTTCCTACAGTTGTAAAGTAGGTATTCTCGTTGAGGACTAGGCGTTCCTCTGGCAAGCAGCACATAAAAAGAAAAGGGTCACAAACTTAATTGTCAGTTGTCATTACTAATGACACATGATGTTAGGATGTGGTAGAACCAAATATAAAGGCTTTGCTGTACATGAGGAAATGAACAGAAATGCTACCAATTTTTGTAGCTTGCATAGTTTGTGATATTAAGTGAAGTCTCTGTCTGGTTTCACATCTTAGTTACTATTGAACTTTCAAGTATAAACTCATGGGCTTTTCTTCCTAATAATAAGTGCCTTGTGAACACCAGTGAAGTCAAACACCATCTTCAGAAAAGATTCAGCCACTCAGCCAGCACCAAGCTCAAGGGCACTTCAGGATCTCTAACCACAAATGTCTGCTTCACTTTCTCCCTGTCTCTGCCTTCAGCACGCTCTGCAGCTCATATGTGTTGTGGCCCCTGATGAACCAAGGATTTTTTCAATAGAAGAGCACATTGCAAATTTGGTGAGCGTGAAATTCATAACACTGCTGATAGAAAGGGTGAGGAAAGAAGGGTTTATTCACGTAGGTGGTACATGGAAAAGTAAGGATTAATTTGGTTTCTGTGGAAGTCATCAGGAGTCTGTCTTGGTATGAGAGCTGCTTTGAGGCCTACTGGGGATGCAGCTTGCACCAAATCCCTCACTGAATGCCTAAAATGCTTGGGACATTTGCTGGTCATTGGCCCATACACGGGTGAGAATGAGTAACCATGGAGTTGTGTAGACAGTGGAGCAATCAACTGGCATTTGGCATTTGAGTATCTTCCTCTAAGGAAGACCCCTCAAAGGCTCCCTTTCCAAAAGCTGACCTTGCAAGTGGTTATCGTTACCTATTCCTCTGCTGATCTTGTGAAATGTGCTCCACAGGAAAGACTATGAGAACTAGTAGACAAAACAACTAGCTGGGGCTGGATAATCTCTGGTTATAGACCAACACAATGGGCCAATAAAAGAGAATTGCTTTCCAGTGGTGAAAAGAAAGTCATTCTACTTAAAGGATCTGCAAACACATAGAATAAAATAAAAGTTCCTGCCTATTATGGAGAAAAGATAGAGATATAAACACTTGAGATATTTCCTCAGCTCACAATCTGATGTAGCCAGTATAGCCTCCTGAGACCCTACAAGTCTGTAAGGATTAAGCAACTATGTGTAAAAATATGTTCTATTATCCAAATTACTAGTGCCATCAACAGAAGAACTGTTTTTGTTTTCTAAAATGGCTCTGGGTTTTCTTTCATCTAGCAGTGAGCAGGTAACTAATTGATATTGCTATATAATTAATGAACCTGTGTAAAACTGCCCAAGATGCTATGGTCAGGAATCAGACTAAGTCCATGATATAATGATTGCCCCAAAACTTTTCAAATTATTTTCATTGAAACATATAATTATTATTACACAACAGCATAGAACCTTGCATCTTGATGATGCACTTTCAAAGTATGCTTGGTTAAGCAATTGTCTCATAGATTGGCATGGCTATGGAGGGGCTTTATCGTGTGCTCATCTCTTTTGCAGTGGGATCTAACACACTCACATAAAACAGACTTGACTTCTAATATTCTTAGATGGCTGCCCTGACAAAGGAAAATGAAAAAAAATTAGAAGACTGAATTCATAGGGAATTAGATGAGTAAGATGTCTTTACAGACTTATCAAAAGCAGGATGGATAAAATGAAATAGATACATTTTTTCCTTCATTTAGTGACTCGTAGATGTCCTTATCCTCCCCAAGACTTTTTTTGATGGAGCTGCAATACTTTGTAAGAACAGGTAGAAACTTCTTTTCCTTCTTTAAAATCTCAAATGATTAAATATTTTTGGATGATAGTCAAACTGTAGTCAATCCAGTAAATTTTTCTTAGTCTGCCTGCAGCCACTCCCGATACGCATGCATTCCCCCAAACACACTGTACTAACTACGGGCACATGCACATCCCTTATCTCCTGCCTGGGCTTTCTTCCTTTGCTTTTTAAAATAGGAATTCAAATATTGTCTCCAATTTCAATCAATCTTGGGCGAGTCTGAATAACTCCTTCATTTAATTATTTAAAATGCAAAGCTATTTGTAGTTGATATTTGGTATATATGCGTATTTTGTCGGTAGGCATGAATGAGTGTCCTGCAGGGAGTGAGGGGCTACTCATGCCAAGAGCCCCAGCCCAGGCTGTCTGCCACTTCCATGCCTGCTGGTTTTGCCCTGTTTTTTCTATGCTAGCATTGCTATAATGGAGGTTCTATTTATAAAAGACTCCAAGGTGTTAGCAGTGTATAGTGTATAGCAATGTATAGTGTATAGCTACTATACATGAGAAAAGGTGACAGGGCGTTGGGTCTTTTAGAACCAAGGTATTAGCCTGCCTTATACCTCTTCCGTATTAAAAATCTTATGAAGATTTAATCTTTAAAATAATAAGAAAAAAACTCTCCAGCACCTGAAAATAGCTGTTATAAGGACCTTGCTAACATTCCTTTCCTAGAACAGTGTTCAAGTTGCTATAATTCACGTGGTAATAAATTTCCTTTTGAAGAAAGTAGTCATTTGAAATAGTCCGGAAATGTTTTTATTAGTTTTGTTGGTGGACTCTGTTCCAGTTACTTTGAGGACTGACACACATACCTGTACAGGGGAGCAAAAAGAACTGAGCAGGCTTTTTTCCCTGTTTTGGACTCCTCCACTGCCACAAACTCCAGTTGTTTGCTGTAAGCCTGGCACTCTTATTCCACAGATAGATAATAGAATATGATGGTTTTGTCTGTTCCTCCAGTTAAAGGCTTATGGTCGTGTTTAAAAGAAGCTTCCTTGGCCAGGTCAGCCAGTAAAAGTAAGAAGTAGAAGGCAAAAAATGAAAGAGAGAGGAAAAGAAATGAAACAAAAATTTAAAGAAGAGAAACAAAAGAAATAAGGAGTAAGAGAAGGAATAGCAGTGATCAGTGAAAGAAGAGGAACAGGACTGCAAATTTCACATCCTTAGTAGCATTTGAGACAGTCAGATCTGTTAGTCTGTGGAAGCTGCATTTTGAGATTACCGTAGCAGGGCTATGCAGAGAGTTCCCTGCTGATCATGTGCACAATAGCCATGTTAGGCAAGTTTATTGCTTCCCATGCAATTGCACTGTGGTGACATTGCTGCCTGTTTGCAGTCATATTTTAGTTTGATATTTGACTTTTTCTGTTGTTTATTAACACTTCTACATAATGGACTGAGTTGCACATTTGTTACTTGGACAACTTGGATATAGGCTTTTACATGTCAATTGACCGGGATGGGGATCCTCTCTCTCCTTCCAGGGAACTTGCTTTAAAAAATTCCTTTCTTTCATTGTGATTTAAATAATAATAATAAATTAAAAAAAAAAAAGAAGAAGAAGAAAAAGTCTTGAAGTAGCCATTGCTCCACAGAACAGAAATTTTGATTTTCAGCCAGTTCTACTTGGAAATTTCTAGATCATTTTTAGGATCATACATAGGTCAAGGCTTTTTTGATTTAATACGTCAAGTGTATATTTAATTGTTTTGATAACATTCAGATCTCTGCTAGACATAGAATAGACATGATGCATAGAAGCATCTTGGTTTCAGTCTGAACAGGGCTCTTTTCTATAGAAAATTCTTTCCCCTATGTAATACCTTGTCTTTACCCTCAAAAAAACTGCAATCATCCTAACTCATCTGTGTGTTGAAATTTTTACTGGAGACATGATGCAATGGATAGCTTGAGCTGGAAGACATGAGTTGGACTGACTTGTCCATTGACTTGTTATATGATTTAAGCAAATATCAGCTCTGTGTCTCAATTTTCCTATTTGTAATAAGGAGTTAATGTTAGTTCTTTCCTTCATTTTTGTGCTTTGTGCCTTTGCTGTCTGTATGGACTCTTCTGCGCTGTCATTGTCAGTATTTTAGGAGTGCTTCCATCACTGTAGATGCTTTTACAGTAGATGAGCTCCTGAAGGCTTAATTTTCAGAACTTAAAAGTATCCCAGTTCCTAGCTGAGTACCTACTTCTCATGGACTTCTTTCTTTTTTTTTTTTTAATAGTACATTAAGGATTAGAGTGCACGTAGGTTCATATGGAAAAGCAAACCCTCCCAGTGTTTCAGGATTTCTTTATCTCTCAAGAAAGTTCCTTTACTGCTTACACTTAATTTGTTGCTTTTTCCCGCTAATTTTTGAACCACTATGTCTCAGCTAAAATGTATTTTGTATGACACCTTTTCTGACAAGTCTTACAATAATAAGTACAGCAATTTTGATCTGTTGAGGTTTCAGCTGATGGAAAAATACAGTATTGAACTCCACTTCAACGCCAGGCTGTTCTGTAGCAAAGGACTATTTATGAATCAGGAGAGAGTTCACGTAAGAATCAAAAAAAGTACATTTGTACAAAACCCAGTGGGAAAAGCTCTATTGTCAAACCGGCCCAGGCTGTTGAGGCAGATGCCTGGCTTTGCTCTTTTGTTTATATTCCAACAAATCAAAGCTGACCTGTGTTGTTATCAGAGTAGAGCAGCAGGTGCAAAAAAATAACTCTGCTGCCAACTCAAACGAAAGGGTAAGACTAATACCCTCTGGGAGGTATTGAGAAGATAACAGAGAGCCATGCCAGCAACTGAATTAACGGCTCTATTTACGATGGGTTTTACTTAATAACCTGCTCCTAACACTGACACATAAATACTCCATTGTATTGTTTAACACAACCACTGGAGAAATCAATGGAAACAGGATGGGCAGCTCTCAGTGTGCCAGGTGAGAAGGAGCAACACCACAGAAGTGCTGCTACTCTAACCACTGGCAGGAGTGAGGAGGAAGCTGTTCTCAGCTTTTGCAAAAGTAGGGAGACGTTTCCTACAGCTTCTTGCCTTACCTTGTAGAAGGTGGCTGCAGAACAAGGACACTTCATTCTCCTAATTTTCTGGTTGCTTTTAATGAAGACAGGGAGCATAAATGAGCCCCAGCATATACATCAGCTACTGTCCCAGTGCCATGTGGCTCTGGGAGGCTCAGGGCTTCCTCGAAGTCCTGGGTGTGTGGGGAGAGTGAGCCTTATGCTACACCCAGGGGTGAAGCAAACGGCTCTTGTGCAGCCAGGGCAGTGGTCTGCAATCTCTTACTCTTCACACAATAAATACAGCATGAAGAAACCACATGGATCTAGCTGGGGTCCAAGTAAATGTTTACTAAACACACACAAACATGCAAGCCTGAATGACAGACAAAGCAATGGTCTGACGGGCTTTCTGAAACAGGGTCAAAGAGCTCCATCAAACCATTTCAGTGATAGCCACACACTTGGGGACACTTTCCCTTGCAAAAAGCTGCCATACTTCGTAGTCTAGAGAGGAATGCAGGGGCAGCAGGCATCCTGGCTGGAGCTATCACACGGGTGGAATCAGCTTGGCACTAGGGAACATGGCTGGCCCTGGCACAGGGCTTAATAGTCAGCCCTATAAGCCCTCCCTGTTGGCCACACAGAATGATCCTTCCCACCATGATCCCTGCACTGCCTCTGCTACATCTTCTCCTTGAAATATACTTTTGCTATCATGGCTAAAGAATGTGATCAGATTGTGGTTAGTCAGGTAGTGGGTTAGTCCTCCAGCAAGTTACTTCGTTTGGATTAAACACTTTACGCTCAACTTCCAGGTTTCCCATGGTAGCTAATTAGTGCCCCTCATGTATTTAATGAAGAAGCACAGAATTACAGAATCACAGAACGGTAAGGATTGGAAGGGACCTTCAGAGATCATGTTACCCAACCCTCCTGCCAAAGCAGGGTCACCCAGAGCAGGCTGGACAGGAAAACATCCAGGTGGGCTTGGAATGTCTCCAGAGAAGGAGACTCTGTACCCACTGTGGGGCAGCCTGTTCCAGGGCTCTATCACCCTCAAAGAAGTTTTTCCAATTAGCTTGTTGATTGAATGAATAAATTCATGCAAAAAATAGTAGTCACAATGGGAAAATTTGCATGTTCCCAAAGACACTTTTCTGGTTTTGGTCTCCATCCCATGTTGCTTATTCTGTTTAGTTCTCACTCGGAAAGCAGCCCCAGAGAGGAAGCCTGCAGTTGCCAATCAGATGACCTTTTATAAAAGGTGGTCTTTTATAAAATGTTTTTATAAAACAAAATGTGTGAAACAGAGTTTAGAAAAAGGAAAAGAAAAAAAAAAAAACGGATCCTTTAATTTTGAAAGTGGGCAAGTTAGTAATTGTTACTGCTAGTCCCATAAGAAAAGGTAAGTGCTGGTAGTGATAGTGTTTAAAATAAACTTCTCCGTAAAATCCTGGCTGCTGCAGTAGTGTATGTCAGAGTCTCTGTATTCGAGTGGCTGTTATGTCAGAAAAACTTCAGCACCTAATGGGAGACAAACATGAATACAAATACAATTATTATTATTATTATCATTATTCACTAATAGTCAATCAGGCCACATTAGCAATATGGAAAGCAGTTCCTTTGATATGCTGTTAGTTTTTAATGCAACGCAAAGGGAAACTGTCACGGAAGGCAGAGGGAAGTGGCTGGGGAAGCAGAGCCAAGGGAAAAGGAGAAGGTGTTAGAACATGATGGTAATATTTTGTTAGCTGATGAGGTTCTTGTCTAATTATAGACATGTGGCTTGTCAAGCTACAGGGGCATCTGGAGTGCTTTTTGGCCATTTGTATATTTAGTGTATTGTAAGCAAAAGAAAAGTATTTAGCAAAAGAGATTAGGTAGATGAGCTGGCTCCTGGTTAGAGGAAGGATATACCAAAGAGATAGGAAGGACATGAAAGGAGGTGTGGACTTGTTCTATGAGGTGTGGTATTAAGTGCTGAAAGAAGAATAAAGAGCAAAGGCAGTTTTCCCCATTATTGTGTTTTCCAAGACTCTGTACCCCTGAGGCTAGACTGATGAATGTATGGCAAATGACTACTAAATATTCAGGAAAAATGGCTGACCCAAATTATCATGAACTTGCTGAGGTGGTGCAGATAGTAATTAAAGGAGTGCCATATGCTGGTCAAAGCCATGTTTTGCAGCACAAAAAAAAATATATTTTATTCATAAAGAATAAAAAAATAAAAAAGCCTGATTTTTTGCCAGTTTTTAGCAAATATAGATCTACTTCTTACACACATTCTAAGGATATGTTAATGCCAAAATGACACAAACATTTCTCACGAGAAATAAAACCATTTTTGACTCGCTTCTGTCGCTGAGTAGCAATTCTCTTCCTCTGTAAGAGTAGCAATCCCACTAATAGTGTACAAATCTGTGCACAGATCTGCAAAAGGGGAATGAGTTTTTTTAAAGTAAAAAAAATTATGATCTCTTTTCATATTCAAAAACTAGTGGCATGGCAATAAGAGGCACATCTAGCCTGTGATGTGGCAGGGAAGAATGGATCTCACACAGTGGATTCTTGTTAAGTGGCAGGTTCCAGTTCACTGCCTCCTTTGCTAAGGTAACAACTATGGGTAAAATTTGCAGAAGTACCGACCTTTGGCAGTTAACAATGCAAGACACATTTATGCCTTGAGGACTCTCTGTTCACAGTTGGCCTTCTATTTGCTTCTGATTTAGAAAAACAGACAAACAAAACCTCTTTGAAAATTGTACCTTTTATTTTCATTATACTAGTGATTACCTTGAAAATTGAAGTCAGTTCATATGAAGATTGTTGATGGTAAAGAAAAAAGGTCAGAGGAAAAACAACCTATGAGACTTTGCATACCATCAAGTAAATTTTCATTAATTTTTTTTACATTCATAAAATGAACTTTATTCTATCTCAAAAAGGAAACTGAACTATGGTTTTGTCTTTAAATTACATCATTAAGAGAGAGATAAGAACCAAACCCTGGAGCAGCAGGATAGCTCAGATACAGATCTTGATCCTAACTCTTCTACCTAAGCTTCTCTTTAGTTAAAATATATATACAGGATTTTGAAGCGTCCATATGAACATGTTTAAACAACCACCACGTATCTCTTACAAAAGTTGCCTTGTAGTGCATCATGAAAATCAGATCTTTAGTAATAAAATATTTCAATCAAGCTTTATTTGATTTTGTTTATCATGAACCTATCTGTAATGTAGGTAA
Organism: Gallinago undulata; assembly: GCA_026546715.1. Classification (NCBI taxonomy): domain Eukaryota; kingdom Metazoa; phylum Chordata; class Aves; order Charadriiformes; family Scolopacidae; genus Gallinago; species Gallinago undulata. The sequence goes on from JAOTQQ010000041.1 coordinate 17,717,666, forward strand.
ATGTTAAATGCTCCTTTTCTATTCATCTTCCTTTTGCTGGTCTGTCAGTTTACCTTCACGTATACATTTAATATACAAGGTTCAAAGAAAACAAAAGAATAAACCCAACTCTTCCTTTCCAAAAGCCCACAGCAGTAAATGATCAAGGTCTCAATGTAGTTCTCTGAGAGCTCACCAAGAGTGAGTTTTGCACATGCAAAAGTGGGTTTATGCATATGAACCACAGCTGTATATACCAAAAATAAAGTAGCACAGAAATGTGCAGTTGAGAGAGATGTAGAAGGCAAAAACATTGGCTCCAAAGCCCCAAACCAGAATCCTGAACACAAAGTTTTGGTGATTATTTAGACAATTTTCTTACAAAAATGATTCCTTGAGCTTCTCATGCACAATGTGATTCAGTAAACACATTTTGTTACTGTGCCCCGGAGGTACCTATGATGGACTAAAAATGAAATACATCAAACACAGTATGTTATACAACAAATATTGATTGTGATCATAGTGCTTTTTCATATTAACTTTCTTCAAAGGTTTCAATGAGTTTGGAAAAAAAAATCATGGGCTATGTTTGCAGTGATATTAGTGATGAGTCTTGAGACTATCATCAGCCAGGCCAGCTGTATAGGCTGTCATCTGAATGGTACCCCACAGATCCAAAGTAGAGCTTTTTTTGGTGTGTGTAGGGGCTCCCTGCTGGGAATCAGCCTGCAGATTAGTTGTTTCTTCTGAGGCTTCTCTCTGATCTTCAGGCACTAAAACAAAGGAATGGAAACAAGGAATTGTGTGATGGCTACCTGTGTGGATCTACGTGTCCAAAAGAGATGCAGAAACACACTGCAGAAAAGGTCCTATCTAAAAATGAGCTGTGGCAGGGATGATATCTCACCTTGGAGTTTGGTACAGACACCAAGGATGAACCTGAGACCTTTGCAAAACAGGTAGACAGAGATCATAGGGCAATCTCAGGGTCAGCCATAACAGTATGTATAGACACACTGGCTTAGAATAATACCCTGCAACCCTGGTAGTAATACACACTAAATGAGAGAGAGGAAAAAACCAACAGCCCGAACAAAACAAGAAGACCCAAAGCTCATGGTAACATGCAAACAGGATCTCAATATTCATATATTCAATTTGTGCCTGTGCTTAACTCACTGGAGAGGTAAAATTTCTGAAGTAACCATATGTGTAAAGCAGGTCCACCTGCTTTGTTGTGCATGTCCTTTGCTTTTGGTGTCTTGGAAACTCAGACCGCTTGGTTGTCTTTTGATTTTTCAAGAAAAAGATTAAAATCCAGATTCCATTCCTCTGCAGCTGCACTTAGTACCTGGTATAATTTATTTTAGATTGCTGTTTAAGTGCTTGACTGCAATCCAAGGTGCCAGAATGATCTAAAATATTTAACATACTCTGTACATACTTGTTCCATAAACTCCAAGCCCTGAAAAGCAGGGATTGCGACTTCACTGTGTACATAACATACTTCAAAGGAAATAGGCCCGGGTGAAATCTACATTTGAAGTTCAGCCGTGACAGTAAAAGGGGAAAAATAGGGAAGGATCCCATAGGCAAATACACCAAAAGAGATCCACCCTTTGGGACATGCCAGGAGGAGCTGCACTGAGCTTGTCTGAGCTAGAAGTCACTCTTAGACTTTGCATAGCTTACGGGTGGAGTCATAGTTTAATAGTTTCAGTCAGCTTTGACTTAGACATCTTTTTTTTGTGTGTTTTGCAGAGAGTACATAGCTTTACAAACCAGAAGACTGTAGGCCCCCTTCCCCTATGGGGTCCACCTCCCCCTTATATTTGTAATAAATGAGGCCCTTAGTTCAGTGTTGCTTAACTGTACAAATCAATGTCTGAACAATCACCCTGGTTGTAGTATTTAGGATTTGCCCGTTTTCTTTCTACTAGTTACTCGCCTTTCATACTGCATTCAGCATTTTGCTGTCATTTAATATGAGCCGTTCTTGAAAGATTCTTGCTCAAAGAAAGTCAAAGCTCATTATCTGGATGTTAAGGCTCGTTGGGTTGAATGTGGAAATGGGGATCAGAGTAATTTATTTTCACAGCACACCTGTACTGCAATAAAATAATTTGCATAGAGTGTGCTATACAGTGTTCAAGGTTCAAGGATTTGTAAATATGTTTTTCTGCAATGCTCCATGTTTTGCCCCATGGGCAGGCCATGGCTCCTTGCTATTTCCATTACTGCTGTTTACCCAGACTGGTCAAGCAGTCAAGGAAGACAAGAAGAACACAACAAATCACCTCCTGTCCCTGCAAAGTTGCTGGGTTTTGGTTGGGTCAAAGCTCCTTCTGACTCTAGTGAGAGCTTTCACTAAGACAGACCTTTAGGGTTTGGTCTTTGAATACCACCTGATATATTGAATATACGGAAAAGATTTTTTAATTTATTTTTTGATGTATTCATGACTTCTCACAGGACCCTCTCTAGAAAGAATGTTGCTGCACACCAGTGCACAACCTTGCTGATTGAGTAAAGTGTTAATGGTGTGTCTCATAACTGTGCATGTTCCTAGAAGTGTCAAAAGATTTACTCCAGATGTGACTCTTCTTCATTGGAAAAGAATGGAAATGTGTGTACAGATACCTGCAAAGCACACATGCAGAGGCACACGTGTTTACAGACGTGTATATAAATACATGTGTGCATATACACAGGATATTTCATGTTTCCTTTCATTTATAATGTACCATGTCTTAGTAGTGAGACATATCCCAAGATTTTTATGTTGTTTTCCAAAATCTCAGCTCAGCTAAAAAAATCCCTTTTTAACATGGTTTCCTGAGGAAAGGAGGCTTTTGTGGTTATTCTCTCTGTGTTTTGGCTTTTGCATTTGGCCTGTAACAATCTTTTTAGTCCGGTCACTGATTTTAATTAAATTAATAGAAGTCTCAATGATACGAAGTTCTTACAGGATTAATGAAAGCTGGCTGCCAAATACAGGAGGAAAATCTATTAATACTCCATCTGAAAGAAAGAGTGAAGCTTGAGCTCACTCCTTTGAAACAATAAGATATTATGAATGCCCCAACCGTGGGAAAAACTTCAATCAGCACTCACACTAGAGAATCCAACCACAAGATACACATTCATAGGAAACCAGGCTTCATCCGCCGTTTGCTTTGATACGTGGCATATGATTAAAAGAAAACTGAACACATTATGTGTCCTTCCCCTTGAGGCCTCACACCCTGTAACCAGGTTTGTCTGTACACAAGGGAGATTTGAGGATTTGGCCCTAAACTGATGAAGAGCACGCTCCTTCCAACATCCTGACTCAAAATCTTTCCAAGTATGAGCTGAGACACTGCTATAAGCGTAAATCTGCCATAAACTTCTATCAAAGAAAGGCATATGTAGGATGAAATGGAGAAAATCACAGTATAGTTTTCCTAGGGAAAATACGCTTGATCGTAATTCATAATTTGCAAGGACAGGTGTGGAAGTTATGTTAGTCGGACTTGATAATCACTCCGAACAAAGTGCTAGGATGATTTCCAAATAAGGAACACCCTTGCCTTAAAACAAAGGAGGAGACTTCAAAAATTTCAAACGCCAAAAAACCAGTACTTTGAATAATACACAGAACTTCGGGAAAGCTTGGGTTAAAACTAAATCCTGTCAAATTGCAAATTCTTCCTTTCATGCATAATTGTTCCCACAGGCGATATTGGAAATTAATTAAGTTATTCTGATTGAGATAACTTCTATAACTTTCAAAAATGGGATGTATTGATTGATGAATTTATAAAGCAAGTTCCATGCACATTATCTGAAAATACTATTATCTTGTTTACAGATATTGTCTGCTAGATTGTTAGACAGAAGAAGGAGATTTTAAAGGCAAATAACTGAAATCCAAATCTAGGGGAAAGGCTGTCAGAGTGCTTCTTCTCAGATCTCTAACGTGCGTTGGCTTTGGTTACTGCTGGGGTGGAAAAGCTATGCAAGATTTGGTTTATTTAAGTATCCCTACCTTCGGTTGCTAAATCCAAGTGTGATAGGATCTTTTGGGTTGGAAATTTACCTGATTAGTTATGAAGAATGAAAAATGAGAGTTTATCTGAAGTGAATTTACAGGCCAAAATTACATAGGAACTTGAACACATAAATTGGTTCATATGCACACATTTTCCCAGATACATTTTTATTTGCACAAGTATCAGTCATGAAAATTAAAATTATGCACAATTCCCAGAACTGCATAAGTTGCAGATGACAAAGCCACAAAACACGTACCTGAAACTCTGAGATAGCTTCTGGAAATGTGACTTCAGTGAAGTGGAAATTCAATATCAAATGCATACCTTAATTTTTTTAAAAGTAGTTAATTTACCAAACAAAGTTCCTAAGAGCATTTTGATAAGTCTCAAGTTTTATAGTATTCCCAGAATTACTGTTACTCAGCTACCTCACCTCTGTTTGATAGTGTAATAAGGTCTTTATCATTAATACTCCATTCATTCATACCTAATTGTCTTAAATGATTAAAACCCAAGTTCAATAAATAACTTGATGTATCATTAACCTGTATAATCTCAGAAGGGTAAGCATTGACTGTCAAACATGCATTATTGCTTAAAAGTCCTTATATATCAAGTATATGAGATAAATTGTATTCCTATTACATACCAAGCGCTCTTTATAACCAGTATAATAAACGCTTCCTTACACTTTCTCCCTCACAATCCTAAGTCACTTTGATTTAACATGGGACCAAAAAATGTCTCTCTTTTAACTTGCAAAAATTTACTGACTGATATGACAGTCATCTTTTATTTAGCCAGAGTGGAACAATAGATATCTCTCTTAATGGTTAATATTTTATATCCCCGCATACCTGCTATGAAAAATTAAATTCTTTTTACTGGTCGTGACAGACTAGAATTCAGGGTCAAAAATGACTGTTAAAACATCCATGGTTTGATTTTGCCATTCTGTATAGCTACAAAAAAAGGTCCTGAACTAGGTTATACTGTAAAGCACCATTCCCTGTGGTAAACTTCCAGGGCTTCAGCTTTTAAGCAATTTTTAGTAATGTCTCTCTCCCTCCTGCCCCCTCCAAACATATAGATATATCTGGTGGGGAGGGAAGAGAGAGACTTGCAACTTTGTCATTTTCAGGCTGTTCTTTAAAACTGAGGCTGTGAGTGTTTCTAGTGACCCCTTTTCTTCTACCAAAAAGGTTTTCTGGTATGAACTTGTTGGGGATCAGGGTGTGCCCCCAAAGGAAGTTTTCTCATTGGCCTCAGTGGACAAACTGCCAAGACCAATGACTTTAACTTTCACATCTCCATTTTGTCTTTCATCCTCTTTTTAATTCTGGGTTGAAGTCTGGCTGCATGCACCCCGGTGACTAAAATCTCATTTTTACAGACCTTAGCTTTTAGTTTATAATATTTTTGAAAAAAGGTTTGGCTTTCTTTCTGTGTATTTCAGTAAGAATAACAATCTGAAGCCTGTCAAATTCTAATTTGACTTTAACAAATTACTTTCCTAAACTCTTGAAGAACGTCTATAGTTATATTGTATATTTTTAAACTTTGCAACTTCAAACCACTGAAAGACGATGTGTCAAGAGTACCTGTAATTGAGGAATTTTGTATACCTTCACTGGAATGATTAAGCATGTGATAAATATATGACATTTTTCTAATATATCTTATAAGTAGGTGGGTTTTTTACAGTATAAATAAAATAAAGGACAGTTTTACTCATGCTGCTAATGCTGAAATAAGTAGAAAGGAAAGTCTGTGTCACTAAAAAGAGGGAATGCTGTCTTTGGGGTGGCGTCACTCCAAAATGCTGTTTCTGTTATAAAAATAGCTGTCTCATTTACAAGAATTTGCAATTCACTGTCTGATTTTTTAGTGTTTTGAAATGCATGATACTTGTTACTGAGAAGCGTTACGGACAATGTTGACACAGATCAGACTAAGAAAGTGGGTCAGCTGACAAGATATTCCCTATATCATTATCTCCCTGTAGCATTAACACGTGGGTCCTTCTGTGTGAGTTTCTAACATGGTTTGCTGTCAACCATATGGTTTCGTTTGCAATTATTGAAAAGTCCGTTCTCTCTCCTAAAAGAAAAAAAAAGTAAAGCATGTTTAAACCACATTTCTCTTTAAAATGGGGAGGGGGGGAGGGAAGTAAAACTATTTAGTATTTAATTTATCAAAGCTTGGTTGTTTTCCTGTATTGCTCTGTTTGGAGCCTTGTCTTTTCATTCAGCTTCATTTCTGACACGGATTATTCATTTATGGATGGGCAGCTGTAGAAACTTGCTTCTTGCATATGCAAATCAATCATGGTAATGTTTATCATAAGAAGATTTTGTGGCAGTGGAAAAGGGGTTGTGGCAACATGTTCTTGATTTCAATTGTATCTTCTACAGATGGAATTGGCTTCCTCACTTCACCTTCAGTGGATTTTACTTTCTTTTTTTTTGACATTTACCCCTTGGACCACTCACTAAGCAAGCTGTTTGCTTCACTTACAGATCATGATTTTGGAAGGAGCTGGCAGAATGAGTATCAATTCCAGCAGCAATCTACTCCACCAGCAGCCTTCCTGGACAGATGGATATTCCACATGCAATGGTAGGAAGAATTCAGTGTCTCTGAGCCATGGTTTTGAGGGGGGGAGGCAGGGTGTAAGGGGCTACTACACCTTTAAGCATGCACAAATATTATTTTTCAGTAATACTAACTTACAGGAGTTTCACTTCTGGTAAGAAAATTTTCCATTTTTTTACTTCAATTGTAAAAAGCTGAACTCGCAACAGTGTTTCAGTTTATGGTTCACTGACCAGTTTATGGTTCGTTTCCATACTGGTTCTTTTTCTTAAAATCAATTAAGTGGTGCTGAAAGTGCCAAAACGTTCCCTCTTGTTGGTCCAGAATTCTGTCTCTCTTACCTTCACCCCTCAATGCTAATCACCCCTCCAGCTTACTAGGGGAATAGTCTTTTTTGCTCCTTTACTGTATTTGGTTTTTCACCTTGAATTACTAGATATCTTTCAAATTAGACTGGCATTAGAGCACTAGATAACTTGTGATCTGAGAATTTTTCCTTTTCCCTCACTATTTTCTGATTATTTGTCTATAGGTTTAAAAATGTGTTCATATCTACCTATATGTAGTGTTTGACATAATTTTAAAATTCTTTTTATCATCACTCTTTTTATCACTTATTTTAAGCTAAACCCTTAAAATATAAGCAAACACATAGTGCAGTTGTTCTTCTCATCCGAATGATGCCACAACAAAACTTACAATAAAAGTTCCCACTTAATGAAGCTCTTTTCTCTATGTGATTTTTAAATACATAGGAATATTTAAAAGTGCACTTAATAAATGTGCTGACTTGTCTGTAACAGATTCATAGGGAAAAAAGTCCTGACAGAGCTTCATTTTGCACAGAATTTCATGAAGGGAAATTGTAGGATCTATTTTGATGTTTCCAGTGTGTAACTTCTCAGAATTCACTTGTGTTCTAGAGGCACAGGAAGCCGAACGCTCAGACCAGCCTCTACAATCATTCACCACTGCACTTCCTTTTACCCAGCTACTCTTTCCTCTCACTAAAGGCTCTCCGTTTACATTAGGAGTCTAGTGGCCTCTGAAATTTCTTTACCCTTCTGAAGTGATGGGAATACATACCGACCTCCTTTTCAGAGAATACTTGACATCTCTATCTAACCTTTATTCTCTGACATGCCACACTCTTAATCATTTCCACACCCATTCCCCAAATTCTTTAACAGGAGGATGAGAAACAGTACTGCAAACTCCCTAAGTTACTGGCACAGACCTTGTTGGCCAATGTTGATAAAGAAACCTGAGTAACTCTAGAGCTTTTTTTTTGTTTGTTTGTTTACCTGGAAACTAGCATTGGGCACGGTATCTCAACCAAAGAGACTTCAGTTCTAGTGGGACCTGAGGGGAGGTGATTTCCTAAAATGCACCAACTCTGTTACTTGTGGTCCTCTAGCAATATCCACTGTTGTCAGTATTTCTCACAGCTGTGTGGGTAATCTTTTTCTTGGGGACACTGAGAACAGACTGGTGCCATATTCCGGACCTAGACCATGGCAGTCTTTTCTCCTGCCATATTTCAGTTACCTCTGCAGTCTCTCATTCCCTCATCGTTAAATCCTTCATGTGCTTGTGACCATTTTACCATGCCGCCGTCTCTGTCTGGCATGTTCCATTGTCCTCCTTTCCCAAGGAATAAATTGCACTGAAATTCTTTTGCCAGTTCTTCTGTGAGGGCAGACCGAAGCAGTCCTGCCTTTTCTCTTATCTTATGTAATTATCCTATCCTCACATACAATTTCTTTTATTTACACACGTAAATTACTGTTGTCCAGTGTCGTACAACTGAGAGCAGCTGAAAAGTTTGCCAAAAAAAGATTCAGGCATCCTAACAAGAAAATTAGGCAGCTTCCATAATAAGAATTTACAACTAAATTCAGAAATCATGTTACTTGACTACAGAAATAACGTGCGTTCATCAGAAAGCGAGCCCTATCATGAAGTTGTGGGTGATGCCGATAGGCTTTTAGTGTGGGGCAATATGAGAATGCGTTGGCTTTTAACATTCTTTGACTGAATCCCACAATCCATATTCAGTCCTTATTCAAAGAAAATTTCCACATCATATTATGAAAATTTTGCAAAGCTTTTCCATCATTTTCTGATGCATTAAAATTATTTTCCCACACAAGGATCAATATACCTTTTCAACAATACTTCTGTAAGGTACCTTCCATCAAAGAATTTTGGTGTACTTAGCCAACATTAATAAATTATTTCCTACATACTTAATCGGCCAAGAGTGGTGTAATAATTCCCAGTTTTTAATAGAAAGCTGAAGCAAAGAAACCCCTAAGAATACCTTCTCCAGCAACAGATGCTGAGCTAGTGTTAAAGACTGAGAAAATAGTCTAGATCTGTGGTCTTCCAGGGAATGCAATTTAGCTATAGATCTTTCTTGTTGTCTACATAATCCTGTGGTCTTAACAGAGAGAGTAAGAACCTATTCTCTTTTCCAGCGTCCAGCAGCTTCTACGGAACCCAGTGGCACGAAATACACCCACAGTACTGGACTAAATTTCAAGTCTGGGAGTGGCTGCAGCATCTCCTTGATACCAACCAACTGGATGCCAACTGCATACCCTTCCAGGAGTTTGATATCAATGGGGAACATCTGTGCCGTATGAGCCTGCAGGAATTCACTCAGGCAGCTGGGACAGCAGGGCAACTGCTTTACAGCAACCTTCAGCACCTAAAATGGAATGGTAAATAGATGTTAGGCAGAGACATATGTACAGTGGTCTGAATTCTGGCATCTTCAAAAGTTGCTTACATTCCCCAGAGACCTACCTGGCAGATCTGATTTGCTACATTTGCCATAAGCTGCTTATACCTCATTCATTGTATTGCTAAATTGCTTAGATATGATGTAAGGCAGAAGTCTGAAGGACCAGGGGAAAGGGTATGTTTCCCACTAATGGAACTCTAAAATTAGCCCTCTGGCTCATCTGTAGCAGTTGCTGTCTGGACCTAATACCTATGATTCTTCTGTGCTCATTGCCATATATCGTGTCTGTCGTGTGCTTTCTCGCAGGGCAGTGCGGAAGTGACATGTACCAACCTCATAACGCCATTGTGAAGACAGAACAAACAGGTGAGTAACAGCTGGGTAGCTTTCCTTGATGGTGACAAAAAGTGGAAGCTGTCTGTTCCAAGAAGGACAGATCAAAATGGCATTACAGAAAATGGAATGTGTATCATGCAGAATAAAAGAAGTAAACCAAATATCAGTCAATGTCTACTTTTTCAAGTTTTGAGACATACCACTCTATCTCAGTTTGCATGTGGGCACTTTTTTCTGGGAGACCTCTGCAGTATCAGCTCTTCAGAGTTGGAATAGTTTGCAGTGCTTAGTGAGTACAGCTTGTCGAGGACTTCATTCTATGCTTCATTCAGCAGATTTCAAAGGAACTAATTTCACAGTATTCTTAGCTTTTAAAAAGAGAAAAAATATTTTGTTGTGAAGTACTGTTAATGTTTAAAACAAGGAAACTTACAAACAAAACTTTGAGAGAAAAAAAAAAAAAGAAAGGTTACATTTCTATTTCTTCCCATGTTTTAATGAAACTAAAATACAGGTTGTATTTTGGTTTGACCAAATCTGCATTTTTCCCGTGGCAGTACTTTTTCCCCAGTGTTTTTACATAGCTACATCCCTTTTCTCCAAGGACTTCCTTTCACCAAGAAAGAACTTCAGCTTGGTTCAGTCTTCCTCTTCAGGCACAATTATTTCTCTGGTTCCTTTGCCAGAGCACCTCTGTCTGGATCCAAACACTCTCTACCCCACTAGTTCCAGCCTCTTTGTGAGGGGGGGGGTATGTTCATAAGTGATGTTTTAATATCTCCTGGCAGAACGAATACAGATTCACAGCATGTGGTGTCTCTGACCAATACTGCCAGCCTGCTTATTCAGCTAACCCAGAAGAGTCCAACCTCTCCAGCCAGGGACACTATTCCCCTTCCTGCAGTGGGCAAGCACTGCCATCTGTGATGCGCTCTTTGCCTGTGCCCACAGAGTGCAGGTGATGTGCACACAGTGGCCATATAGGAAACTACAGCAATCTTTTAAGTCCTGATTTATGAGATCTTGGTATAATATTAGTTTCTCTTCCCACTAGAGATAAACAGTGCAGTGCAAAGTGCCTCAGCTGCACATCCTGGAAAGGCCAAAGCCCGGGACTAGCTAACTGATAGTTGTCCTAGCTGTGGTGAATCAGGAGTGGTGAGGAGGATCTCTGGCAATGCTGACCACGGGCAGTGGGAGGGGGTTTAGTTTCTGCATGGGGAGGAGCAGATGGCGCCGAGCGGGGCTGCTGAGGAAGGGACTCCTTGTGAACCATCAGGGACAGGGCCAGTTGTTTGGAGGGGAAGCCTGCCTCATCCCAGCAGACCATCGCAACGGCCAAGGCATGGGTACTGAGAAAGGACGAAATGGGAAGACAAGCTGTCTCCCCGTGTTCTGGCTAGGTAAGGCTTGTTTTCAGAGGCAACATCAGGCAGATCAGGTGTCCAAGCAAGCAAAGGGTGTGTGCTGTTATAGGAACACAAGCTCTGGGTGCCCAAACATGCAGCTATTAGTTAGCATGCCTGCTAAATTCCTGTGTCATAAGTGGTAACTCAGCCAAACATGATGATTTAGCTATAACTAGTTTGGGGGAGTGGGGGTGTTTTTTCATTTATATGAAGATGAAAAGAAATGAAGTAAAACCTAGATTTGAACCTTTTATCTCATCCTTTCTGACTTGGATTCAAAAGGAAAAGAGATTTTTTTAAGGCTTCTGACCTCAAAAATGCACTGTGAAGAAAATAATTTCCTGATCAGTGTCTAGGTCATAAAGGCAGTGTTTCTGTTCCGCCTATATTGAGCCATCTGACCAGAAGGTTAATAAACATTATTGCTCTTCAATCATTAAGGTGTTTTTTATGTTAAAGATGGAAACTTGATGTGCCTGAAATAAAATGGCTCTTCATATAGGATTAGGCTTTGATGTTTCTCACTAGGTGCTTGAACATGAAGCTCTGTTTCGGAGGGGACTTTTGAGTTCTGCCATTATAGAAATAAATGATTATTATAAGCATCCTCCAGTTTTACTAGATATTTGAGAACACTTTCATCTCTATGCACCAAAGCACTGTCGTAATCACTATGGGCTGAGAATTTGGGACTAGATTGGGTAGAATTAGACTTGGTCTGGCATATGAAAAGTCCTTCAAGGGCAGACATAAATGATATATTAGCCAGGATAAGGAAGAGCTTGCTACATTATTTCTAAAAGTCAGTGCTTTGTGTAAGTACATTTGCCTGAGTATGCAAAACCCCATCCATGATCTGAGTGAAAGGAAATAATTTCATGCATATCCCTTTCACTTCTTGGTTCCTTTCACGTCTCTTTTTTGCAGATTTCTTATTTGCTCCTTTCTCAATATTCAACTCTGTGCTAAAAAATGTTCTTTTAGTTATCTGATTTTCCTTTTTGTCCTTTACCTTCAGATCCGTCATTAATGGTGTCCTGGAAAGAAGAGAATTACCTGTATGACAGTGGCTATGGTAGCACAGTAGGTAACTAACATCACAGTCCTTCATGCATTTCTGAGATGGCTTTATTGTCTGAGTCTATTACTTTAAACGTGTTCTTTCTAATTCCCAGAGCTATTGGACAGTAAAACATTCTGTCGTGCTCAGATTTCCATGACGACACCTAGTCACCAGCCTCCTGGTAAGGAACTTGCAATGGTATTGTTAATTGTTTGTCACTTGTCCCAAAGCTACCGCCATATAATAGTCTCTGTGGTCTTCTGTTGTAGGACTGAATCTGAGCTTCCAGCAGTTTTAAACTGAGCAATAGCGATCCTGACAGCTCTTTCAGCTATCATTATTACAATAGCTTGCTTTACAGAAATGCTTCTCTCTTCTCTCTGTCAAGACCAAATAATCCGGGATCTCCATGTATCTTTTAAACCGACTTGGTCAAAGGGGGAGATGTTTGTGTCAGGGAGATGCAATGTTCCAGCTCCACCATGCTTCTCTGTGGTGTAGTTGGGAAGGGGCAAATGGGTGCCATGTTCCTCCCCAGAAGTGTCTGTGTTTCCCTAGTGAGGCAGTGGTTCATGCTGAGTAGGATTCCAGGTTTGGGGCTGAGTTTGGGGGTCAGCCTGGGGGAGCTGTAGGTCGGGCACGAAGCCCTCTGCCCAACTGCTGCAGCAGAAGGGCTTCCTCCTGGAGCTTATCTCAGCTGACAGCAGGGCAGGCGCTGCATGCCTCTTGACCTCTCCACGGCCAAGAGGAGACCTCCACAGATTGCAGAGATGCAATCTGCCTGCTAAAGGGCAGGAGAAGGAGCAAACCTAATGTGCAGTAGTGCCCAGAAAAAGTGCAGTCCACGTGCAGGTTTTGGGGTGTCCCAGGGGCAGGCAGAGGTGAGAGGGCGAAGCAGTGGGAGAAGAGGAGAGCAGTGATGGCAGGGGAGTGGGAAAGAGGGCAGGTCCTTCCTAGAAGGCTGTTAAGCAAACAGATCTGAGGGAGAGAGCAGTGGATGTCAAGGGAGGCTGCAGAAGGTAAGCACGCTGCTGAGGCCGCGGCCTCGCTGCGCTGTCTCTGCACCGGGGGCGGCCCCGAGCCCCTGCACACCCAGCAGTCACTGCTTCTGGGCCTTCCCTGGCCTGGCAGCGTAGCTGGGACTTGCCAAGTGATATACAGCTTAAACTAATGCACTCAGCAATAAATTTAAAAAAAAAAAAAAAAAAAAAAAGAGAGAGAGAAAACCTGACCAGAAGAAGAAACCCACCGAACTTTAAAGCTCTCTGTTTGCTTTCTCCGCCACCTCCACCCACTCTCACAAGATGGCTACCAGGATTTCAGAGCTCTCTAACAGGGCTGGGGACCTGTCAAGATCCCAGCATGGTGTGTTTACCCTCTGACTGCTTAAGCCTAGAGCTAGGGTGGCACGCCAAGGGTACAGCCTCCTGTAAAAACTGAATTTGTATATCCCGTAAAAAAATGGCTCATTCCTGAATCATATGCAAATACTGTGCAACCTTTTGTCAAAAGTTTTGCAAGACAGCTTTGTTGAAACTACATCATAACTCTTTTCATCTGTCAGGCCCCAGCCTTCTAACATGGCATGTTTGAAACCGGTCTCCACGTAGGAGTGGTGGCAAAGCAGGAGACTATTTACACAGCTGAAATCCAGAATAAATAACCAGCCAGGCAGAAGGCAACTAAACTTCCAAGAATAAATCTCCAGTCAAATGGAGCATAATAAACATTTGCAAGTGCATTGTGGTATTTTAAAATGAGGATTTATATAAGAGGCCAAATAAAGGACTGGGTCCTTCTGTCCTTGACTAGAGTTCCCACAGACTTTTAATAACATCAAGGGAATCATAATCTGAGGAAATGCAGTGAAATAAGGCTCATTTTACTCCCCTCCCCCCTTCCCCCCCCCCCCCCAAGCTGAGTGAGGTTCAGGCTAGTTCCTGGTCTTTGAGAGCAGGAAGGCAAAATGACTTAGAGTGCGATTGCTGCTTAGGGGTAAAGGACGATAATTATGTCAGCCTCATAATAATGGAGATTGGGCTTATCCTCACTGACCTGTTCAGTTTATGCTTCCAGTTATGTATGAATAAAGCAAGTGTGTGAATATCTTTGCATCTACCTTTTCACATGCAGTTACTGCAGTTGCTTGTGCAAATCTGACAAGTTTCTATGCAAATGATTATTTCCTGTGAGTCGTTTTCCCATGCAAATGCCCAGTTTCCTTGAAAAGTATGATAATCGTGCATTCAAAGAAGCTGGGAAAAGGTGCGTGGGACCTTAAGCTTTGCTTTATGGAATTCAGGCATGAAGCGTTCTGAAAAGCAAACACAGAAGGAGCTCCCTCTCAGGACTATCCCACAGCTTTTGTGAGACGTGGAGCGATCAGATGAAAGCTATTCATTAATGACAAGAGCAGAGCCAAGCTGCAGTGGTTTTAGGGCAGGAGGGTTGAACGTGCAGACTGTGAGGTAGGTTACAGTCATGAACAGGGGGGAACTTTTCTTTTTCTTCATTTCTGAAGAAACACTTGTGCCAGAAACCCTATTCCTCCTCTGGCTGGCTGCAGGTGATAAAGTACCATTGATGAGAAATGGCTTGTTTCTATGGCGCTGAGCCATGAAATAATATATGCACATGCAGCTGCCAAATACTCCTACCAGCACAGTCCTGTTCTTCACCCCTGCCCACCCCCTTCTCCCCCCCAGACAACAATGCTCTGCCAGTTAATTATGTTTTAGTCAGGTAAGTATTCTGTGCATTGGTACCAGTGCATACATTTCATGTTAGATCATCTCTTCAGAAACAAATAAGCCCCCAATGATACATGCTTCTGCAAAGACTAAGGCATAATGGGACAATTCAGGATTCCTTTTATAGACATGATGGTCTTATTTTTCTCTCTCACACACATAACATGAGGTGAGGTATTTGTTAATCAAATTTAGGTTTCAAAAGCCAAATGTTTATCTCTGTGTTCATTCTTTATTCATCAATGGTCTCTTTGTGAAATATGCTGATTTTCATATAGTACAGAAAACAAAACTCTCCCCCTTCCTCCTCACTTAGATTACCTTCTGAAAAGTGATTAGCTTTAAAAGAGATACTCGTTCTTTTTTGTGGTTTTATTTCTTTCAACCTGCTAGTCAATGGAAAGCCTTTCATCAAATCTACAAATAAGCTTCATTTTCCTTCTCTGCAGATTCTTCAGATGTGAAAAAAATGCAAGATCATACCCCAAAGTCCCACAACAAGAAGCACAGTAAGTTGACATTCGTGTTTATAACGGTTGGTGGACCGAGGGAAAAGAAACACATTAAAAGCAAATCCCCTTCAAGAAGGAAAAGGAAGCATTTTGAAAGCAAAACTGATTAGATCATTATTGTGATTTAATCCTCCAAGGATCTGACTGTTTCTAGTACTGTTTGATTGTGTTATTTTTGACTCAGTTTTGTGATATTTTTCAAATTGTTTTTATCAGTGAGGGCTTAGGGGGAAGCAACACTAGAAATCAGTTCCCTCCGCCCTGTGCTGAGCTGGTCTGTCAGACTGGAGTGAAGGAATGGTGAAGGAGACCCGGGATTAAATCAGAAAGGTCTGTGTGTGGGCATGGCCGCGATCATGCCCGTGCGTGCTGGGCGCAGCATGCACCAGAGACCCTGCTCAGTGTCTCCTTGCAGAACTTTTCATGCATGACACCACAAGCAAGCACCTGCCCCTCAGTCCTGCCACATTCTTCTCCTCTCAGTCTTTCCATTCCCCTCATCTGCTTTTTCTGCTAGTTTTAAGTCAAGGTAACTCTGGAGACAGGTTACCATAATTGCGATTTGTTTGCCATAGTCCCATTAATGTATTTACTGAGATTTTTATGATGAAAATATCTTGTGTATGTCTCTTGCATCCTGTGTCATTCCCTATTTATAATAGAAAACCTGAATATTGGTCTTTCACTGCATTTTGTAGTATTTCATTTCATCCTGTTTCAATATGGTCTCCAGATTATCTGGCTCTTCCTGGCTCTTCTTAGTCTGTTCTGTGACTTTCCCCAACCAGAACTCCTGGATTTTATCTGCACAAAGATATTTTGTTTCCTTTTTCTGTGTGCATATCAAGGTTGCTAATGAAAGAATTAGATAGGACTGGTCTGAAGACAGACCTGTGAAGAACTGAAGTCACTTGGTTTGTTTAGCTTAGAAGAAGAGAAGGCTGAGGAGTAACATCATCACAGTCTACATCTTCCTCAAGGAGGGCAGCAGAGGGGAGGTGCTGATCTCCTCTCTCTGGTGAATAGCAACAGGACCTGAGGAAATGGAATGAAGCTGCGTCAGGGCAAGTTCAGATTTGACATAAGGAAAAACTTCTTCACTGGGAGAGTGGTCAGTCACTATAACAGGCTCCCCAGGGAAGTGTTCAGAGCACCAAGCCTGACAGAATTCAAGGAGCATCTGAACGAAGCTCTTAGTCATATGGTTTGGTTTCAAGTAGCCCTGTGAGAAGCAGGGAGTTAAACATGATTCTAAGAACTCAGTTACAGCCTTGGCATACAGAAAAGGTCACTTTGCCATGTTAGATTACCCCATGTTTCCAGTTTCTTCAGTCCTGCTCTGCGTCATGATCTATTGACTATGTTACTGATGTCCAGATAGACCAGGTCCACATTTTGTTGGTTCTAGAAGACAACTATAATGACACAGAGAAATACTGGATTAGTTGACTGAAATCTACCTCTACTCATTGCACTGTATACCATTTTCTATTTACCTTCATATCTTTGACTAGCTTGTTTCCTTCTTAATTTGTTCTAAACCTACTTTTGAACTCAGACCAAAGGACTGCTATCCTTCTGGCTCACCTTGGCACTGTGTTTGTTATTCTTCATTCATAAACTCCTGCATCTGACTTGTTGGATTTATTTAATTATTTTTTTTCTTTTTGACCTGGACTTTCTGGTGCTGTTTCCACAGTAACTATGGGATGGATTTGTGCTTAAATTTAGAAATTTGTTTTTGACTTTTCTGATATCACTGTGCCAAATGCAGAACGAATAAGTGGGTGATTTGGACTCTGCTTCCCCTGGGGCTCCTACCTGCCTGCCGTGGGGCTCAGACTGCCAAAGGCTGTCACTCATTGCCAGCCTCAGTATAAAGGATATCAGCATTTTTTCCCCTATATATCTCCAAGGTCCACCATCTTTAGATGACACACTGTAAGGACATGATATAAAAATAGCAAGCGTAGCCCAGAGAGCTCATTAGACACTCTTGCCCCCTTTCCTCTTTCAGACCCTCGAGGAACTCATCTTTGGGAATTTATTCGAGACATTCTTCTCAATCCTGAGAAAAACCCGGGATTAATCAAATGGGAAGATCGGTCAGAGGGTGTCTTCAGATTTTTAAAATCCGAAGCTGTGGCTCAGCTCTGGGGAAAGAAGAAAAACAACAGCAGCATGACTTATGAGAAACTCAGCCGGGCTATGAGGTGAGCTGAGATATTGCTGTAGAAGACTGGGGCGTGTAAAAAGACTACCTGAATAGAGAATCTGGTTGACTTTTAAAAATTAATTGTCAGCAGCACCAGTTGCTTTCTTTAACAACTGAGTCTCTCCTGCTAGTTTTGAGATTGTAACCTTATGGTCTTCTTTGTCTTTTCTTTCCCTTCTTTTTTCTGTACTCTATAATATATACAATATATACAAAATAAATCCCTATTTTATACATACAACTCACATTCTGTTGCTGTCCAACCAATGTAGAAGGGAAACATGGGTGCAGAAAGCTGAACATTCACGTACTACTGAATGCCAGAGACCTTCAGAAACTAGACATACCCCCCTACCATTATCTTAAAATAGATTTACAAATTCTGTGTGAGGATTTTCTTTGTTCTTTGCTTTAACTTTTTGAGCATTTTCTCCATAATATATAAAAGTTTAAAATGTTTTTTTAAATGGAAGAAGAAATTCTTTCCTGGTCTGGTTTCAGATCCTGGCGTATCTGGAAAATACCCCATGAAATCTCATAAGAGTGTGTGATAAGTATGGCAATAGGCCACTTGAAATATGGTGAAAATCAGACAGAAAACAATTAATGTAAAGTAAAAAGAAGGAAATTTTTCTTTTCTGTCTTTCAGTTACAATAATCTTCGGTATTATATACATATAAATAGAAAATAAAGACTGTTCAGCTAGCTGAACAATTGCCTAGTTGACAGTGGCCTTTTAGGACCATAGGTGAATTTAATCTTAAATCTTTTTCTATGTTTTTATTTTGACAGATACTATTATAAAAGAGAAATCCTGGAGCGTGTGGATGGTCGGAGATTAGTATATAAATTTGGAAAGAATGCCCGTGGCTGGAGAGAAAATGAGAATTAAATATGTCAAGAAATAACATTTAAAACAAACGGATGTAAATATTCAAAGACTATTTTCTTATATTTATGTACCAAACTGGGGTGAAAAAACAATTCTACTTCTTTTGGGAAGAAGGAACATTATCATTATTGGTTTTAAAATTATTTCATGTGAAGTATGTCCTGTATGGGGAAAAAATGTACACATTTTTCTGTGGTATAAGATAACATTATAGAATTATGATTATTTTTTCCCTTCTTGTGAAGTTTTTCTCTTTTTTTTTTAAATCATAAAGGCACAATGTGATTTATGACAATGCTGTGAGTCATGCAAAGAAAGGGAAGGAGCGAAATACTAGGGCATTTGAGAGTACAATAATCCACTTTGGAAGGCAACTATAAGTGGAGGAAACTGTAAAGCATCTCTGAGCCAAGTAGTTTTTTCCCATAGTCAGCTGGTTTATAAGTTTTCATTGGCCAATACGACTTGTTCCTTCCCTCCTCTGATTTCTGAGTGTTTAAACTCTTTGCTGACCTTCCGTTGCTTTTCTTGAGTCAAACAGTGGGTTCTTCTTTAGTTAGCTTATCCCAGCCACAGGGAGCAGTGGCTCTGCAACGTGGCTGTCACCATTTATTTGAAGAACCCATGCTACCTCCACCACTGGGACCTTCTGTTGTAGACAGAAGTTTAGGACCTGACTTTTTGCCTGATACTGAGTATCTTCACTAATCTCCAAAGGGCATTCAGCTCATCCCAGGAAAAGGGATATTTGTTTTTAACTACCATCTTTGAGGTGAGCTGCAGGAAGAGTCAATCTCAGGGACCAAAAGTTATTGAGGGAAGTTTATTGTTCTCTCACTGGGCAAACTTACTAAAAGGCACCAATTTCCCAGTAGAAATACTAATACTTCCCCAACCTTTTGTGTTCCTAATTAAAGTATTCAAAACCACGTCATATGAAGCAGTGAGGAGGTGGGCAAGCAGAACATATATTAATCCCATAGCATGAGTGAGAAGTTTCCCCATTCCTTTGAATCATATGGTCCTCTTGGCAGATCAAGTCTCACTTGGACAGATACTTTCAAAAAACCCTTCGGAAATGCAAAGCTCCAGTGCATGTGAAATAATCAATCCCTTTGCTTCTCTCAAGCCTGACTACATTGTATTTGTATTTGTCAGCTGTGCTTGGGATTCTTAGTTGGAGAAAAACCCACCAACGTAAAGACAGTGAGGTTTCAGGAACATTCATATCTGGTCAGTATTTTGGGCTCATCTTTAGCAGCACTATGTGGAGACTGAACATTCATTGGCAGCTTTTTTTTTTTCCAAGTCACAAATGCTTCCTGCTGGCACCAAGCATATGCAGAACATGAAGAAATAAAAGCTAGAGGAGGAAGCACTTCACCAGGTCACTAAGTACACGAGATGCGAGAGCTGAGAAACAGGATTTTCTTGGTGATGTTAACAGAGGTGAAACCAAGATCAATTCCAACTCTCTTTTTCAGGGACAGGGACTTTGGAAAATAATAACAGCAGCTGAGAAGTCCAGGAAAAAAAAATTAAGAATATTAAATCCATCAAATATCCATTTCTTCAGGCTTCCCCTGGATTTGAATACATATTAGCTCGAAATGCAGCAAGATGCAGCTGGAGGTTGTAGGATATTCCATTTTTTGTTTGCCTTAAAAGGAAATAGAGATGAAACCAAGAGATGAATCTATGAAACCAGTGTCAATATAAAGGGTATAAAATGTGCTTAGCAACAATGCGTAGGCAAACATGAGAGCCTAACTTGTTATCTACACATGTAGGGCATGTCAAATAATAACACCACCTCCTGCACTGCCTATGCCAGAGCTGTCACTATCAATTACCCATATACGACAATTTTTACCTTTCATAACCTGGGTGGAGAGAGATTCATGTTATTTACAAATCAAATTACAGGCCTCTGTACTTCAAAGCACTTTTTTTCTCTCAGTCTAACTCTCTCTTGTCTTTTTTTCTTTTCTGCTTTTGCGCAACTCAGTAATTTCTTTTTTTAAGCTTGATTAGCTACATTCCATTTATTTTAGCATCATTTTGTAGTTCATATAATAAGAACCAGGCCACCAGACGTGGAGAGCACCTTCACTTTAGTCCAAAGACTGTTCCTTCCCATCTCCCCCCGGTTATTTGCCTTTTGATATTTTGCTCTTTGTACTCCCCCTCCCTGCTAAATCCTCACATTGGGTGAAAATCTGAAACCAGTGGTACTGTCACAGATCTGCAAAACTGTTATTCCTTATCTCAGGTTAACATACATCTTAGAGCAACTGATTGTAATACCTTCATAAAGCTGCTTTCTACCAGCTCACTCACCAAACTTCTTGGGAGATAAAATGAACTTGTGATCTACACGTGACATCACTTGATTATTGAGCAGCAGCTAAACCTGCTTTTAAAGGTTTTGAAAAATAAAGGTTATTTACTGTATAAATCTAAAGAGTGATTCACACTGGGGTGCAGTATAAATGCCAGTCTTTCACTGTCACATCTTTTAGCATGTGGAAATCGTACAAGTTTCTATTCCCACTTGGCAGAACTTTTCAGACTAGGTACTTGTCATTTAGCATTATAATAGCACAAAGTTGGAATAGAAGCCAGCCAACATTTACTCTGCTTTACAAATATATTAAATTTAGCCTTAGACAAACAAAAGGACTGTTTGAAACTACAGTTCTTGCCAAGGACAGATGCAACCAGCCACAGGGAGTCTTTTTACCAGACCTAAGCAAATGTAGAAAATGAAGAGATGAATGTTTATGTAAATTACTATTTAAACAAAAAGCATTTCTGATTGCTCTTTTATTTTATATTTCAGAGGCTGAGCAATCATATTTTTAGATGTATTCTTTAAGTTAGTAGCTGCTGAACTGGTAGCACCGTGTGTATAGATTTTTATTGTACAATAATTTTTCGTATGTATAAAGCTCTAGATAGGAAGGTATATTATATTTATATGACTACATGCAAATCACAATGTCAAAGCTTTGATATGAGCAGTCTCAAACTATATTTTCTGCGCAAAATTAAAGCAACTTGCTCTAAAAACATCCTGATAAACTCTATGTAGGCTGGTGAACTACACACACATTAAAAGCTTTAGTTACATTTTCTTTCTTTCTGCAGCACATTGCATAATTCCTGCTTGCTTCTCACAGCATCATCTTCATTGTATATGCATGGAAACAAGTCCATGTTAAATATTTGACTATCACCATTGTAAATCTCAGCTTGGTGAATATATGTCACAAAATGATTCTACAAACTGATTCTATTTTTGTGGATACAGTATAAATTCAAATAAACCATTCATGAAAGAAATTTTCTGATGAATGTTTATCTTCACTTTTTTATGTCTTGAGATTGGAAGTGACTAATATGAATTCTTTCAATATTGGAGAGTATTTCAATATTGGAGAAAAGACTGAGGTAACTACCACAAAATCCAATAGCTTAAATTTACTAATATGCTGAATAGCCCATCTATTGTGAAGGTACTGGATTTCCAAACCTGTTTTATGTCTCACAGGCCTTGTTGGAATACTTGATTACGTTGACAGAGCTAGATTGCCTTTCTTGTTCAGCCGCTAAACTTTACAAATGTCTTACTTCAGCACTGATTTAACTTCAAGGTATTTTGAAGTGTGTGCAAGGGCTAGGCTGATTAAGGATGACATTACTCACACTGAGCATTTCCTTTACTGAATCAAGGCAGCTACAAGTAGGAAGTCCTGTCTTTCTATTATTTTTCCATTTACAGAGTGGGTACAAAAACACTCTATGAACAGAGACGATCTCTCCTGATGTGGTCCGCAGCCTGAGGAAAAAAAATGAAACCCCCTGTAATTAAGAGAAAGCCAAACTGGGCCCATATGGCATTTCACTATGTGGGGGACTGTGGCCATATCGGTACACTGTGAAGGTGCAGTCCGTGGACCTGCAATAAGCCAGTCTGTAGCCCCTGCCACCACCTGGCTGGGTATCTCGAGCTGGTTTGCAGCAGGAGGCTGCCTGCTTTGGTGACCTGTTCTTGTCGCTGTGCCAAGCACATCTGGAGCTGGGCTTGATTCTCAAACTGGGCTCTTCACTGCAATGGGAAAAATCACTCTGTCATGCTCTATAATCTGCAAACATGCTTAACGTTAAGCAAGCGAGTGATTCCACTCATTTGAAATTATGCATGTGGATGTTTAAGGATGGTGGTTCTAAAAGTGTTTTTTCTATATTGAATGAGTCTATATTCAAACCCAGAATTTCAAGGGGCTGCAGAATTATGTCTACCTAAGTAGGAGAATATGATTGAATTTTAAACATGGGTATAACCTCTGTGTTTAGCATGCAAAACCAGGCTGGTACCCTGAAAGGGTTGTCATAGTTTGAGAACTTGGGAGTCCCAAGCCAGGTTTCAAAAGGAATTGTATTCAAATTTCAAGCAACTTCAGACTGAATTTTACATAAGCACACAACTGGTTTTCCAGTAAATGGTTGGACATTTTATTTCAAGCAATCTGAGGCCAATATTTGAGACAAAGAAAAATGAAAATATTGTTTGGAAACATGCAAATAAATGCATGTTTAAAATAAACCCAAATTTTTTTCTTTCATTGTGACTTAAAATCAACCAAAACTTCAGCTTTCAGAAAAATTCAGAGTTTGCAAACCGTATGTAAATTGAGAATAAGTAAGAGGAGTATTGTAAACAGAAACTACTAAGCTACATCTAAATCCAGTACAAATTTGTGGGCATGTCTGCATTAAGGATGAGTGAGAATTACTTCAGGTAAGTGAAATCTGGTCCTGCAGAAAGATGAGCAACTGAGAATTACCAATACTAATAGCTTCCAAGAAGTCTAAGTGCGATAATTATAGTAATTTGAAAGACAGATTATCTATCCAGGTTTTCAGCGTTTGCTCCCTTGCTGATGCTTTGCAAAATGCAGTCTGTCCTGAGCTTTGTGCCAGCCAAGAATTTCCTCCAATGACAACTGTTGCTGCCTTTCCCCAGATATTTAGCTCCTTCAGCCACCTGACTGTTTCAACACATGAAAGTGTTAGAGAAAATAATAGGGAAAGAAAATTAAAAAAGCAGGAGAAAGATACTTACTGCAGATCTTACTGCACCAAAGAGGTCTGTGTGGAAATACAAAGGCTGTATGCACAAAAAAAGTTGATTACATCCAAGTCAGTATATTTATAATCTTTCCGTGAGAGGTTGGTTGCAAAAATTAAACATAAATTAGTGTGTACAAGTCTAATTATAACTGTAAGGAGAATAAGAAATTAGAGCAATATGCTATGTACTGCATAATCTTGTGAACCTGAAAAAATAATTTAATTATGAAAGTAAGATGACTGAAGCACTATTTCTGCTGAAGAATTTCCCCCCTCTGTTTTCAGAATGGTGTGATATTCTCCTTTGCTTTCATCTCATTTTGAATCTTCAACAATAAGATTCAGTCTCAACACAGAGAATGAAGAGGAAAAAAGATGATCTTTAATGCCGCAGCAGGAATTGCAAAACAAATAGGAATAATGTAGCTTCTTCTTCCTAACCTTTTTGTTCCTTATTCAGCATTTATACCGTTCTTGAGAACAAGGTGCTTTGTGTGAGGTTAGGAATAAATGTAGTCTAAACATATGATGTCACTAAAATGAAATAATAAAATTATTTTTAAGTTTGCATATGTTTCTTTTTCTACAGCTGAGGTTCTAATGCATCTGCCCCAATCACTTACTATAACATGTAGTATTATTTTTCTTAAGATGAGACTGTTACCTTGAATAGCTAAATCTTGTTTAAAAGAGCTAATTATTTCCGTAAGGAATTTGAAACACACTCAAGTATTTGCATTTTAATTTAAGTAACCCTCTAATTTTTCTGGAAGAGCCTAACACCAAGACATATTTTACAAAAGTATTTTCAAGCTTAAAGCTCTCATTGGCAAATTTTGTGGTTGAAAACCAAACAGATTTCCAAACTATGAGGAAAACAAACAACTCAAAATAAATAAGGAGAAGATTTTTTGCTTTTATTTTAAACTTTTGTGAAAAGTTTAAGTAGCACCCCTCCTTTTATCATTTTGTTTCTGCCTTTTACATTATAGTCATTGCACCAGCAGAAGTCTGATTTACTGAATGGAGTCACCCTTTAAAAAATATTTTGTATTTTCTATATCCTATTGAGCAGATGAGGACACAGGGAAATTTTAATTACGGAAATTACCTGTTGAATGTCTTTTTCTGTAAAATAGACACATACATTCGGGTTATATGCACACCGACATACCCTGGATGGGATTTTCCCACAGGAACTGGCTTGAATAAATCTCTTAAGGTGTTACATTAATACTAAAGATCTGTTAAGCAAACCATTCAGCAATGATAATGTAAATTCAAACCTAGTGAGATGCCCCAAAAACAGCCGGTCTGTCAAAGGAAGGTCCAAGAGGAGTGCTGGTGACACTTTTGTACTTCTTCAGTGACTCACCTGTTTTTAGAAGTTACAAAGATAAATGTAGAATCGTGGTCAATTTTAATCATTAAGCTCAAGACTGTGTTAAAAGCCCATGCTCACTATGTTGGTGTCAGTGGCTTAGCGTTCAGCTGCCTCTCAATGGACAGTTTGTTCTGGGTTGAGGTTTTTCTAGAAGAAACCTATTAATGAAAATTTCTGGATAAAAATCAACTGCACCATGGTTCACAGCAGATCTGACATAAACTATTATATTTTTTCATTATATGAAAAATATTTTTTTCATAATATAAAAAAAAACTAATTATGGATATGCCCAATGAATTTACATTCTGATGAAACATTGCTGTTACCTTGCTTACCTTTCTTTCTACTACAGGACATCCATCACATTTTGCTCTCATCCCTGATGCACACAGAGTATTTGATCTAAAGTGCTGCTTTGGATGCTAGATGAGAAGTGGTAAAACCTGGACACAACCTACAAAAATGTCAGCAATGCAAGTTTTTTTGCCTCTCAAACCTTGCTGAGGAACAGGCAGTTCTTCAGTGCAGTTCCAGAAGTGCAGTTTTGGTTCCTAGAGCTGGCCTGCAAGGCCTGCTCAAGAGCAACACAAAATTTACTTTCCCCCCATGCCTTTATAAACAAGATTGCCACATGTGCAATAGTTCTTGGCCCTGGTGGGGCAGGAATGCTTCATAAATATTTGTCAACCGGTGTTATACATTTTGTGTATTTCGTGTACTTGATTTTTCATTTGTATCTGATTCTGCAATTTTATGCCACTCTCAATGTTGAGAAAGATTCTTCTAGTGATTTAGTTCAAGTGATTTAGTAAGTATATCAGATCACAAAATGAGATAAGCAGGTGGACTATTTATTGCAAATATCACTCATTGTGAAAATCCCTTTATTTCCATTGGCTTCTTAACTGATCCCAGATTTTTACATAAGTATATGATTTGCGCCAGAATTTCCTTGTTTCAGGCTATGGGTATTTCAGTGAGGATTGTATGGCTTTTTAAACAATGATTTCAGTCATCAGTGACACGTGCCATGAATCTGGCGGAGGAGCCTTCCCCTCCCTCTAAGAGTGGTGAAAAGACCATCATAGCACAAAGAGTCTTTGAAAGCCTCCTTCTTTGAACTTTGAAAAAACACCTTATAAGCTGTTTTTTAGAGCTCCTTTCTGAATCTTGAAAACTTCAGGCAATAACGTGACCGGCAGCATTGTGTGGCAAGAAGCTAATGGCGCTTCACAAGTCTCCAGGGAAGGCTGCAGGATGGCTCCGTAGCAACCTGTGGGTGAGGAGAGGCACTGCATTTATCCAGGTCGCAGCCTCTGGAGACTAGGATTCCCTGTGTAGACTGGTTTAGTGCCACTGTACTAACTCATCTCCCAGGATGAGGGTCCTGAATTTCTCAGATGTGCAAGGCAGGCATAGACTGAAGACTTCTAATATTCTTGAAGCAGCTCCTCAAATGCTGTGACTGTGAGTGCTGCAGAAATGTCAGGAGACTAATGGGAATATTGAAGCTCCTGGAGGTAATGCTCCCATGAGAATGCTGAGATACAGCCCTTCACTGGAGATCATGAAGTGCTCTGCACTCCTCTGAGAGTGGACTATACCTCATCCTTCATTTCTTGCCAGTTTTGCTCACTATTTGTCAGCTGCTGCCCCCAGTGTTTTCTCCCATCCACTTTTCCCAAGTTGGGTGGTTCTAACATTGGCTGTACCCATGGAAATTGTTCAGCCCTCTGGTCTTCTGAGTCGGCCTTCATGGGCTAAGACCAAGCTAGCCCTTTGGCTCTAGTTTACATGGTTATAGGCTGTGAATTTGCCAAGTCAGGGAAACTTAAAAGTGCAAATCAAATCTACAACCAGGGGCTCTCTTACAGAGCCTTTGCAGTTCAGAGAGAATAGAGGATCACACCACAAGTCTGATGTTTCTCTCTTTCCGGTGGACCGCTGTACTTCTCCTTGACGCAGTCATCCCACCGAGCCTGTGCCCATTCATAGAATCATAGAATCATCTGGGCCGGAAGGGACCTTCAAAGGTCATCTAGTCTGGCCCCCCTGCAGTCACAGG
>JAOTQQ010000041.1:17744894-17864456 GCA_026546715.1 Gallinago undulata
GTCTATGTCCTTCTTATATTGAGGGCTCCAGACCTGCACACAGTACTCCAGATGAGGTCTCACCAGAGCAGAGTAAAATGGGAGAATCACTTCTCTGGACCTGCTGGCAACACTTCTTTTGATGCAGCCCAGGATGCGATTGGCTTTCTGGGCTGCAAGTGCACATTGACAGTGGAAGAAACAACATTCGCTACCAAAGACTCACAGCTGCAGTCTTATGCTGTCTAAGATCCCTATGTTTTCAAAGAAATCTTTAAATAGACAGACAATTAATTTAAGAAAAAGGAAAGAGGGGGAACGCCTTGAATTTGATCCTTCTCACAGAAGATACAATCACAATGTCTCAGGTAATTAGCTTTGCCTGAAATGATGATCACTCATTTTCAGAGTACATAAAATCTATGAGTTGTGATGTGAGGCAACCTGCAAGTCTCCATTCACCCTTCTAGAGTTCCCTCTGTACTCTTATATCTCTCTGTAAATCGTACCTCCTCTCCTGGGGGAAGGCTCACAAGAGCTTATCAGATTGAATTACTGCTGCTTCATATCAATGTTCTCATGTGAAACCAGAATACAAATAAGCCAAGACTATCTCCATACTCCCAAACAATTACAAATGCTGATGATTCACCAGTTATTCATGCCAAACTAATATTTTTCAGAATTTTATAGTTCATGAGTGAAACATTTCAGCATGTTCAGGCTCAAATCATTGGCATGCCAGGAGGCATCTATTGGAGAAGGGCACTCTGCACAGGGACACATGGCATATTCAGCACCCGGCACAAAATCATATAAACTTACGGACACTGTTTGCTTTTCCTGGGGGTTTAGGTGTGAGAGGATAATAAAAGTTACATTTGCTTTCAAGAAAATGTAGAGTTAGATGATAAAGCCAATCCAATCTGTTACCTTGCTGCCACTGGAAGAAGGACACCCTTTATCCTTCTCCCTCCCCAGCATACGCAGACTATGGCACTGCATTGCTCATGCCCATTGCTGTGCCCCCTGCCCAGCCATGCTGGTCCGTGGCTTGGAAGCTGCCTGACGGCCGTACAAGATGATGCACTTCTGTAGAGCTCTGACTGAGCTGCTGTGGGTGAGGCAGCAAACCACCCCATTGTGTCAGCCCCTCTCATAGCCACCACCGCCAGCAACTGCAGAGGGCTGGGAGCATGTCAGATGGAGCAGTTCTTTAATTTTGCTATAAAAACAGAGATCAGGGTTGACAGCGCTGAAAATGTGAAAGACTGGGGGACTGCAATAAATTTTGAGGCTGACAGTAACCCTTTGGCTCCCTAAAACCTGTCTCACTACTTCAGTGAAGGAAAGTAACTCACAAGCTGGGCTGTGTGCACGTAGCAATGCAGTGCTATTGAATTTAAGGGGTCAGAATACAAGGGCCCATTGTCAGTGTCCCAGGATCCGGGCAAGCACAGTCTCATCCCAAGTATATTTTGTTGCCATGAAGTTTGGTCTCTGTGAACAGTTGAAATGAGACCTGCCCTCTATCTTAGTTTCCATCGGATGTAATTTTCAATACACATACAATGAAAAGTTATGTGCTGGAGTTTAACTCCACACACACATGCTCTTTTTTTTTTTTTTGGTGTGTAGAAAGAATTTAATTCACTATGCACAGATAAACCATTTGTTTATACTCAAGTTAAGAACAAAGCCAGCTAATAAGCTTTGCTGTCACCTTTAATAAATGGTTTCACAAGATAATAACACCATGTGGCTACGCCCAGGGGCCATCAGCATTTCTAAAGCCTCTTTAAGTTTCAAGAAAAAGTCACACTGCAACAGCCAGCAACACTGTGGGAGAAAAACTACAAGCTGATATTTTGGTCAGACATCAAAAGTTACAGGGGATCTGTGGGCAGGGAAGCTTTAGGCAGATCCCCCACCCCAAAAAGGATGTACACGAGCAAGCCTTTCCTCAGCTTGAAGGAAGGCAAGGCTGGAAGTAAGGCCTTATCAGAAGCATACATCCCAGTTTAGCCACCATGTGAGACACCTTGAGCTTAATTGCAGATTAATTTAGTCATAGCCTGTTCAAACTGACTTGAGATCCTTGCTGAAAGGGCAGCTCTGGCTCCTCTTTGTCTTGTTGCTCTGTGCCTGTTGGGCTGGCCCCATGCGCCGGTAGATGCCAAAAGTAGCCCGAAATGAAAAAGTTTAAGATTTTGTGGCTGGATCTGCACACACTGAGGTTAAGGAGTCATCAGTCACAACTCAAGGGAAAAGGAAGAAACCTTCAGTCAGAGGAGCAGGAGAGGGAGAAAACTTCATACCCCTTCAGCAGCTGTTTCCAGTTAGACTGTTGTAAGACCATTTGTGATTGCCTGCTTCATGGAGGGGATGGGGGACCTTGCAGGTGTATTATGTTCTGATAAATACAGGAACACCTTTCCTTAAATTTTGTACGTTAATGAAATAATTTTGTGGTTTACCATGATGTTTTTCTGGCCTTAAGAGTGCTTTTGTATGTCTACCAAAGCATGGGTCTCCAGGTACTGGTGAGATTGGGGTGTGAAATTGGGGAACTGCCCACCTGCCCCACCACTTAACACAAAATGTGGGACTCCAGGACCATTACAAGTCTCTTCTTTTAAGCAGCAAGGATGAGTTTGTTGAGGAGCTAGTAACACAGGGTTTTAGTTTGGGAAAGATACCTCCCACCGGTGAGTGTCCTCGCCAGATGATGAGGAAGTCGTATAAGTCATAGAGATCTCTGAAACTCTAACGACCACGATGCCTGGGAGGGTATGTATGGCCCATGCTGCTCAGGAAGTAGGGGAAGAGAGTGGATCAAAACTACTGAAAAATGGGTTTGGGTTTTATTTGGGGGGTTAGTTGTACCTAGATGAAAAGATGTGTTATAAGTGATGGAATATAATTAAGAAAAGGAGAAACTGTGAAGATGAGCTTTGAGAATTACTTATTGACTGTGCAGCTTGTCCTTCTGAAGAGCTGGCAGAGTAGTTGGAGGTGCTTGGACTGCATAGCTGCACTGTGCTCACCATACTGCAGCATGTGATCAGAATTAGAAACTGTTATAACTGTAATGACTGAATTGCAGTGTGATGCATGTAGTCTTTTCGAACTCTGGATGCTGCATTTGCATATTTATATCTGAGAACAAATACCTCATGGGTCTGAAGGTTGAGGCCCCACCACTGAGCATCAGTAGGGCCTGATTTTCAGATGTAGTGAGCAATCACCTACCCTATGAAAAACAAAGATGGAGAATAAACTGTAGATAAAAATCTGGTACTGGCAGAGGATAGGTGTAACCTATTACGGTGGGTTTTTTCCATCTCAAAATTTTATGATTTAGCTGTATGCGTTCACCTGATATGCTAGTTAAAATAATAAAATATACTGTGATCAACCTACACAGCTCTGTTCCTTAGTCAGTTCCCACACCTTCATTCCTCAGCCTATTCAACAGGCTTGGCTAAAAAAAAAGGCCTGACAAAACCACAAGTGGAGTGGTTCATCACAATGCTGCAAAGGCTTGGTTACCAACAATTAATTTATTTGGGTAGATTATTCCCTGGGCTTATACATCTGGAGGAAGTGGGAACTGCCCTGTGAGGAGTAAAAGGTGCTACTTCCAGAAAAACTAAGGAAAGAAAATATGACTCTTGCTGAGTGAATTTGAGGAGTTGTTTTTTTTTTTTTGAGCAAGATAGCTACAAGTATCCTTTCAATCTAGCCCTACGTAAGGAGCTCAATATGTCTGTAGTCCAAATATTTGGTTAGCAGAAAGTGGACCTTTTTGTAGCTTGGGAGGCTGAGATACTGAGAGTCCATCCTCCTGTGCCTGCCATGTTCTGGTGAAAAAGCAGGCAAGTGCACAGAGGGTGCCTTTAGTGGAGAGGGATAGCACTGAAAGGGTTAAAGATTTACTATTTTAAGATGCTCTTGACTATGTTTTTTTTCTATCTACCAAATGCAATAAAGCATAAAGCCTAAATATGACCTGGATCCTTACCTGTATATGAAAACATGTGATCATACATGAGTGGTTTCCCAGAAAAAGCCAGTTATCTAAACTATGGACAATGAGTTTCTTCTAAATGGATCCTCCTTTTGATAAACGAGGTAGTATGTTCATACTTCTGTGGAGTGCTATGTGGTTATTTATTAAGGGATTTGTTATGTGCACGGGAACATAAAATGTGCTGTATTGGTTTTTGATCACTTGGAAGGATATTGCAGTGGATTCCATCAGCCATTTCAGAGGGAAATTCTCCTGTTTATCACTGTGCCATGTCGTATTCCAGACAGGAATCTTTCTCAATGCCCTTAAGTGATTGCAGCTGAAGAACTGCATGCAGGAAGCTGATTTATGACAAATGTATATGTGTGATACATGAGAGATCTAGCTGCAATATCTAATCTCACTAAATTATTTCTAGAGTGTGTGAAATAATCTAGAAAAGATTATTTCTGCAATGCCTTGAAAAGAAAAATGTTTTTCTGTTTTATTATATACCTTTATTTTCTGCACTAATATGGAGACCGCAATATTTTGCCAAAGGGAACCAGTATAATCTACAGACGGGACAGCCCAGGTAGCGGTTTCTGGAGTTGTTTGCTCCGAAACCTTTAAGCCTACTTTGGGACTGTCAGTTTATTTCACCATGGAAAAATCACAGCCCAGATACTGACTGCCAAAGACATATAACACAGCTTTTAAATCTTGCTACATGTAGCATGGTATGGAAGAGGAAAATCACTACTAGTAAGTTTTCCTTGATGCATATCCTAGTTAAAAACAGAAAAGAAAAACTAATCTTCTTAAATTAACGACAATGTTTTTTTTTCCTATTTTTTTCAGTAGACATGCTACAAATAAGTAAAAGCAGCCATGAACTATAACTTCTAAATTTTTAACATGTTATTTTAAAAAATATATTACAATGTAAAAAAATCATAATTTTTCAATTTGAAACAGATTTGTTTTCTTTTTCCTTTTTTTTCAGTGCCCCTAGCTGACTAGTGAGAGCCTTTTGAACTTTTGAAATTTTCCCTCTGGAAACTTGGTTAGACTCCTGATCAGTGTGCGCTCACACAAATTAACATCAGAAAAAAAAAAAGAAAAAAAAAAGAAGAAAAAAGACACTTCAGACTAGAAAGGTAGAACACGAGAACATGGGTTAGATGTTTCACATCGAGTGGCCTTTTCGAAACCCGTTCAAAACTACCAAGGAAGGTGGCTGAGGCAACCTCTGAGTTGTTAACAATGACATTCAAAAAAGAAAAGTCAAGGCCTGTTAAACAGAAAAATATAAACACAGAAACTACTCTTTATAAGGGGATAGTAAGGAGAAGTTGACCAAGGTAAACATAGGTCAGGAAGTGCAACTTCAGCTTCTGCAAAACTATTGCTACAAATACTCAATCTATTTGAAAAACACATACAAAAGCTGCAATGGATTTTCAAGCATCACTCCAACCAATTTTACCCTGCGACAGTATGACAGACTGACAGCTCTTTAGGAATAGGACAGACAATGTTCTTGGTTCAATATGCCAGGCTTTCAACTTAATTATGCTTCATAGGACACTTTCGTAAACAAGGTATGGAAAGATGGTCTCTAAGCTGTGTTCAAACTGGTTGCAAAATTGTACACCAAGAATGGTTATTAGTGATTCACTGTCAAACCAGGTTGGATTTAATGTGGTTCCATGGTGATCTGTCATTGGCCAGCTATAATACCATGTCCAGCCTTGGACACTGTACTTCAAAAAAAAACACAAAACATCCCAAACTATACCAGGAAACTGGTGGTGTAGCAAGAAAGTCTAGAGCTAGATATGTTTTATGAGGAAAGATGAGAAAATCAGGTTGATTTTACAGAAAGATATTAATCAAACATGTAAAAAGTCACCGGAAAGGATAGGTATTTCCTGATTTCCAGTGAAACAAAATTAAAAATAACAAGCCTAAACTATAGCAAACAGGATTCAGTTTAGATCTCTGCAAGAGATTTGTGATGGTACAGATAGGAATCCCAACAATAGATATTTATAGGAACAGGTTAGGCCAACATCTTCAGGGAATTTTGTAAGTGCAGCTGATCATTCCTTTGGATTAGGGATGGACTGGCATGATCTTAGATCTCCTCCAGCTTGGCTTTTTATGACTCTGCAATATGTCTTTGCAAGTCACGTAGAATCTGATGAAACAAGAAAGTCTCTATGGAAAAATTTTTTTTTTCAAAAATATGCTTTCAAAATATTTTGGCCAAGCTGCATGTATTTACAGTTTATAAAGTTGCTTTTGCTAGGATTTCACTGTTGTGTTCTGCCACTTGTTTCTACATCCTGCAAGAAATTACAGGCATTTCTGGGACAGAACAGTAGTATATGGACATATTGTTTAAATTAGACTATATGCAAAAATCAAGGGGGAGAACAGATGTGTTGTTTGTTTACTGGCTAGCCCAGCCTAAACCACAACAAGATCACAATGGCCTACTCTGAGTTATGTTTGAACCTCAACTATCTACCCTGTTCTGTAATTGTTTACTGTTTCCCTGCAGGTGAGTGATAAAGCAAGTTTTAAAAGGAATTAAGAGAGGCTGTTGATGTCATTAGATTGCAGGGAGCGTTAACCTAGATTGATCTATACTACTCCACTGGCAGCATCATGTGCTCCAAATAACTGCCTTTCTAGTTACAAAAAGATAATATAAAAAAATTTCCTGTATGCATTTAACACTTTAAAGCCAATCCTGGTGTAGTATCCTAAAACACTTTTCCATCCTGTCTTTGAAATATTGCTGTCAGAAACAGAAGTGCAGTTACCCTGTTTTTACGCATCATTTATACACAAAAAAAATAAAGATTTATTTGCCGTTTTTGAGGTGTTTACGTACCTATGTTGCTGAAGCAACTTTCTCAAAGACATACGATATAAAGAGATCCTAAATGCAAATACATCTGCCAGATACAGGCAGCTGCCCTGCCCTGGGATTGTTCCTTCCTTTCATTTAGCTGTTATGAAGCGTTAAACTGCCCAGTGGAAGCAGTCTCATTTCTAGTGAACAACAGCTTTTGGTTCTGCTGAAAGCATTAAAAAAAAAGCCTGATTATTTTTGTTTGTTTGTTTAAAAATAATAAAAAAATCTTATGAAAACTTGCCAGTCTGATTGTCGCAAAATGAACTGCGGTAAATGAGTAGTGCAGGATTTTAGCAAAACAACAATAAAAAAAAATGACAAAACCTGAAAAATCTGAAGTAACATAGACATTTCTGGTTTGAAAAAAGCCCACCACCATCCATTTGATCAGCCTGCCAAGTTGGCTTTTCTTTCAAGGGAAATTAAAACTTTTAGCCAATCTCACTCTTATAGATGTCCAGTAGGAGACAAAGGAACAGTAAAAGTTAAAGGAGTTTATACTATTTTTTTCCTTTTCCCACACCATGTGTAGATCATCTCTTCTGCAACACTCTTTTAATTCTCTGGTTTCATCCTCTAGTTTTAGTCTTCAGTTGAGTTCTTGGTAAGGAGCTAAAAAGAAATGAAGCTGAGAAATTTCACTCGCCACTGAATTTCCATATCACTGTCAACAAAACAAGAAAAGGAGACCTAGCCATCCAGAATACAGCTGATACAAAGAAAATACATTTGCATCAATCTTCTAAGCTGAGTAATGCTTGGTATTTAGGAAGGCAGTTACAGAAGGCTGGCTGCAGCCTACTAAGGCTAATCATCTGAGGATCCTCTGGAGTCAATGAAAGCTTTGTGTTTGCATTTGGGTTTGGGGCAGGCAGCATATGTGATGCCTGTGTTGCGAGAGTCAACAGACAAACTCTGTTGTGGGTAAACAACATCCTGCGCAGGAGGAAAAAAAAAAACAAACAAAATAGCCAGTGTATCAAATACGCTGGCTCTGGTGTCAGACCAGGTCAGTTTGTAGCAACTATAGGTAAGTGCTAACGACTAATTTACTAAGTATTACTAAATTATTCCTACTACTTTGGACAAAGCTCTACCTTAGTGTTTGGAGAATTTCAGCACAGAATCAAAAGAGAGAAAATGACCCAAGAGTTAGCAAGATGGAAATGTTGTAATGAAGTTGCCAGACCACAGCAAAAAGGATTTTGGGTATCGAGAATGACTTGGCACCCGGTACTGTCATCCTCAGGCACACAGGCTGCGGCGGGATCTGGGTGTGTCAGGAAGCAAGGATTGAGCTTCATGCTGCTATCTTCTAAGGATAAGTTGCTCTCTTCCTGATGCCTAATAGGAGCCAGGATATGATTAATCAGACCAAACAAAAGATGTAGAGATTAAGCCGCACCATTAGTGTGCAGTAATGAGATGACTGGAGAAGATCCCTCAGATGCAACAGCTTCATTTCCATGCTTAAATGATTTACGTCTTTATTAGGTCCACTTGAATCAGCATTTCATCCAGGGAAATTAAATGGATGTGGAAGAACACTTGGCATCTTGACCACAAGCTATGCTATGGATGCAGATTTAAATACACAAGCCTGCAGAGTTAGATATTACTAATGAAAAAAATAGAGTGGAAAAAACATTTGTGTATGCTTGCTCTTGCCAAAAATGTTATAGAAGTCCTGAAGGGTAAATGAAGAGTATTTTTAAGACATAAGAAAGCAGAGTAAGCACCAAATATAACTTCTCACATCACTGCTGTTTCACTAAACAAGTAGACTATTGATTTCAGCGATATAGGAAAGGTGGCAGAATTATCCGCTTATAATTATGGTCTTCACAGCTTTAAGACTCTGTTACTTGTTATCTGACATTCTGGGAAAAAAGAATAAATAGCTTGTGAATATCCCTATCCTCCTCTGCTCCAGACCAGAGTCAGTGATGAAATGTTCCATTTCTAGAAACTGCTAAGGTGAAGTTTTTCTGATGGTTTCTCTGTAGGTTTCACTATAATTTTAAAATCAGCTCCTGCCTTACCCCTTCTCAACTGCAGGAGATAGGAGGAGGACTGGAGAGATGGTGCTGGAGACAGTGGTCTTGTTGGTCACTACCTTTGTGCACCAGGAATGATGTCACCATCTGGCAAGAATTTTTAGTCATTCCTAAAATGGACTGTGAATTGGAGTTGACTGCTTTGGGACAACAAATACAATGAAAATGTCAGGAAAAATAATAACTAAGAGGCAGTTCAAGTTGGTTATGGGAGAAATCCTCACAAACAACTATTTGCATTCATATGAAGTGTTTCAGATTAATATTTATTTAATTATGAACTGATAACAGATTTACTTTGCTATTGTAAAATTAAATTGTAGAGGCAAATGGAGAATCAGTCATCACAACTGACTGAGAAACCTTAAACCCTTCCCAGAAACTGACAAGAAAGGGCTCACAGAAATGCCAGGCTTTGACACTTTGATACTTGAACTTAAAACAAACACCCTGAAATGCACCATATTTTTGGGACCTGAGCACATCACAGCTATCATCACAGCACTCATTACCCACTGAGCCTTGCCCGGCAGAGAACAGCATATTTTACTGTTGGCAGATCTGTGTGTTTGCGTGTTTGTATGCTAGAGGACAGGGACTGTCCTGGGCCACCAGGCAGCACCAGGGTGAGGACGTTCCTCTGGCTTGTTTCTGTTAGTCCAATGTGTTTCTGTTCATTGGATGGAAGAATACAGTCTAAACAAAAAAAACTTGCAGATGGGTGAAATTTATAAGGTAGTTCAAGCTAGCAGTGGAAGAATTTTGTAAGTAAATCCAGGCAATCAGGCATTTGAGAGGTTTTCACAAGAAGATGATAGCAAACCAAGAGGAAAGATTTGGCAATATAACCTGTATCTCTGCTGCCTTTTGGATGTCTCTGAACCAAACCCCTGCAGTGAATGAGTACCTGGTGGAGGATGGGCACTTACTGGTACCACGGCATTTGCTGCAGAGTCCCAGTAGGTCACACAAGCTGTCTCTCTCCCCCAGTTCTTGTTCAGCAATGCTAGGGTCGCTTTTGAATCAGGTAGCCAAAAATAGCTGGAGTTTTTTCCTGAGCTGACTTTGTCAGTCAGTCTTGCTTCTCTGTCTGGTAAAATCAAGCAGTAGATCCTTCCAAAAACTATGCTAAGGCACATGGAAAATAAGGAGGTGATTCATAACAGCTAACATGGCTTCACTGAAGGCAAATTGTGTCTGACAAATTTGGTGGCCTTCTATGACAGGGGTACAGCATTGGTGGATAAGGCACCAATCCAGCACCTGGGTCGGGGAAATCCTAGGCACAAACACAGGTTGGGCAGACATGGAGTAAGAGCAGCCCTGAGGAGAAGGACTTGGGGATGCTGGTTGGTGTGAGGTTCAACATGAGCCAGCAGTGGTCGCTTGCATCCCAGAAAGACAAATGCATCCCAGGCTGCATCGAAAGAAGTGTGGCCAGCAGGTCGAGGGAGAGGATTCTCTGCCCCTCTACTCCACTTTCATGAGACCTCACCTGGAGCACTGCATCCAGCTCTGGGGTCCCCAAAATAGGAAGTATGTCGGCCTGTTGGCCAATGTCCAGGGGAGAGCAATGAAGATTGTCAGAGGGCTGGAGAACCTCTCCTATGACGACAGGCTGAGGGACTTTGGGTTGTTCAGCCTGGAGAAGAGGAGGCTCTGGGGAAACCTTATAGCAGCCTTCCAGTAGTTAAAGAGGGGACTACAGGAGAGATGGGGAGGAACTCTTTATCAGGGAGTGCAGCAATAGGATGGGGGGGTAATGGTTTTAAACTGAGAGAGGAGATTTAGATGAGATTTCATGAAGAAATTCTTTGCTGTGAAGGTGGTGAGACCCTGGCTCAGGTTGCCCAGAGAAGCTGTGGCTGCCCCATCCCTGTAGGGGTTCAAGGCCAGGTTGGACAGGGCTTGGAGTGACCTGGTCTGGTGGGAGGTGTCCCTGCCCATGGCAGAGTGGATGGAACCAGCCAATCTTTAAGATCCCTTCCAAATCTAACAATTCCATGATTCCATGACTCGATGATCTGATTGTGTTTGTTTTTCCTCACTGTTCTTTAAAAAATAATTATATTTGATTTGTAATATTTGCTGCAGCCTGGCAATATGTATAGTGGCAACAGATCAGACAATCTCAGATGAAGCCATCAGCAGCAGCTAATATTTGTGGGAGAAGCATGTAGACAACATTTGCAGCCCGTTTACTCAGTTATGTAATGGACTTGTAAATATTTTCCATGTATGGTTTCTATTTAATTTACTCTAAGTCACAGTGTTTTCATGTAAATCCACGCCATAACATATACCAAACCTTGGTCTTTGTGCTTTTCTTCTTTAATGAAATAATAAAAAAATGTCCATTACCTGCCCTTTAAAATGAAACAGGTACAGCACTGGGGTGTCGTGGCTTATTGTGGGCAGCCAGGCCGGGTGCTGGAGAGGACTAGCCACAAAACTAGCACAGCCCCTCAGCTCAACCGCCAGTGCATAACGCTCACTGTGGTGCAAATGCATCCCAGATGGTTTTACACATGCTGCCCAGGGTTGTAGCTCTTTCTTTAATTAGCAGCGTTCATCTTTTACATCATTATCTGGAGTGCTGCTCAGCGATGTTTCTGGATTGCACACTTTCGTGTGGTGCTGCCCTGCACTCTAACAGACAAACTGATCCATCTGATCACATCTGTTGTCCCAGTATAATGAAATAGCACAATGGACACAATATGAAAGGCATATGGACAATTAGTCCCCTAATTTGCCAATGAAGGCAAGCCACGCTGTAATAGAATACCTCAGCTGGGCCCAATGCACCCAAGGTAGCTTTCATTTAGCCTGCTCAGGTACTGGTGTAATTTGAACTGGAGTGTGTGGCCAACAGCCAAACCTGCCTGGGAAAGAGGGTAAAACCCTGGGCAATGTAGCCCACTTAGTGCAACCACAGCTCCTGGTGAAACCAGCTGGGGTCCACCTCCAGTGTTCTGCCTGCTGTACACCCTCAGGATGCACCCATGGTGTCCTTGGTGCTCCTGGTACTGACATCCATGGCAGGAAGGTGAGGAACAGCTATGGGGCAGGTAAGCCACCTTGCCAACGCCAATGGCCACAGCTCAGCCCAGCCCTCTACAACTGCTCTTCAACTTTTCCCTGTGGTGCACCTCATTAGAAGCAGCACATTACACCATGGTAATTACACCTGATACAGCGGACGTTAAGCCTCTGCTGGTTAACTGATTATCCGTGTGGATGCCTCTCTTTTTGCTGCAAGCAGAGCTGGGGACAGAGCCCAGTGCACTCTGGTGAAAAAAGCACAGATATTTGAACTCCAAACTCCCAGTATTTCAGCCCAAGAAGCTGGTCCCCAAGTCTGTTGGGTTAAGACCACGGTGCAGAGGGAGAGTGCAACTGCTGGGCCTATTTCTGTGTTAATGGAGACAGACTGTACCCTGTAGTTCTTCTCCGTACTGACTTTATCAGACAGAAATCTGATGGGTCCTGTATATTTGCGAGAGCCTTGTGTGCATTGTTCTGCTGTTTGGTTTTGATAAAATGTGGTATTGTACTTGATGTTCTTTAGCTACGTCAAACTTTGCTTCATGGCTAATGCATGGCATTAGTCCATACCACAAGTTGACAAGTTGTGCAACGCTTTGCAGAAAAAATATTGATGCTTCTTGGGGATTAAGAGTGTTATTTCAGTGTGGGTTTAATGAAAGAAGGGAAGGCAGAATTAGAGGAGAAATAATTTCACTGCAAAATGTATTTTGGCAATTTGATTATAAGGAAAAAGCCCCTCTTTCTTTAGCTGTTGAAGCATTATGCATTCATCTGTTTCTAGAAGCAAACTTTTTTTCTATTTAACTTTTCAGTTTTAATTTCAAGCTGAAGCAAAACAGTAATGACAAAAAAAGCAAAAGTCCTTCAGAAAGCACATCTAACCAGGGCTAGGGGAGAAAATGATAAGAAATTTTACAGTAGACAGTCTCCCTCCCAGTGGGTATTTTCAGTAAAATCTCAAGAACTTGAACAATTCAAGTCAGTGTGAACTGTGCAGTGTTTCAAACGAACAAATTCCTACAATTCTGCTGGAGTGAATGGGGTGATAGCAGAGGTGGATTTGGTCCGTTCTGCACAAAGTTGGCACTTGGACAAAATCATTCTGAGAAGCTCTGATGGGGATTAAATGTTTATGGCCTCTGTGAGTCTACCTGAGCTGCTAAATTAAACAGTGAAGAAAAGAAACACTCCTTGATCTTTTATGCCGTTACACTCTCACAACACTCATGGCACGTTTTGCTACTTTCTCAAGCAGTTCCCAGCACGTTTGAAGACTAGTTGCTCCCCACTAGCTGCTTGTGTGGGGTGAGGGAGTCTGGTGGCCCTGGGGACCACAGGATTTAGTTTGCCTTCAGGGGCGTAGTGGCAGGATCTGAAAACCAAGTTGGTCTTCACAGTCCTGGAGAAGCAGGAGTGACAAACCCATCTGGCACTTTGGCACCCCAGGCTGAAGGCTGCCCCCTTAGCTAAGGCCTCTCTGGCCTGGCAGCTCCTCAGGGGCTTCAGCCTTTATAGCGTGAATGTGAGGGTCATTTCCCCTGCAAAGT
This sequence comes from Gallinago undulata, assembly GCA_026546715.1. Lineage (NCBI taxonomy): Eukaryota > Metazoa > Chordata > Aves > Charadriiformes > Scolopacidae > Gallinago > Gallinago undulata. Next base: position 17,758,470 of record JAOTQQ010000041.1, read on the forward strand.
GAGAAGCTCCTTCCTGCCCTAGCGGTGCCAAATTTATACTGCTCCTTCTATTTCCTAGCGAAGGATGCCCCTGCACTCTACAGGACAAGGACCAAGAGGAACTCGCCCTTTTTACAAGAGAAGTGCTGCCTCCATTTCTCTAGGTAGCAGCAAGATAATACTCTCACGTTCATCCTCTGGGCTCTGGTCCATGAGCTCTACACGTCCGTGCTGGGCTGACTGAACCGATTGGCAGCAGGATGGGCTGCCAGGCCCGTTGCCACGGGTTATTGCCCTGCCATGGGGGGAGACAACAAGGCAGAGTTTCAGATTCTGATGCTTTTTAGGTCATAGGCTGATAAAGGGACAGATACTGCTCTTTTGGTTTGTGTTATTCTGCCTTAAAACATGATTCATGAACCCTCAGCTGCAGCTAAATGAAGTTTGAAATTTTATTTCCAGTATAAATTCTTTGAGACTTATTCTGGCTTTTAATTAATTTTTTTTTTTTCACAGAATCCAGTCTCTACTGAGACTGGCAGTTGCTATTCTGATATTAGTAATATTACTATTGACCACAACTGTAACAGCAGTGAGTACCTTCATGAACCAGAAAATGAGTTTATTAGATGCCACAAACAATTTTTATCATGCAATAGAAGTGCTTATGTCATGCAACCTAAATCTTAGACTCCAGCTAAATACTGGGCCATCAGCTTTCTTCCAGAGTATTTCTAAATATCCTCGGAACAGCTTTGGAGTCAGAGCATTGCATGTCAGCCCAGAGCAGGGCTGTCCAAAACAAGCAGGTCAAAGACACTTATGCAACAATTTATTCCAGCGAGATCATTCCATCTCACTCTAAAACCCATGCATACATATTAGAGGAATCTCTACTCACCAGAGTTTGCATGTAGTGGTTTTGCTTATTAAATTCCCAAGTCATTTACATAACTTGTATCTGCCTCTCTTGGGCAGACAATGCTGCAGTATGAAAACACTGAAGCTAATTGTTCTGCTATTACAAAGGCCTCTTGAAACAAAGCAGGTTTGGAGGGTGATTCAGAGCAGGTGCTCAGGACATGGGAAGCTCAGTTGTCCAAGTAACAGATACCACAGGAGGTCACTAGCTCTGCTGTTGGTTACATCAGTCTCTAAACTCTTTGAGCCTTCATAAATAGTCAGCTCAAACAACTTCTATGATTATCTTCCATATCTAATGCTATGAGCATATCATTAATTTATGTTTTGCATAACTATGCATGTTAATTTAGTAAATTATCGTACTGACATTGTTTTACAGCTGCTAGTGTATTTAGAACATAGAGTCATAACTGCATTTAAGCAGTGCAAATAAGTTGTGTTGCAAAGATGAAGGGAGAAAATCCTGCAAAGTTTGGTACAGATCTTTTCAGGTCATAATTCTTTTTTTTTTTTTTTGAGGATGCTATAATCCATCCTACTGAATTTAAAAGAACAATTTTGCTGTAGCAGAGCTTCATAGATTTTTTAAAAGTTTTTCCAGAAAGCTTAGCCATTAAATTCTACAGAACTGCCAGGAGGAAAGTAGGATATATGCCTTTTTATGACTATTTATCCCCAAGCTGTAGTAAGAGAAACAAAAAATTTAGCCAGTGAAAGGAGAGGTGAACAACCATTCCAAATTCCTTGCAAAATCTGTCCTTTTCTTTTAACTGCAACAGTTAATTGTTAGCAGAGAAAAGCAAGTAAGGCTTCAGTGGAGTAAGATATAGCCACAACCGTATAAGGGGCCACAGCACTTTTAAAAGTAACTTCTATATTTATATGACATAAAGGATTTTCAAATTTAAGGTTTGATTTGTTCCAGGGACTTTGTAGTTACAACTGAATGGAACAAATCTAGAAATGTCAGAAACATTATTATAAATTATCCATGAAGTACAAGATGGAAAATCATTGTAGAAATCAATATGAAGGGGTTATCTTTTTCTTCTTCAATAAAATACAAGTAACATAGGACAAAGGAAAAACTATAATGTGGCAATTCCAATCCTGCAGTTTTGCCATGATCTTACCCTGAAAGAAAAGCTGGAGTATCCATGTCTAAGATAGTCTGTGAAATTTAGTTTTTTATTCAGATGGACTTTCCAGAAAAATTACTTCTACATAATACCTGTAGTTCAAATACAAATGCATTGGTAACTGTAGTAATATCCAATTACGATATTTGATAGTCTAGCAGCATTATTTTATGGTAATTGCCTTTGCTAGCAATTCCTTGGTGTTCGTTTTATATTTACTTTAAAGCAGACTCATAATAAAGCATGTTCATAATGGCATGACTTTTTATCTACCTCATCAATGTAAAAAAAACCTCAACAAGCTAAGGGAAATAGTCATCCTCGGCAGCAGAATGGGTAGGGGAAATTTGAAAAAAAAAGAAAAAAAAAAACATTTAACAGATTTAACAGAAACCCCAAATCACATGGAAATGAACACTTATCACCCTTTCTGCTGAGATGTCCAGATGAATAAAGAATTACTTTCCTCTTTTTTCATTAACAGACGATTTTGCAGAATTATATATGTTTGGTTCACTACCAAATGGTGAGCTGTAAATAGGGATTTCCTGGGTGCTGTGCAATGAGCTGGCAATTCATAGTGTTGCAGTGTTAACCCCTCCATGTATATACTCTTGCAGTGCAGTCAGCGTTATCAGCCAACTGATGAAGTAAATGAGCTTCAATTACTGCATGCGAAGAGTTAACAAAGAGTGGTTAATACACTCTAGTCCCCCTTAGTGTACTACTCAATTATGTACCTCCGTAGAGGGGCTTTCGGCCCCATCACAGGACAGTTTTGTGGATCATTTCTCTTTTTAAAAGGCCTGATTATTTAGCATTCCTTAGTTGATAGAGTTGATCTCCATAAAAATACATGGTAAGAATTTGGTAGAAATAATTAATTGTGTAGTGCTTTTGGAATATACACTTATATTGCATACATCAGTGCCTACTTTCTAACTACCACTTAGGAAAGATATGTATGTATGTACATGATGCGAATGGGTGTATTTATTCATGTTTTTAAGAAAGTTTTTAGAAAGGAATATATAAATATTTATACTAGTTTTAGGATCATCATAAAGTTATGTTTCATTATAAGTAGCTTGTTTTCTTTCTAGAGGTTATGAATAACATTTTATGTTTCTTAACTACTTAGGAGTAGTTCATGAATAATCAGTCATGCAAAGCTATCACACTTGGTTAAATAGCTCAGTCCTGGTTTTACTGCTTCAGTCCTTTATATCATTTATTACCTTTACTTAGCTGATATAAATCAAACTAGAACACATGCTTTCCTAAGGAGCCCATACATTTTCTGCGTGTATTCTGCAAAGTACTGATTGCATTTCTGGGTGACCTGCAGAACACAGCAACTGTATCTTTTTCTTTGGCATGGCTATGGAAATCTTTTCCATAATTCTTAATGCTTTTGTCTAGAAAGAGCTTGGTTTTTCCCCTCCTGCTCGTTCTTAGACATATTTCACTGCATTGGTATTCTTGCTCAGTTGCCTTCTCATATAGGTACACACATTTTTGTTTCATGCCAAGCCCCTTGTAAGAATATGTCATCTTTTCCAGCACCTTCACTACTGGAACAAACTTCCTTGGATATGCAGCCCAAAATGCATTAGTGGGTTTTTCTCCCCTCTTTGCAATTGGATATTCACTCCTTTGTGCCTAAAAAGCTTGAACTCCCCATCTGCCCAACACAGGCAGCCTCTAGCTGACAGCAAGATACTTTCAGAAAGCAATTCACTAAGAAGGGGTTTGATAATTTAAAACATAAACAACATTACTGTCATAATAAATGCCTGGAAAAGCCACTTGGCAACCTAACCTACTCAGTCTGGTAGTTGTAATGAAAAAGTGATGATGGGTTAAAGTCATAGTAACTAGAAAAGCCAGTCAATGGCTGCCAAAAACACTCTCAGGCTAATGTGAATGTCACTTTCAGACAGATTTGGTATAATGGCTAGTGTCTGCAGATTAAATGTGATTAATTCTCTGAAATAAAAGGAGTGGATCTTTGTACAAAAAGTTCTAACAGGCTCTAACAATGGCCTTGCAAATCTCCAAAGGAAAGAAGAACCAAAAAAAAAACAAAGAAGATAAACTAGCCCGATTACTTCAGTATGATAATTTAGTAAGATCTATTACTTAAATTCTCTCCTCCTTTTTTGAATATGTTTTAACATTTGTTCAAGGACTGCAGCTTATTATGTATGTATACATCAGTATAAACAAATGACTGTAGCTGAGAAGATGAAGACAGGTGTCCTGTATTTCTGATTCTCTAACAGGCTTGTGACCAAGGACAAGGTAATTCATGGTTCTGTGTTTTGGAGAAAGTATACGTGAGGATTCAGACAAGCTTTTCTCTCACTTCTTTCCTGTCCCCTTGAGCTTTCATCCTGTTTCCAAAATTTTCCCTTGCAACCTCCAGCTCATGAGTAATATGGCACCACCTGTAAAAAACAATACCTACTCAAAATATCTGCTAAGGGATAGCTGCATGATGTCAAACACATCAACAAGTCATTAGCACCCTAAGCTTCTGATGCCTCATCTGACATCAGTGGGCCTGCAATCAGACTGGCAGAGGCTGCTGTTCTGGCTGGTCTTGCTTTTTCGAATTCCTCTTTGCATGTTCACTATCAACTGTACAAAACTGATATGCCTTTTTGATGAAACAAAGGAAATATTATTGGACAAGCTGCTGACAACAATATGTTGTTATTTGCATATCTAAATGCTGGCTTGTGAGTAAGCGCTGTAGGGCTGGGAATGGGTGGGTTTCTCTTAGAATGACTCAGACTGTAGCTTTACCTAGTATGGGAGCTTCAGTGAATAATAATCCTCCCTTTGTATGTAAACATACAGGTTGGAGCCACTCTTTCCAGGCCAGGGAAATTTTCATCACTCATTATCGATAGGAAAAAACAAGCTTTTGCTCTAAAGTGAATTTTTCCTGGTATTCTGTTAAAACATCAATAATTTTTGTCACAGAAAGTTCCATGAACCGGGTTTGGATTTTTTGATACCCCAAATTGTTAAGATTTATGTCCCTACCTGAGTCTGTTTCTTTGATTTGTCATCTTTTCCGGGCCTCAGCTAACATTTGTGTCCCAATCTGAATATATTACCCCTTTAATTGGGGTCTAGTTCCAATATTTTCCCTTTTTTTTCCTCTTCCCTACCTACCTACTTCCCTGCCTTTTGCAGCACTGCCCCTCCACCTTTTTAGTGATTAATAGGAATGTTCCCTCCGACTCCTCTTCTCCTGTTCCAATGTTTGATCTGTTTCACTAACAAGTTGATAAAGCTGCTCTCTTGCACATTATACCGCTATGCCACTGCTAATAGTGCAGGGCAGCTACTGCTTATTTATTCCCTCCAAACTAAAGTATGCATTTTGGAGTCAGCCTGGATAAAACAGTTCCAGGTACCCACCCTTTGAAGGGAAAATCCTAGGTAAAAATCAAAACGTCACAAACTCTTTATGACCTGGAGACCTGTTCCTTGTATAACAGGTGTTTCCGACACTGGAACTTCAGGTGCTTTTTGCACATCTCCAGGCTTTGGAGATGGTCCAAAACTGCTCTTGGAAGACCCCGGTGAGACATAGGTGTATGTTCCATACAATGAGCCATTGTGTCAGTTGTCACCGTCTCTCTAAACTGCGTCATTTCCTGAAAAAAAGGCTCCTTCCTTCAAAGTCCTCTGATGGATGAAGACCTATCTCAAAACATTACAGTTCTCCTCACACAGAAGAATTATTTGGAAAATGTAGGCAGTGAAACACGAGAAGAAACTCTCCTGTCTTGCAGTTAGTTGGGGAGCAGGTGCTTCCTGTGCCATGCCTGGGCACGGACAGTGGAAAGCAAGTTCCATGACCCCATTGCGCCCACACCGCAACCCAGGTTGTGGGACTGAGAGGTGGGGACAGCATGTAGCTGGGTTTCACCCTGGTGTGAATTTGTATGAGTGTAGCAGTGTCTTTAATCAGATCCAAGGGCTCAGAAGCTCACTGACTCCCAGTTTGTACGTGCATGCTTTATTTCCAACAAACCTGTCCAAGTAGTGATATTATTAAGGAATTCTGGTTGTGCTCTTGGTGATGAATACCAAGCCATGGAGGTGACCTACCTGGGACATTTTAGGAAGCACAAGAAGCAAGAGAGAAAGAGATAAATAAAGGATGGGTGTAAAGCAGCTGTGTGCAAATACTGAAGTCAGTGGCTGGACCTTCCTCCCTGTGTTTGTAGTTCATGCAACACCCAGCTTTTTCACTTGGCATGCTCACAGTAAGAGTGTCAGTGTAAAAAGGGGGCCTGGGTTGGTGTTTCCAGTGCTGCATAGTAGACATATTTGTGAGGAATCTGTGGGACATGGTTACAGCCCTTGGTCTAATGAAGTTAATCATCTTCTCGGGGGATGTTCAGCAGTTATCTTTCAAAATTGCCAGGGTAGTTTGGAAAAGTCACTGTGTGAGCACTTTTACAGACAACCCTCCAAAGAAGTGAGAGTATTAGGCAGTTGATGCACATCTCTGTTTAGTAGTTCTGTTTTTAAGAGAGAGTTGAGAGAGAGCTGCTGTGCAGGGGTGGTTGCGAAGCAGGTGATAGCTCTAACCAGGAGTGAGTGCTCCAGGCTCCTGTGCCATGTGTGCTGAATGCTAAAGGGCATTGGGAGCCAAGTACTCCCGAATGCTCTCTGCTGTGATCCAAAGGAGGCCATTTTCATGGTGCCCTGAAGGTTCCCCTCGGCTAGGGCTGTGGGAACATCTGGAAAGCTGAATTTTCAGAGCCCTGTGGAGGGCAACCCAAAAGGCAGCAGCATAGGTGCACCCAGCATGTTCCCTGGTAATCTTCTGGAGAATAGGGTGTGAATGCTCTGGCCTGGTCTGCAGGAACGATTGAATAGGAGAGGATGCCCTCTATTGACTTCCTAAAGAGAAAATGGGGAATGTTTTTGATCTTGTATAAGATCTATGATGACAAAGAATTCAGGTCCTCGGTTTTCATTTTTTCTGTCTGACCGAACACAATTATTGTCCTTATTGCCAGCAGTATGTTAAAGCATTCCAATGTAACAAGAGCTTTGTGAAATATTTGGCTTGGTACAGTCAAGTATTTTTGTTGAAGAGTTCTGCTCTACTAGAGGGTTTGCATAAAAGAAAATACATAGCTATACTAGTTCTTTTTAAATAAAAAAAACCTTTTTATAATACAAGGGCTACGTTTTCATACAAATCTACTTAGTCATACTATGACTGTTTCCTTGCCATGTGAATACTTAAAATTCAGGTTAAAAAATACAGTAACTGGATTTATTCCCTGCACTCACTTAGGAGACCTTGCTTAGCTTTTTGGGGCATCTTTGTAATGTGTTTATTTTTTCCAGCTGACTTAGGTGTAAATTTGGATCAGACATTTTGTAAGGATGGTGTTATGCATGCAGTGTTTTCTGAATGAAGAAGATGAGTGACTTGTGAGGAGCACAGGAATGGTGGATATAAAAGGTTGACAATCACTAGGTTTCCATTCAAAGGAACCCTGATCCATTCACCCTTTCCCTTTGCTATGCCCTATGCTTTTCATGAATCCTTCCATTCTGCAGAGACAATCTTGTTTGCTCCCACACCCCCATAAATGAACATTACGACTTTTAAAGCACTGCTTCCTACCTCTAAAACAAATCTCTTCCGTGAGATTTTTCATGTCTACACATACTGGTCAACTATCATTCTTGGATTATGATCAGAGTTTTGCTATATGGGATGCATTCTCTTGGGAAGAGAGCACTTTGGCAGAAGGACTTTTATTTTTTTGTGTATGTGCTTTTATTACTGAAAATCTGTCAATGCTAAATAAAAATTTCCAGATCATCTAAAGTCCAAAAACTCTGGTGGTTTCACCATCATTGTTCATCACTTTGTTTAGCCTCAGTCTGAGGTGGAGTAGTAGGAGAACAGGGAAGGGAAATTATGCCCTTTGTGCTCAGGAAAGGAGCCACTACCCTACACTTCAGGTGCCTCTTACTTGTTCCCATAACACATGAAAATGGCCAACCGTATTGTAAACATAAATATTTTGCCTCATACCGAATCTGCATCCTCCTTGTTTGTGTCACTCCTTGAGTCTTCAAACACACAGCCTGCAAGGTCTCCAGGCGAGGACTGTCCTCCTGCTCTGTGGGTTATACCCAGCCCAGCGTGGCCCTCAGCCTATAGGCAAAGTGAGGAGCTGGGACTATTGGAGATTGGAGACTCGAGAAGGGGTGCAAAAAGGGAAGAGACGCAGAAAAGAACAGAGGCAATAAATTGAAAATTGTAGGGAAAAGAGAGAGACATTGGGCTACCAGTTCAACCAGGTTTTCTGTATCTCAATGCTGCTCCCAAAAGCTGAGAAGCAGAGGCATCACGTTTGCAAGGGGTGAACAGAAAAGAGGGAAGTAAAGGAGGAGAGAAACAGAACAAAGAAAAGTGTGTTGGAATTGCGGCAGACAAAAAACAGGTATGTGTCACAAGATACCTGAGCATTTTAGCTTTGCTGTCTCTTGCCAAATGACCGTTTGAAATCATCAGAGGGCATCAATTAGATTAGCAACAAGAATTCAGCGGGTGGAAAAGGGGGACAATCTGTCTGTATTTTGCATGTCAGCACATATGACTTCTGTGATAATTCAAGGCATCTATTTTGCCAGTCCAGGGTGTTCGTTCAAGCTGACAGAAAAGTGCCCCGGGTGGAAACAGATGTACTTAATTAGGAGCAACACCAATCTGTATTTTACTACTTACACATCTCAAATTAGAAGAGGGTTAAAAATGTGCTGTGCCCTGTATGAATAGGGTGTCATGCCTGCAGAACCTCCCCTCCAGGAGGTTTAAGTGAGGAGTGAAACACTGGGAGGTTTCTCTATTTATTTGATGTTTGATGTGCTCGAGCAAGACTGTCAATTATCTAAGTTAGTCAGTCTTACACTTCTTACACTTGGTTCTGGTTTTTGTTTTTGTTTTAGTAGGGGCTGACTCTTTGTTGTGTACACAAATCCTTTAAAAAACTAAGGCCCTACCTTGATGGTACTACTACTATAATTCAATTTTTTTCATTACCTTTTTGTGTACAGGTTATTTTTATATAAAGATAATGGTGCTGAAAAATTGAATGAGTTCATACACTACCGGAGGAGAACAAAGCGAGCCTCTGCTGATGAGTTTGAATGATTAGGTCTCTTTAGGACATGTGTTGCATGAGCTTATGACTACATTATATGGTCTTACTGGTCTTTCTGTCTGCACTCGTGGACATTCCTTCAGCAGTTGTGCTGCCTGATTACCTGCTATGGAAGAGTGTCCCTTAGAGACGTGCCTCGCCGTCAACAGAGGATTGTTTCAATACTGTAAACTTGCCAGATACTGCAAAACAAAACTCTAACCTCTGCTGTTCTTGTCATTGGACTTATCAGAAGTTCAGTCCCTGAATTACCGGCACAGAATCAGGTTAGATTCTTTTAATAAGGAGCTTTTGGTTTTACTTTTTCTTTCCTTTGGTCCTTTGAATGTCAGGAAAGGAATTATTTTTGCATTTTATATACTGATTATTTAATTACCAGTTCTTCACAACTGCATCTGCTGTCTATATTGTGAGTATCTTGACTTGTTTAAATTTGGGGGTCTTTGCTATTTCCTACACAGGGTAACTTTAATATCAGTTTTGATCTTTAGCATTTTATGCTGTCAGATCTACAGTTACCTTTATTGGTTAAAGCTCCTTTCACTATTTCAGCAAAGTGGTGCACTCTGCCAAGGTAAAATAATACAGAAATAAAATTTTGGAAGCCAAGAAAAATCCAGCTCTGTATTATTTATATAATACTCTACTTTTTCAGGATGCACTTCACATACCAATTAGTCTTCCAAATACTTCTGTTTAAAAAAAAATAATGTTATTTCTTACTGTTCTTGCTCTGGATATAATGATGGAGCAATACAGAACGATATGATGGTGCTTGCACTAGAGAGTTTATATTCTAAACCTGAGATAAGAAATGCCAGTGGGTCACAGAAGAAGAAAATTACAAGACACCATCAGTGTAAATATTATTTTCTTCAGTAGGCTTTGCAGCTAAGGAAGAAAAATGTGAATGAATGAATTTTTTGATTTATGCTTTCTCTTCATGCTGTATCTGAAAAAAAAGCAGAATAAATAAGGCGAGCTTATCACCTTTCCAAGGGAATCAACACTCAGGAATGGCTAGCTCCTACATTTAAGCAAGTTATTCCTTGCCTATTGTTGAAACATCACAGAAAGTTTGAAAGGAATAGGTCTGTGCAGGTACAACTGGGAGCAGACTTTGCCTGCAAAACCTTGATGTCTGGTGAGGGTATACAGAAGGGCAAAGACCTGTGTTGTATTTGCATAACTGACAGTTGGAGAAAACAATGCTTTCAATTGCAAACGAAAAAGTGCACAAGAATCACTGAGAGCGATTCCTTTAATCCTACACTTTCAGTCACATGACTGGACAAGACCACACTTTGAGGCAATCTGATTTTCTTCCCATAGATTTAGGATTCTGCTGCAATTCCCTAATGGCTGTGGAATGTTGGTAATAACAAACAGGGCATTATCACTCCATCTGGATTGTACAGTACTAGAATAGTTTGCATTTCTTTAGTCTCATTTCCATGGGGAATTTAAAGAGTTAATTGATTTAACCCCTAAACCCCTAAGTATGTACATCTTGCATAAAAATCTTGATTCTCATGTGCAGAGCATACTCTGAAGAAATTCATAGTAGAAACTAAAGGTGTAACACAGAACAAGTTTTCTCAGGCTTCCAAAATATATTATATTTTTAAGAAATACTTAAGAATTTGTATGAATACTGAGAACATACATAATCTATTATTCCTGAAACCTGCTTTGTGAATACTCTTGTGGTTAGCATGGTCAGTTCATAGTTGTACCATTCCTTCTAGGGTCTACTTCTGTAACACACAGAATTCACATACTTCTTAGCTGATGGTTTTGACTACACTATAAGGCAGCAAACAATCTGAACCAAGGCTCATTTGAATCATGTCAAACTTCTAATGTTATAAAACTCACATAGTTTATTTCTAAATACCACTTTCTTTTGAGTAAAATATAGTAGGATCTCAGAATTAAGATTTGAGAAAGATGTTTGCTTTTCCACTCTGACTGGTGGGATTTACAACTTAAGTGTGTCATGCTGACTGCTTTTAAATACTTTATTATTTATGTCTCCTTTTTTTCCCCCAGATAATGGAGAAATATATGTAGTACACTAGGAAGGTCTTGATGGTGATTACCAGAAAGCAGCAGAGAAAAAAATGAATATATCAAAGACAAGAGGACCCTGTGTGTGGCTTGAACTCTCTCTGTGAAATGCTTTTACTACGTTAAGGTGCAACATATGAGAAGCAAAATGACAGTCTCTCCCTTTGGATGTATGTGCGGAAACAACTATGTACATTGTGTTTAGGAGGAAGAGAAAAGTTCATAATTACATGGATATTCTGTTTCCCAGTAGCACAATTACCAGGACTTCCAATTATACCCTAAAAGTGAAAAATCAGACTCACAAAGAAGTAGCTTTTTATCTGAATTAGCGGGTAAGAGCTCCGGATCCTGGATGCGCCTGTATTTTGTACCCTCCTCTCCCCTCCTTGTTATTCTGAAAGCTGTGTACTGAAGTGACCAGTTCATTTCTCTCAGTCTGTGGGCCATCTGATGACTGCTGCTGACCTTGACTGGGCTGGGATGATTCTGTAGCCATGTAGCCGTGGGAGATAACATTAGGTCAAGTGCTTGGCCATACTTGATCAGTTTCCAGGCTAGTGTGTGTAGGCACGATAAACCTATCACAGCTGTGGTTTAATTGATATAAACAATTAAGTAATTATAAATCAATGAGATCTGTAACTCTGGTATTATAATAATTACATTTTAAAAGGCACTACTTAGATACAACTCGGGGATTATTTACAGGCAATAATTAAGGTCAAACTGACTTCCTCCTGTTACAAAGAATATTTGTATGAGCAGTATGTCAAACAATAATTAATTTAAGGCAAATCTAATTGCCTAGTGTACTGAAGTGTGTCATTATCCTAGAGAATATTCTCTTGTGTCTATCAGTAGTTGTATTTTAAAAAGAAAAGATGCCATTTTTAAAATATGCCAATTGTCTTAGTATGTTACTTTTCACTTAGAACAGTATCATTTCCTCCAGGTTTTTTTTTTTGTACTCAGCCCACTGGAAGGGGAATAAAGTAACAGGAAAAAGAGTATGGCACATTCCATGTATGAAGCAATCCTGTGAAGAAAGACTGGATGAAAAAAATTACTGCAATCATTTTACAGGATTATTCTCCACAGTACATTTCCCAGTGCTTTGTCTGGTCTAGTTTGCAAAGATGCAAATTATGTCGTTTTTATTGCTTCCCTTAGGGGAGATTATTCCAGTCTAATAACACTCACAGTTAGGAAATTTTACTGATGTTCAAACTGTTTTTCTTTACCTGACTTTACCCCATTGCTCTTAGTTGCAAACTCCCGCAGGCAATTCAGAATAGCTCCTCTCCTTCCTGGGTGTTCTGAGCCAAGCAATACACAAGTATTTCATTTAATCTTTCATCAAAGTCTATCTAAATGATGGACGTTTGGGCCTTGAGAGTATCCAAGTTTGAACATAGCCTATGATTACCGTCCAGTGTCCACATGTGTGTCTGTGCGTGGACGCACACATGGTTTAGTCATGTTCAGAGACATATACTCATTAAATGCTTACCCCAGACTATGCCCCCTTGGTACCCACTGATGAAGCAATCTCTTGCTAATGGATTTCTTTTCCAGTTAGAAGAAAAGGCTAGTAGCCTTGAGGAAATGTGAATTCATAGGGTCAGCACAGAGTGAAAAAGGTGGGAAGGGACCCCAGGAGATCTCTGGTCTGATCCCCACCACAGAGAAGGGTGAACTATGGATGCAGACCATGTCACACAGGGCTTTGCCCAGTTGTGTCTCAAAAGCCCTCAAGGGCACATGGTGACCTTTTTGAACGCTCTATCTTCTCATTGAAATATTTTTTCTTTTATACCCAGTCAGAAAGTAATCTTTTACTTGGTAGTCTTCTGGGATTCATTATACATTTGACATACGCATTTCAGCAGAAACAGTAGCTGCAAAAGGTGGCAGCATGAAAAGTGCCTCATGAGCTTTTAAAGGCAGCACAGGCTTCTCCCGTTTTGGGTCATGAACATTGTCTGGGTTTTGCTTTCCTGTCCACTGTTAATTTGTTTAAACGATAAACCTGAAATTCTTGAGAAGGCATGCTTAAAATGGGCTTGTATTAAACACTTTTGAATTTAGTCATATGAGAGCCATTCCATAAAATGGTGAAAAGTTGCTGCTGTTTGATGAAATGCCTAATATTACATGAACATTGGTAGTCCCACTGTGCAGACTTTCTGCACTATCTGTATGAAAAGTGGAATCTTCCACAGGAAATACCCTTCCTCCTGGTCATGATGCCTCCATCAGATCACCTCGGTGACGTGGTGACATCTCCTAAGGGGATTAACTTTTAGACCCTGGTGTACAACTAACTCTGTTGCCACGATTCATTCCTGCTCAGGGCTCCTGTTTTCTCTGCACTCCTACTGCTGTGCAGGCAGAGAGCCTTCCCCACCTACGTCTCGGTAGTGCAAAACTTCTCCTCTTTTTCATCTCCGTTGGCACTTGATAATTCAGCCACCTACTGGTGCCCCTCCCTGAAACATATCAATATATCTCATAGTCTGACAGACTTCATTACCACCTTGGAATTGCACTCTTCCCAGCTGGAGTTGTCACTGATAAAGAGATAATATCCATCCTTTTCACAACAGCAAGTGTATTGCTGTTGTAGAAACAGTATTGCTGTAAATAGAAACATCTATTTAATTATTATTTTTTTTTTAGCTAACAAGGTCTAGTTCTTGTAGTCTTTTGAAGACTGCTGACCCTTCTTGCTCTCCTCTAGGTCACTTCCAGGTGCAATATTTGTTGAAATGGAGTTTCCCATCCTAGGCTCAGTATACTAGCTCAAGTCTTACTAACACTGAAAATAGATATTTCACATGTCTGTCAGACTATGCTCTGCTTTACACGTCCAAGGTTTAGCCTCTCTTGTGCTTTTGTTCTGGCAAACCACAAAAAGGTTTACTCAAGTGCAGCCCATACTCAGGTAGATCCCCTGCCTCCATGTACTCAAAACCAATATCTGGACAGTCAGTCACCATTCTGTTTTTGTACAGATGAACACATCTGTGTAAGTGTAGCATCTTCTGCTTGACACTGCTATTAAATTGTATTCTATCTTTCTTCCAGTTTCTTGAATTTTCTTACTGATAACTACAACAATCAGCACTGGCTTCTGAGACTGTTCTCTGTATTTTATTCAGAAGAGTTTAGAAAAATGTAGTTGCACTACTCCAAATAAAACCCAGGACACTTTGATTACCACATCAGATGTAACTCTGTTTTGTAAAAGTCACAGTATTTGTTGTGGGGAACATAGTCATTAGTTTAGGAAGAGATATATGTGAAAAGGGAATGAAATAGAATGCCTGCTATATAAATGCAATAAGGAAAAATGACATGTCCTTATGATATAAAGTTTCCAAAAACAAATGAAGTATTTCAAAGGCTGCTTAGGAAGCTATTTCAAAAATAACAAAATGAAAGACATGTTCCAAAGTGATTGCATTCGTTTTTCATTTAACAAAGAATTGGGTCTACAATAAGATTATTTTGAAGCTATCTACAGACACATATAAAACCCAAAATAATAACTGAGGGATACTGTAATATCATTTAGCAGAAATACTTCAAAGAGGACAGGCTTTTCAAAAAGCTTGGCTTCTTTTTAAGAACTGAAACAACTAGCAGCATTCTTAGGGATTTCTAGCATGCGTGGCTTCGAGCATGTCTGAAAATTTGCCTATAGAGCCGGATGCTGAGCACTTGAAAAATTATCCTTAAGCTCTTTGGAAAATCTGGCTACATTTTAGACAAATGCCTGTTCTATGATCTCTTGCTCTTTGATATACCAAAGTTTCATGTTGTGCTTGTTGACAGATATTTATCAGTTTTTAGCTGGCTTAAAAAGATATAAGAGCGGGAGGGGAATTTGGATTTTGTAGAGATGCAGCTAAATTTTATCTTTAGAGGAAAAGTCAAACAGCTAGCCAAGCAATCAATCAAATTTCTCGGTCCCCTGAGAGGACCTGGAGCATACAGCATACCTGGAGCAGGCCTGGAGAGTCTTGCACTCCAGTCATCAAGGCTTCATGGTTTTACTAAGATTACTGATGAATGTTTGTGCATTTTTTTTCCACTACCAAATGGGGAGAAAACACAGCAACCTTTTATGTTGATGCAGGGAACAATTAGCTGTTTTGGAAAGTATATTACAGGTAAGTACCATAAATAATCCCATTGCAGAATAAATCGTTACTAAGAAAAGAAATAATAAGAGTATGTGTACTTGGATCTATCCAATATTTTAGAAAGAGCTGGTTTTTAAATATCATAGAAAATTGCTGTATTAAGTATAGTGTAGCTCATTTACTAAGATTTCTGGATTGCATTGATGTTTTTCATGTATACGTTTTGACACAATACATCATTCTTATTTTCAGTCCTGCTAGTGCTAATGTTATTCTGGGAGTTCTTTCCCAGCCTCCCACCCTCTGAAGAGCATGTAAAGTGAACATACAGAATACACTTTCCTGGAAAACTATTTGTGTATTTAACGGACAATTAAAATCTTGTAGTGGTTTTCCTGCATTTCTGAACATATAATAGCCAAAATGCAATATGACACAAATCCAGATTGGATCAGCAGGAATATCTTGGCTGGGTTGAAAGTGTTCGAGGTGACACTATAAGGCTACCTGTTGAATTATACCCCGAGATGTTACATGGGCAGTAGCCAGACTGCCTGGAAGAATGCTGTTGCATCCTTTTTCATCCATGTATGTAAAAATGACCCAGTTTTTTGAACATAGGCTTCTCTTGCTGTACTCATGGATGACAAATTTACAAAAGTAGTAATTATTTACAGCACTAGGTGGTTAACTTGCTTTTGTATCAACTACAAGTCCTATCCTGATTAATCAGTATTTAATTCTGCATTCCAAATCTCTGTTGACCTTTAAAAATATTTTTTGCTATCTATCAGAATATTGTAGGTGGTAAGAATTCTTTTAGATCTTATTTGGAAGATTAATTCTTTGTTTTTCAACTTGGTGGGAAGGATAGAATTGTTCAATGCATTTCTCAAAATTACATGAAAGTAGTTTCTGAACAATAGAAAAAAGTGGCAGAACTGTGCCATGGGTGCAGTAATCTGGGCTTCATGATAGAAGAAGGCATTGATGCTTCTTTTTAGAAGTTATGATGTGTTTATTTATTTCCCACAGCCTCTTTCCAAAGATTTTTCCAAAGATGCTCAGCTATAGGAACAAGGTAAAGATGTGATTGTATAATAGATATGGTTTAGGATGAGTTTTAATCTTTACTGAATCTTCTCATTAAATAGTGAAAGATATGTAGCTGATGGAAGAGATACAGGAGAGAAAGAGCAGCTTATATTTTGAGTGATTCTGTGATATTGTAATTATGTTTCTAAACCTGTGCCAGGTGCTTTAACAACTCTAGCAAGGTTTCATTTTATGTGGATGTAAATAAATAAAGATTGTGGTTAATTTTCCTGTTTCCTGAAATAAGATTTTATAGGTGTTAGTGAAAAGAATGTAATTGAGGCCTAGAAAAAATAGGAGATGATTATTGGGACTGTACAACTTGTACAGTATTAGGGTGCTTAAGAGTTTGACTGATTTGCTAGGGAGGAGATGATTTAGCGGGCTATTTTAGTCCATCAAAAGGTCTGTATTTGTCTTTTAATATGGACATGAAAGCCAGGAAATGACCAAATATAGTGCAGATAATGACTGGAGATAGCACGGGTGCACATTGTACGGATAAATCATTAGTCAGTTGGAAAAACGTGTGACAAATTGATGCCAGAAACTTAGCAGTAGGAAATGCACAGCAAAATGTAAAAGGAACAGATTAGATATAAATTAGGTTGGCGGGGGGAGGAGATGGATACTAATGGATGAACAGTCAAACCTGGAATAGCATCCAGGGGCCCTGGGGAACCAGTGGGAGTGGGGCATGGAATGGGGAGAAAGGTTTTGTAGCTGACAATGGCACATGAATCAATTCTAGGAAAGCTTAATTATTATATCCTTGGGAGTTTAATTTTATTTAAATTTAGACATTTATTTTAGTGAAATATAAATCAGAAAACATTAATAATAATATGGTATTATCAGTTCCCAAATAACTGTATTTAACACAGACTGCCATTGTCTCCACTGAAAAAGTGAAAGTGGGAAAGAAACAGTCTTGTTCAACCCACAATAAAAAAGACTTGAGACATTTTTGTGCAATGCAGCCATATTTTCTATTTCACGAAATATTTTTTTTGTATTTCTTGGTTTTAAAAGTCCTGTAAAGCCATACAAGATTATAATGAATCTCATAATTTCCCCCTTAAGTCTCTATGATGATAGTTATTGAGCAATTTGCATTTCAACATACAGTTGTACTTTCTGGACTCCGGCCTTATTGGAGCACAATCAACTTCAGGATAAACAACAAAGAGAGGATGTAATTATATGTACTCACAGGAGATGAAAATTGAAACTGTTAAACAGGCTTGAGTCAATTAGTAAAAACAGCATTCACCATGGGTTGTAGCAATTAATTTACTAAAGTGAGGGGTGGCCACCTAGTGCAGCTTCTTAAGCATTTGAGCTTTTTTTAGTGATAGATCAAAGTCTTCAATTTTTCTCCACTGCAGTACTTAGCAGCACAAACTGGTCCTTACCACCATCCATAAAACTGATGCCTTCTCCTCCTCTAAATCCCTTCTCAAAGCCTTTTTCTGCTGTCATGGTCGTGATCCACTCCCATTGATTAGGCAAGTAGGGAGCTATAGTGAAGCCTGTTTGCTTTACAGTTATTTAGTCTCTCCAGTACAATCCCACCTTATGGTTTATCTGTTCCATCAGACTCTTTTATCCCCGCTGATAACACTATTGTATCTGTGATGCAGGAACTCTTTCTTATTATTGTTTGAAAAATGTCTAATTAAATCCAATCATTTCATTTGGGATTTCTATGTGCAACTACAATCTAAATAGTAAATAACAACTCTGTAAGATTAGCATTATCTCTAACCCAAAAATCTGAAAATAAAATTTCAGTAGTAGATGATTTGCAGTACACTGGGAGGAACCAAGCAGTGGAGAAAGTACTGGGGTGCCACAACAGAATCTCACCATCAGATGAATCCTGCCCAGTAAAACGGAGAACTATGCATGTATTAGTCTGCACAGCTTGATCTCAGAACACCATCCAGACTAGGAAGTTAGAACAAGAGATATTTCCATTGTAAGATGTTTGTCAGTACATAGCAAATTCATTTATCTGTACTTAGGTCTAATTTATCGGTTGTTACTAACCTCTGGTTGACCAGCAGCACAGAAAAGGCTTTCCACATAAATAGGTTTTAGGAATCAAATGTAACCTGGGAGTCCTCATGTTTGAACCACAGTAATGTATCCTGTCCTGCAGTGAAAAGTGTTTCATCACAGAATTGAGAAGATCGTGTTAAGCCATACAGGAGAGGTTACAGGTGAAAGTCCTGGGTTATAACCCCAATGTGACTTGGCTTTTAGCACGTCACCTTGTTTGTCATATCGAAAATTCAGTCAAAAGCTGCAATGAAATTGAATACACAGTGCATTGCTAAGCAAGGAGAAGAATACTATATCTTTTGAGACCTCTCTAAGTGGTCATACCTGTTCCAAAATGAGTACATTCTTTGAAAATCATTAAAGGAAACTGACCTTACCTTAGCACCTAATCATAATAAGTGGCAGGCTGGGTTAATTATTACTTGGTAGCTCTTTTTTAACTTTGTACTAGGATTCATTTGCAGTATATTCTTTCATGCAGAACATAAAGATGTAATTGTGTGCAGAGTGGGCGTGCCATTTCCCCGGGTCAAGTAAGGAATCATTTGTTTATATACTTGCCCTGTATGAAAAAACCGCACAAGCTGTACATGAACATCCCGATTTACAGGCCTGTTACTATTAGTTGTTGGCACAAATTGAGGGCAGTCACTTTCCTAATGCTTGGGGGTCACTTTTCTCCCTAGCCTAATATAACAACGGAGCAAGGTATAGGTGTTTGCACAGTGCAGCAGTAATTTAACAAAACCTTCCAGACCCTTCCTTCTGGAAGTCTAGATCTTCATCCTTCCTCACTCCAAACATCAGTATTTCTAAATTAGCTGGCCTGATTAATCCATCTTCTGGTCTTGCATGACTTGTCAAAAAGTCGGGGCCCAGGCTTTACTTTCAGGCTGTTGATTAGCCATCCCCAGGGACAAACAAAGTAATTTGTACTGAACCTTTTGTACTCAGTTGACTGAAGCTGGTACTTTGCCTTCAAGAAAACTTTACAGAGAGTACCTCACTGGATCACTTTTTTGAACCAAAACATATGTGTATCTTTTGTATGTGCTTCACATATATAGTTGTTGCACCAAGGAATTTGTGTGAATTGACAGAGGCACTGGACATATGGAATGAGACACGGGCAGATAAAAGTAGCAGTCGCTTTGGAAAAAGTCAATGTAATTATTACAAAATAATGCAGTGTCCTGAGAAAGGGGAAATGCTAGCTAATCCTCAACTGTTTTGCTTATTCTTCTGCAAAATAGGATTCTTCTTTGCATTTAATTGCCACCACCCCCCAAAAACCCAGCTAACTCCAAGGCTCCCTCACCCCCCTCCCCCCCCAAAAAAACAACCCAAAAAACAAACAACAAACCAACCCCAACAACCCTCTAAAATGTTCTGAACCTGATTTCCTTGGATTGTCATCAGGTTTCTCTCAAAATCAACAGGATCCTGTTGAGATTGAGATAATTCAATGTCCAAAATGTAGCTAATTCCCAGCCAGAAATGAAAGACTTTCCAGCAGATTGCTTCTCACAGATACTGCCCTTTCTCCCAAAGCTGGTTCTTTTGTCTGTTCTCTCTTTCTACAGATCTCACAGATTGTTTGAGCTGGAAGCCCCTGGCCATTCCCTGCCTCAAGAACTGCTTCAAACTGGTACCATCTCCCTGGTTTTATCCTGGATTTTTTAGAATAGCATGAAGGTCACAGTGCGTGAGGGAAGATGACTGAGCTGAGTCAACATCCACACAAAGGTTAGGAATGGAAGTCAGAACCAGTCACTTTGATCATTGCTGGCCGATGTTCGTTCGTAGCATCTGTGCCAGTACAGGTGAACAAGAGAAGACCAGCAAAAGCCTAAACTCCATAGAACTGGTAACTTCATAAGTTCCCACAGAGAGAGAAAAGGAAGAAAAGTAATTACCTTTGACTCAGGAATGGTGTGCTACCTGCACCACATGCACAGAAACAAACTATAAAAGTCACCTCTGACCATCCTGTGGGAGACTCGAATCACGATTTTCAAAGCTGCTAATCAGCCACTTTAATTAGTGCTAAACTTGCTACCCTCAAGGCAACTTTCTTTATTAATAACCCTTCTCTTCAAGTATTGTGGATTCACAGGCACCCACTCTGCTCTTTGGGGATCTCTACACTGTGGAGTTCTCTTCTCAGAATGGTCCAGGACGTGTGACCGTAAAGAAATGCAAACAATTGCAGAGGAAAGAAACTTGTTCTTCCAGCATGAGGAAAACGGATGGTCTGCCACAGGGTACTCATTGTTTTTTGACGCAGCCACTGTTTTTTCCTGTTATCAGCCATGTTTAGAAAGTAAATGTTTTTCTAAGCTCTGCTATTTTTCTGCCCTTTAAATACTCTTGTTGCAAGTTCTTTGTCTCACTTTTTTTTCCAAAGTTTTCTTTTTTTGTGTGCATGTCTTAATATCCCCTTGATATTTTTAAGTCTTTGTCATGTTTGACTTTTTCAATAGGCCTGCTTTTTCCTTTTTCCTTTCCTTTATTCTCTCCTGCATATTCCTCCCCCTTTTCCTCAGTACTCTATTTATTAACTGCACTTAAACAGCCTCAATTGAGCATGACATCTTTTATGCTCGTCGCAAAGCATAGCAGAAAGGAATTTTACCTTCCTCTCACAGATAAGGAAAATGTGTCTCTGACGAGTCAGTGTCTTGACCTAACCCATATGAGAAAGCCAGATGCTTTCAGGCTTAAGACCATTTAGAATAGAATGGAATATTTCAATAGGAAGAGACTTCTAATGATCATCTAGTCCAACTGTCTAACTGCTTTAGTGCTGAACAGAAGTTAAAGCAAATTATTGAAGGACATTGTCCAAATGGCTCTCAAACACTGACAGGCATGGGGCATTGACCACATATCTAGGAAACCCGTTCTAGTGTTTGATAGCTCTCTCTGTAAAGAAATTCTTCCTAATGTTAAGTCAGGTTTTATCTTCTTTATCTAACACAACTTTGAACCATTTCCACAGGTCCTATCACTGAATCCCAGGGAGAGGAGATCAGCACCTCCCTCTGCACGTCCGCTCCTCAGGAAGCTGCAGAGAGCAATGAGTTTGTTCCTTAGCTGCCTTTCCTCCAGACTAATCAAAGCTGAAGTCCTTAGCTGCTCCTTATAGGACATTCCTTCCAGCCCTTTCACCACCGTTGTTGCCTTCCTCTATGTATATTTGAGTACCTTAACATCCTTCTTAAATTGTGGAGCCCAGAAATGCACACCGTACTCAAGGGGAAGCTGCATCAATGCTAAATACAGTGGGATAATCACCTCTTTTGACCAGTTGCTTATACTGTGCTTGATGCCCCTCAGAATGTGGTTTGCTCTCTTGGCTGCCAGCACACACTGCTGATCCATATGGAGGATGCTGTTGACCATCACCCTCAGATCCCCTTCTGCAGGGCTGCTCTCCAGCCGTTCCTCTCCCAGTTTATACTTGTGCCTGGCATTGCTCCATCCTAGCTGCAGAATCAAGCATTTGGACTTGTTAAACTTGATGCCAGTTACCATTACCCAGTGCTCTACATCCCTCTGCAAGGCATCTTGGCCCTCAAGAGAGCCAACAGCAACTCCCAGTTTGGTATCATCAGCAAACTTGCTAATGGTGCATGCAACTCCTGCATCTAGAACATTGTTAATTGAACAAAACCGGCCCTAGAATTGAACCCTAAGGAACACTGCTGGGTGACCAGTCATCAGCCAGACGTAGCCCCATTTGCTACAACCTCTTGAGCTCTGCCATTCAGCCAGCTCTTTACCCTGCACACAATGAACCTACTCACCTCACAGCTGGACAA
Organism: Gallinago undulata; assembly: GCA_026546715.1. Taxonomy (NCBI): domain Eukaryota; kingdom Metazoa; phylum Chordata; class Aves; order Charadriiformes; family Scolopacidae; genus Gallinago; species Gallinago undulata. The sequence goes on from JAOTQQ010000041.1 coordinate 17,780,939, forward strand.
CTTGTCCAGAAAGATGCTGTGAGGGACAGTATCAAAAGCCTTAAAAAAATCCAGAAAACCTGGAGTTTTCATGAGTCCCACTGATACGAGGCTGTCAATCATATCTTTCTTTTTTCTTTTTTTTTTTTAACATATACTTTCCCTCTGTGTGCTCCATCTTTTCTCTTTTCTTTTGTACTTTTCCAGAGAGTACCGTATATTCTTTATGGTTACTAACCCTTGGCCACTTTGCTGAGTAGATATCTTTCCACCCAAATCAGTGGCAATGATCTCAGGTTACAGGATGTTTCATCAACTGCAGAACACCTGTATTGCATAACTCAAGTAAGTTGAACTGTACACCCATCTTGAAATAACATTAGGCACACAAGTTAATTGCATAGTTACTGTGGAAAAAAGAATTAATTATTTGGTGGTAACTATTCAGTGACTCTATCAGCAATGGCAGTAACTTGCTTGTTTAACTTCAGATAACACTTTCAGTGCTCGCTGTTTCTCAGTAATCATGTAATTGACTCATGTGCAGACAAAATGACCTTTTGGAAAAATGTTTGCACATAAAATCCCAAGCTAACACAGTGAGAAGAGGTTACTCCTACTACCTCCATAAACATTACTGACAACAGTTACCATAGCTTTTTCAAAAATAAATGGGGAAAAAATAGAGTAAGTGCCTTCATTGAATTCCACCGTGTTCTGCTGCAGAGTAATGGTGAAAGGTGCTCAACTGGAGAAGAAGGAAGAAAATACGTACTTGATGGACATGTATAAATGAAGTTCAAATAGTCCTTTTGGTTTTGTTGTACTCCCCTGTGGTAAATGATCTGGGTGAGGGAAGGATATTTGAGTTGTATGGTAAAAGATGTGCTTAACTCTATCTTATTTACAGAGCAAAAGCTCTACTATCCTGTCACTTTGAGTTATTACTACCTCTAACTCCCCAGGCCAAAACTTCTCATTCTAAAAGCAAGACAGAATCAGTTTCTGTTAATAGGAGTGGAAATTAAATAACCAATGCATCTAATAATTAGATTCTAAGTTTTTAACATGAAAATGAATGTTTGGTTGATAAAAGATAAAATTGAACTTTAAACCTTCTAAAAATTAAGGAAGGTTAATCCAAAGGATTTTAGCATCCGTGCTGGCAGGTGGATAGAAAGGATCATGTATATAAGGAACAACAACAAAATAAAGTATGGCATGAATAAGAGGCTGTTTATTCAAGTTCTAAAGTGGATACTCCCATTCCAAGACAAAAACCTATCTGTGTTGTCACTTCTTTAGACCAGAAAGTTCCTCCAGTTACAATGATGCTGTTGAATGGGTACAACAAACTCCATTCCTTTGACACAACACACTCAAAGAGACTTTTTCTGCCTTTGTGTCAGCTGAGCTTAATCACTTTCTAATCAGAAGGATGTAGTATTTAACGCAGTGACATTACCATATTCACAAAGGCACAATGTATCTGTGGTACTGTATAACCTTGAAATTCCATTTACTCATTTGTGTGCACATCAGCATTTGAACTGGGCCTGTTACTATTTTTCCTGGGTGTCTGGAAGTATCTTGAGTGCTAATGTAATACAGAGATATTGCAGAAATTGTATCTTCTGGAAGTTCGCAGCAGCTTTTGTTCTGTCTGTGTTTTGTTAAGGTGCTTCATTATTAATGGAAATTCTATGGGAGTTGTTATCCCATATTAATGCATAACAAGAGATTTCAATCTATTATTGAGTCATAATAGCTACTGGCATTGTGCTTGGAGAGCAACCTTTGGACATGTTACTGCAGCAACACCCACTCTTCTAGGGAAAAGGATTATCGATGCAAATTACAAGGGTGTGTTTATTAAAGGTTACTAATTTGAAAAATGAAAAATTTGCTGAGATGAATGATTGGTAAAAGCATCTGTCATCCATTTCAGAACGAAAAGAAGATTATAAGAATTATGGAAAGCAAAAGAGTTTGGGTTTTTTTTAAAAGGGTGACCTGGAACCTGTAATTGCTCATTTCCTTAGGTTTGTTCTAAAGTGCCTATTCAAACCTCAGTTACAGCATGAAGGAGTATTCTCAAGCACCTTAAGTATTTCTGTTAGAGGTATCTAATCCATAGGTTTTTCCCTTGTCACCTAAATTTCTTCTAGAATAGTGTACAGTCACTAAAAGCCTCAAGTAATCAAGCACCCACATCGAACCTAAGCCTTTTCAGGAACCAGTCTTGATATATCTTTGGAGGGCATGAGCACATCTGGGTCAGGCTCTGAATAAAATATTTCTCACAACTAAATGACATAGAGAAACAGCTTTTTATATCCCACGTTTTGTAAATGACACATTAAAAAATCTCCAATACACTTTAATTCCTTCTGCAGTTGGAAAGAATTCATATCTGCATCTTCCACGACAAGGGCTTTCCTGAGTGAAAGAAGGTTAACTTCCTTCTGCTGACTCACCTTTCTCTAGTTCAAGCTAAAAAAAATTGGGACACACTTTGAAGTTATCCATCTATAAATTGAATGCAGGTTAGAATTCAAGAGTCCCCTTTCCCATGTAAATGATTTATTGGCTCCTTGATTCATGAGTGCCCACTGCTACCTCTTTCTGAGCCGGTGAATAGTTTCACAGCATCTTCAGCAAGAAGGAATGAGAGTACTCCCTCCAAATGTAAAATAACTGAAGTTTTAGCTCTCTTCATGGAGATGGGAGAAATTTGGTTTCACCACACAGGTCTTACCATTCTGAGAACAGTTTTCTCCACAACATGCTGTTAATTTCAGAGAGTTAGAAGAGGCCTGGCTAAGATGTAAAATTACTGAACAGAAAGTTGGTTCTGTTCTACATCAAACAGGGCACGCCTACACCTTGTATTTAAAAAAAAAAATAAATCTTCTTATATCTTTTTATACTTTTGAATACAAAAGTTTTTACAAGGAAGTCCATTACATGTATCAGAAACCTACCTCCTTTTTTTTTGGAGAGCACTCTCAGGCTATTTAGTGCTTGAAAGATGCATAAGCATGTATAAGACTTTTACAGATCTTAGATGGATCATAGGTGGTTAAAGACCTGATACTACTTCTCTGAACAGGAATTGATTTTTACTCAACTGTGAAAGCCCACCTTTATCCTCTAAGAAGTCAAGCATGGAAGTCACAGTCTGGGGGGAGGATGTTGTGACTGTACACTGCCATTGTGCTCACTTGAAGCTGAAATGACCAAATAGGATATTTTAAATAGTCCCAAGAGACTGTGTGGGTTATAGGAGCTAATGCCCAAGGACATCTACAAATCCTGAGGATGTTTTGTACACTCTGCTCCTGAAATCACTGTCTTAGACTCAGCCCCTAATGGAGAGCTCGCAAGAGTACTGCAAGGAAGTACTCTTTGCTGTACAGTTGCTTACATTATTCTCCACCCTGGTGAATTATTTCTGGCCTGATCTTAGCCTTTTTGACATTTTAGTCTTTATACCCAATGTAAAGAGCATAGAAAACAGTGAGAATTTCTTCTACAGGCATTAGTAAGATTAAAAAGTACAATTTCAGTGTGCACTTGACAAGGTGAGAAAATAGAACTCATGAAACCATCCTGACTTCAGCTTCTCCTGTCTAAAGCACTGCTGCACCTCAGCTGTTTGTCTTTTGTTCATTTCTATGAAAACAAGTTTATTTTCTTATTTGCAGAATTTAAGCTCTGTCATTTCCACTGGACTAATACTTCAGCATGAAGTAAGATGAAAACATTCACAAAAAAAAATTAAAATCTGTATCCGTCTCAGTCAACTGTAGTTCAAATTAGTAGCTTAAGGTTTTTAACAAAATATGCAAATGAGAAATATCCTGAATCAATTACTAGTATCTTTTTTTAAAGGAGAGGATATTTACAGCTGTAAGTAAGCTGGTGTTTGTGGGGTGGACCATAAAATTCTCTGGATCTCTCTCTAACGTGTTTCTGAGCACATTAAATTTGCATCTACATCTAACAACTTATTGTGTGATAAACTTAATCCTGTAACGGGAAATCTTTTGACCTAGCTGACATCTGTGCATGAGGCTAAGCTGGCCACTGAGCTATTTAATTTTGTAAACTTCTTCCTTTTTGTAAACTTCTTCCTTTTTTTTTTTTCACGTGCAAGATTATTTTGATGTTACATTGCTTGATGTATTAGTTTGGATTTCTGGGATTTTAACATCCATTCCCTATGGGTTTTAGTTTTCTCCTACCTGTTCTTCTGTGCCATATTCCTCTGTTCAGGAATCCCATGCTCATTCCTTGTGCTTATGGTGGAAACTTCACTGCATATGTATATTCTGTATTCCATCTTTCATCCTGAAGCAGTTCTCGTGTGTCCTTCCATGGAGAACTCTTCGTAAAACTATCCCCTGTGTTGTTAGGATAAGTTTTGAATAGGGTATGAGGAAAAAAAATCTAAGACCTGTAAAGATAGGTAAGGCAGCTAGGAATGTTGCAGAGATTAACAGAGCTTTGGAGGATTTCTGGAAGTGAAGCTGTGAATGGCCTATCATTAATAATAAAGGAGGTAAGCAAAGTAGTTTTGGGAAATACCTTTTTTTCCAGAAGTAAAGCCTTCTGATAAATTTCTTCATATTGATTTCTGCATAGACAGATGATTAGGGAAAGCTCATGACTTGTGTAATGCATATATGGCATAAAGCCACAACTTTGGTCTCAGTGCTACAGCCTGGGAACCTTTATCAAGTTAAACATAGACTATGTATGGGGAGACGTTAAACTTAAATGTGACTGGGATGACTGTCTCCCATCCTTTGTCTCCCTGTGGGAATAGGTTACAATGTATTGTCATTTCATTTTATTTGGTAATTCATTTTGTGCAATATGAACTTTGGGTTACACTAAGTTATCAAGTATTGTCTATTGATTGGCCATTGTCCTTTTCTGGTCTAATTAGAATTAGTTCCTCATCTTCAGTATGTGATAGTTTTGTTTTTAACATCTCAAAAATTTAGGAGCTATCTGTGTAGCATTAGCTACTTAAAATATCTAGACCTTCTCTTTCAAATACAGCAGTATTCCTTACTGAGGACTAGAAATTTCAAATAAGACAATACATCTTAATGTATGTTAGTATATGACTTTGCAATTAATAATATTTGACTGTTTGGGCTAGTAGGATTGTGCTGTTTTAATCATAGTTAAAGTATATTAAAATATGGTACTATTTTCTGTTACAGTGAAAGTGTTTTATTAGTGTTTCAATTGCATTAGACAGTGGTCATCATCCTATTCATTTAAATGTGCTTATCTTCTAATGTTGCTACCATTGCTACTAAATGCTTTCTTATTTAGGTGTCTGAGACCTTCATTATATTCTCTGTTCTTGCTTTCACTACAATTAAATAATTTATCATAATGTTTTTCCTTCCCTCACTTGAGACGTTATCCCTCTCACGCTATGGCTTGAGGCTTCATAGACTGACCTGCCACTGAAATGCTATCGAATGGCTTTTCCTCCCTCTATTGCTTTTCAGAAACAGCAGCTGCCCTGTTCCTACTCCTACACACGTCTTTGTATTCCCATTTTTTTTTTAACTATGGCAAATAAGCATAATGGTAGCCTTGGGTTTTGTTTTGTTTTGTGTTTTTTTTTTTTTTTTCTGGCAAGCAAAATTTTGGGTTCAAATAACTTACTCATCTAAGCTGAGTAAAAAGTAAGAAACCTTTCAGACCCCTCTACAGCACGCCAGCCATAAGCCTCTAAGAATGTTTCCATGGGGGAAGTATCAGGTGGCCAGCATGACAAATTCTTTACTTTGGCAACAGGATTCTCTAAATAAAAATTAACAGCTTGCAATTGGATTCAAAAAGGAAGCCAGGGACCTCCAGCCCTGAGTAGGTATTAATTTGTTCAGAAAAATTTAATTGCCTTGATTTTTAATTGCTAATGTACTCTCTCGAGGTCCTTCTGCTAAACTTCTATGCGGACACTCATTTTTTATACACAAGTTGAAAAAACCGCCTGTGTTATGAACTATCATCGGTTTTGGCTATGTTTTTCATAGGTGTAGTCCTGAACCCTTGTTTTTGTGGTGCATGCAGTATTTCAGAAGCTACCATAACCCGAAGGCGAGGGCATTAAATAAAACGATGACCCAAGAAGATGCGGTAGCTTATTTGAGCATGTGACACAAGTCATAGAAGGAATAACTTTTTAATTGTATGAATTATGTTGCAGAGACTGTTAAGTTAAACTTAAAATAACCCTTTTAAAAGTTGTTGAGGATAATGAATTAGCCAGGAGGAGTTGGAGCCTGCTGCTGCCAACTAAAGTGCTCGGGGACTTGAGATAGAAGTGAATGATAAGGAGCAGCTTTCATGCATTCAAATAAATTACATGTTGGGCTTGGCTTAATCCTGGCATCAGAATGGTCTCTGGGGTTTTCCCTACATTATCTTAGTCTATGATTATGCAAATATCCTTTTAATGTAGCGACTCCTTAACAGGAAATTAGTCTCATACTTGCTCATGTGTTCTCGCAACCAACAGACATCTGCTTGCAAAATCCTAGTGTGTCTGAGAAACAAAAGGTGCGTTAACCCTTTAAGCACCAATTTTTTGCAAACATGCAAATAGCAGGACACGTTTGGTTATGTCAGGGATGTAGCAGAGGAATCAGGAAAGAGCTAAGTTTTCTACCACAAAAACATTTCTGGGTTTGAAGGTTCAACCAGAATGCAAATGGTATTGTTTACATTTGGTTTCAAATATAGTCAGGAAAGCAGGGGAGTGAGAAAAATCTAACAGAAAAGCAGGATTAAAACCGATTAAAACATGGAAATGAGACAAAGCATAAAGACAAAAGAACCATCAGTGTTAAATGCACAGCAACCTGCTGAGCCCAGGTAGTCTGCCATCATCATTCATGCACATAGATGTACTTAAATTTACCCCAGTGATGATGTTTTCAGGAACTGCACCACGATGGGGACTGTGAGGGTAACCTGCTTTGTCTGAGGAACAGGACCTTAAGAACGGGAATCAGATGTTTCATCTGGAAAAACAGATGGATGCCCCTTTGGGAGGGGCAGAACCCAAGTCGCAAAAATTGCGTTGTGTTACCTGTGGTGGTATTAATGTACATCTCTGAGTGAGGAGGAAAGCTTAGTTCTTGATTTCTTGATTTTGTAATTCTCTGATAGCTGAAATTATTTTAGGTAACCTTTTTTTTTCTTTTTTTTTCTTTCTTTTTTTTTTTTTTTTTTTTTAAACTAAGGGTTTCTAATATAATAGTTTATCTTTCTCTTTAGGCAAAAAATACCAGTCAATTATTTGGTGTCGGTCTGGGATACACCAGTGATAAACCGTCAGCTAGTACTCAAGGCTCCCTTTTCTCTTTTACCCCCCTGACTGAAACACAGCTAAATCCTTGGCGTTACAGGGGAGCCTAATGAAATGAAGCACCTAAATCTCCTATGGGATTTAGGGTAGTATCTGATTCATTCAAGTTCTTTTGAAACTCCCATCAAAGTGAGCTGTTCAAGGCATGACCTTAAGGTAACACTTGAATCAGCCACAAAACCTAGACTTACAGCTCTTCACTTTGAATGTAAGACCTATTCTTTCTTCTGTATCCAGTGTATTCTGTAATTACCAGAAATTATCGTTAGAGAAATTGGAACTAATCTGAGGATCATTAAAGAGTGAGAATTTATGCTCAACTATTCAAATAAATTCTTGTTGATCTGGTTTCTGGAGATTAAAATCTGTGACAGATTTTATCTGTCATAGAAGGGAGAAACTTGATAGTACAATAATACAGTATCTTAGAGTAAAAAAACCCAACGCACATATGTAAGTACAGAGAGAGTGGGTGTTTGCAAATGCTATTCAGACAATACAAATTTCCATGACTCCCCACTAAATCCCATCTAGTCCAACATAGTCCACTTTTGGTATTCAGCACCAGCCAGTCTGTTTTTTTCTGACTGCTCTAGCAAAATCTAGCAGATACTAGATTAAGTCTGAAGGCATATAGAAAAATTTAAAAAATTACTGTTTGGAATTATTTTGTTTTCAATAGATAAAATTTTTAAGAAATAGCCAACTGTTGTGGTTCTGCTAGAGTTTTCATCACCAAAATAATTTTGCAATGGTGCACTCTGTATGCTGAACCACTAGCATTCAAATTTAGCAGAAACAGGTCCCTGTGCTAATGATGTCAACCAAAACCAGCAAGATTTTATCATCTTATTTATGTAGCAAATTCTTGTGCAGTACCAGGATAAATGCCTGCGAGCTCTTTTTCAGACTCAGGGATTTAGAAATTTGCTATTTTAGAAATCATGTCAAGTAGCATTCTTCCGGAGTAACATTAAGCTGGCTTAAAATTAACCCAAACATACAGATTTACTGACTTTATTATAGCAAAGCACAGTCATAGGCACCTTTCTGTCCTCTGCTACAGAAGTCTACCTCAGCTCAGAGGGCTGTCCTTGGGCACAGCCTGGGTCTCCAACTCACAACTTTCGTTTCACTTTACATGTAGGGAAAGAAAACAAAATCAAGGTCTGGAAGGGTTCACCTCCCCTTAGAACAAAAGGGAACGACAAATCCAAAGTGGCTTCACAAATGAAGCATTCTCTTAATTTCTTTATTGTTTATGAATCTGTAGATTACATGATTGATAACTCTCTTCAGCGGGGATACCTTAACCAGTATCAGCTCGGAGGTTTTTTAACAGTTTTGAAGTTAGTAAGTATCAATATCAACCCATTTATTACCTATTCCTTGATACAGAAGAACGCCATCGTAAGTGCCCCAGGTTGTTTTTTTTTCTTGCCAATTTGCCATCTCCTGTAAAACAGCAAAAAACCTATTACAGCCATATTTGCCAAAAAGCGTGGCAAAAAGGAATTTAGAGGAAGGATACTGGTTTATTTGCATTGTTCCACTAGTTGGTGGGCTTTTCTAGATGTTAATTTTTAAATAATGATTTCAGAGTTAAAGGAAATAAGCTGACAGTTGCTCAGGCATTACAGCATTCACTAGAGGACCTATGCTGGCATCACAACTCCCTAACTCCTACTTACATTAGTTAGAGCTTTATCTCTTAATATTTCAAGATGCTGTATTCTGTAGTTTGATTTCCTTCTTGGAAAGCAAGTAGGATGTTTGCTGGGAAATTATTTTTACTGGGAAACATTCGAACATGATTAGTATTTTGGATGACCCACTTGAAATTTGAATTATCTCATTTTTACTTAAGCCTATCTGGTAATGCTAAACCTAGACAACTGGCTTCGACGGAGATCAGTTCTTTGCTGCAAACGTATAAAAATATCTAGCTGGCTTATTAGCTCACCAGAAAACGATCTAGACTTAAAAATGAGAGTTTAGAAACTTTAAATCACATGGGACATTTTCATACTTTTCTTCTACATAATTGGAGCTGAACTGTAAGAGCTTTTTGAAGACTTTGGGAACCAGTAATAGTTTTACAAGTTTATAAACCCACCAAAGCTGCGAAGTCATTGATTTCTTTGTTGACAGTACACGCAGGCGTGAGAAAAGCATATTTAGCTCATTTCCATTCCGCTGAATGAGACTCTGAGCATCTCAGAATCCTATATGAAAGAACTTTACTACCACTATAGAAATTTTATATTTGCCACACATTTTAGAAAGATGTGGCAAATTGTCGCTGGATAAGGAATATAATATTTGTAATTAACAGGACACCAAAATAATAATTTGGCAAAAAAGTAGCTTTCCTTGTGAGTGTTTTTTTGTAGTTTGTCATTATACATCCTGAACAAAACACCACCAGGTGTAAAATCATCTTTACCCTTACAAAACACCAGTACTACAGAATGATACAATTATGTTCTATTCTGAGAGCATCACCAGAATACCACAGGAAGTTACTCTGTTTTTGCAGAAATCTAGCAGTTTAAATACAGGATTGAAGATTGCAGTCAATAGATAGCAACAAGATTTCAAGACTAAGTGGACTGTCACATCAAGCAGTATTTTCATGCCCATTGGGAAGAAAAGCCAATGGAAATACAATCTGCTTTCCCTTCATGTCAGTTGTACCATCTCTAGTCTTGAAAATAGTTACAAACTGTGTTTTGAGCTTAAGTGGAGCAGAGGAGTACGCAGCCTGGCCAAAGTCACTCTCTGATCTAAAAATAACATTTTTCACCCAAGTTCTTACTGCAATTCACATACATACACTCACAAGAGGTGGAGTCACTGCAAAATATTTGCCACGGACAAACAAGTGTCTAATAATGAAAAAAACGTATCGATAAACATATAGTCAAGAACCTGCAGAACTTAGTGATAAACCCCTACTTCAGAATAATTAAGGTCTCCCTCCCCCTAGGGTTTAAAGGTCACACACTGCAGCCACAGCACTACCTACAGTGGGGAAGGACAGACGTGCCCAACAGTTAGAAGACACCAGTCTTGACGAAACCTGTGAGCGTTTCAGCACAGCACCGCTGCTGTTTATGGATCTTGGTAATCAGGTAGCACAAGCGTTTGAGAAGGGAGAGATAAAGCCAATGGCACAAACCACATAAACAGTCAATGCTATCGTTGTATTCCTAAAACGTACAAGGATATCCAGAAGAGAACTAAACATGGCAATTACTTTAATGCAACGATAGAATGGCAAAGATTTTGTTCAATTAAATTTACCACAGTGGATGCTGGTGAGTCTTGCAGTCCAATCATCAGGGGGGAAAAAAAGAGGCCTATCTGAATTACGTCTTATATAGACTTATATAAAGTTTAACAACTCTTCAGTTGATATCTGATGGACAGGGACAGGAAAATTTGAGAGCAAAGTTTAGGTGCTTCCCATTGAGAAAATTTGAAGCATCCCAGAAAGCTGAAGTTAGGTTCTTAGTAGATGAGTACTCAGCAGGTTTCCAATTGCAAATTGTTGCATAATGAGTTGTTCCTGTGGAGTGGTAACTTTGTCAGTTAAGGTCGCGATGACAGCTACTGTTGGTCTAGCACAGCAGATGCTGAACAGCCTCTCTTGTGCAGCACACAAAGACAGGCTGTAGCTGCTACGAGGATGCGGAGATAAGAGGGACCTGACGAACTTTCAGCATAGCAGCAACTCTGGTGGCTACACCAGGCTTATGGCACAGGTGACCACATCTTACTGCTTACAAAGAGCTGGTGCCCCACAGGTCAGATCAGGTCAGCAGGTGCTTGGCTGGTAGCATGAAGCCTTACTGCAGATGAGTTTTGTCAGCCCAGTGACAGACTTTTACGTGGGGACACGAATACCCACCAAGACAAAGCAGGATGTTTTTTGTGCAAGTTCAGAACAAGGCAATCACCAGTAACTAGGGAGACCAATGGCATACGTTGTGCTGTAATCAGCAGTCTGACAGACATAACTAACAAAAAGTCAATGCTTATTAACGGGTGAAAAATGTAAGAAGTTTCTTCCTGATTTCTTGGTTTAGCAGAATACTTTTCATAGATTTTCGTTCCTTCTTAACTTTTCAGAACATCCATAGTGAATGCCTCTCCAAAAGTAGCCAACTAAGTCTGAATAGTCATCCCTATGAAATGGGGGGAGCACTCTCTGCCGTCTCCAGCTTCAGCCATCTCTTTTGCCCCAGCTCCAGTCCTCTTTGGACCCAACTCTGAGTTAATTCAATATTTTACCAATGACTTATTAGAAAACAATATAACAAATTTCTTTCCCCCACTCCTGCAGTAGTTTTCTCTTAAGTTAAAGAGTTCATTCTGTGTCAAAAAAAAAAAACCTGCCAAAGAGGATGTAAGGGGAAGTGTTGAGAAGGTATGGCTCCCAGCAGAAAACAAGGTCAATTGACACTTCCCCTGTCTCAATTCGCCCTTGGGACTAGTCCCAATACTGCATCAGTGTTGGGTAGGCCTAGACTGATGCCACTGGGTGGCCACTCTAGGAGATTTTGAAAGAAGACACGAAGGCACATGTGAGACCGCAGTTTGATTAAATCTACTGGTTAATCATAAGTCAAAAAAGCTGTTTTAAAGTTGTAATAAACAAAAACTTATTGCAAGTGAATGAATTTAAAGAATTAAAAAACAGACAAGACTCAGAGCAGCCTCTCAGTAACAACTTCCAAATGCATGCCATAAAATTGTTTCCTACAAGAGAATTCAAAAATACATATGCTGTAGGCTTAATTTAAAAAAAAAACACCACCACAAATTAACATGCCATCAATGAATCAAGAGTTCAAACCATGTTTTAAACTTTATTCTTTACTTCCAGTCAAGGGGGTTGACCTCACTTTTTCCTTGAGAAAATAGGCTACTTTAGCTTTGAGTAATGGAGATCTAGAACAAATCAAATGATGTTGCAGTAGAGCAGGATCAACAAATGCAGGTTATTGAAACATTAATTTTTCAAGTACGCAAACCAATGTCACATTAATTCTCCGTAGCTTTTTTTCAAAATCCTTTTTTTTTGCACCTGAGTTATCATTGCTCCTACTGTAGCATTTGAGAGGATTCATAAATAGCAATGATTGTCCAGCTTTTTTTTTTTGTTGTTTTTAAACTATCCTTTTGTCCTGGGATGTGTTTAACAGTCACAACTTGACGGCTAACATCTGCCAATCAGCTGGGTGTAACAGCACCCCCTCGTGGTTCAAACCAGCATGAGCTGGAATCTGGAACTCCCACCACCGTGTAAGAAACCTGGAGAGAAAAAAAATAAAAGGGAAAATATTCTAAAACTAGGTCTCTACATTCATAAGAAATAGGCAAAGGAATGTTAATGCCACTATGTTAGCCCAAGTTATTTGACTGCAGAAGTGGAGGAGCAATTTCAGAATGCTTCTCGAGGGCCATGAGGTAGCTCAGTGCAAGTGTGGTAGCCACCGTGTCTACATCACTGTATGTGGTGGCAGCACTCCAAATACCTGTTCACACAGAGACTCACTTGACAGCAAACCCCCTGTCCCACTGCTTCCTCCTCTAGTGTGGGCATAAAGGCTAATGATCCAAGTACCTGTATGTTCTTTGCTCATGCTGCATCTGTCATCTCTTCTGATGCAAATGTGGTGGGTGGAGAGGATTATCTGATGGGCCAGCCCTGTGCAACAAGTTAGCCTATCCTGTTTAATTAGACCACCACTTAGACTGCGCAACTCCTTTATATTCTCAGTACTGGTATCTTTAAACTTGCTAGAGAAGTGTTCCCAGACTGTGAAACATTACACTACCACTGTTTTTCAAAACCGAGCTGTGTAGCGCTTACGTGAGAATTGTTTCAGGGATCCTTCATGTAAGGTACTGCCTGATCATATTATCTATGCGCTTTCACTTTAAAATATTCGTTATGAAAACTTTCAAGACATTGATTATTACCACATTACAAAAGTCACGGTAATGTTGTATAAAGTAAACAGGTGACACCAATCAATGAAACTTCCAATGAATGAAATTGCAACCAGCCATTTCTGCTGAAGGAAAATAACCAACCATGTAAGTAATACCACTGAGATGGACTGAAATCAAACCTGAGCCTGCAAGCTGAAGAACAAAAGTGGGTGTTCAGGCATCCCTGTATAGATTAGCTTACTAGGCTGGGGTCTTTTTTCTCCATTAGCTTTTTCTGGTAATGCTTGAGACAGTTCAGTTTTAAAAAGCAATTGCACTCCATGGTGTACATAGGAGCTAAAATATGCACTGGAAATACTTAACTATTAATATATATCTTTTTGTTGCATTGTGTGGTAAAGGAGCATCATTTTAGGCCTAGATAAAATTGCAGCGGTAATGGAGTGGGGGCAATGTGCAATACTGAAGTTTCCCAAGTCGAAAAGCAGACTGAAGTAGTAACGGTGTCATCTGTAGTCTCTCCCTCCAGACAGATCACCTCTACAGATAAATTCACACCTGAATATAAATGCTGTTGTCGTTTATAAGATCCCATTTTCTCCTGCTGGCTGTTTTGAAGGATCTAGCCCATGCTGCTTCATCTGCACTGCGATATCAAACAAGTAATCATAACACTCACACCTAAAATTAAAAAGAGAAAAAAAGTCAAATGTAAAGTAAGGCTTAGGTCTTACTACGTTTTATGAAAATAGTTTTCTTCCTTGAGCTTTACATCACCAATACGATGGTCTGACTGGACACCTCTATTATCTCTTTTCATTACTGTGGTATGGAAAGTGTCCAGCATTTTTGCTACATGATCCTGATTTGCTGCATTTCCATCAGCAAATATAGAAGCAAATTCCAAAAACGGGACTGAGGAAGACTACACAAACAGTATTGTCAGGAGTCACATAAAAGCAAAGATTGCCTGAAGGTTTCATATAGGGAGGGCCTTGTCTCTATGAAAAGAAAATGTTAGGAACCCTATCAGCCAGCACTGATATGAAAGGAAAATCAAGTGGTGGGATCACGTTTGAACCCATTCCCAAAAGCTCCCAATACATTCAGTGAGGCTACAACTTAATGCTATGAATTACTGTTACTGTACATGGGTTAGAAATACACATGACATTAAAGGAATTAAGATTTTGAGGTACAATAGCAAAAGATACCATATTCCTAAATTGTACTCACATTGTTTTGGCTTTTTCCCATGTTTCTCCCCATACGTAAACTCCATGACGTCTGACCAATACAGCACAAGAGTCTGGGTATTTTTCCATTGCATGTGCCATTCTCTCCTTGAGATCCTTCTCTTCTGGTGTGTTCTCAATAATGGGAACCACTAGTGTATCATCGTATCTAAAAGAAAGATTGATGTTCATGCATTTAAAAAAGCACAGTGTTTGAAAAAATGAAGCTTTTCCCTAAGAAAGAGATTCTCCTTTGACAGTGTAAAGATGTTAACAAATTCTCAACACTAGTGATTTTACACTCTTCTGAGTCATGCTGTAACATTAAGAACTCTCAGGAACATCTCTCCCAAACACATGCTATGCTGGCAATACCTGAGCTACACTTGAGGCACAAAAAGAAAGTAACACTTTAATGTATGAGGTGAAGCTGTTTGTTCCTGTACCACTCTCTAGTTGGGTCCCTTTGCACATTTTTCAGACTCTCTTCATCCTGTATTGGCATTACCTACATACAAGCTTTGTCTCATATTAAATTACTTCAAAGGATGACATAATGAAGAAGGAAATGAAGCTGTTTGCTGGAGAGCAGAAAAAATGTAGGTAGTCCAAAAGCCCCTGAAAATAAGATTGTACCGCTAATGCATATAAACAGGAAGTAGAGTTAACACATGAAAAATAGTCTCTGTGCTGGAATCATTGGTGGGCTATATACGATCTTAAGAGAGCCTAAGAACCCCAGATCCAAAAACAAGATGATGCGTGTTACTCAGTGGAACTTGCCTGGAGTTTCTTCTGAAGGAGAACTGGGATATTTGGCATTGCTTGAACCTTAATTGACACTGGAAGAAACTTGTTTAAATTTAGGAAGACCTCAATGACCTGTATAATTGAGGTCACACAGATATTTCATGAGTGGATGCTAGTAGTACTTTCTTTTATAAAACACAGAGGGAAAGCAGTTGTAAAAATAATACAGCTTTTACTTCAAATCAGATATTCTGAAAATTAAAAAGCCCCATCCCTTACAGTTTTCAATGCTGCTGCTTTCCCAAGAAGGACTATAAAAATAGTGAATAAATAAAATTAAGTGGCTTTTGTAGGTTTACTTTGACTCTTCCATATTCTTATCATTAAAATTAGATTTGGAGTGCCACTAGTGAGGCCAAATTAGCTAAGGGATTGCTTTCCTAGGTTTTGCCTTCTACTTGGACATGAGTTTGGAAGCAGGTATAAATACCAAAACTAATTCCTAATCATAACCAGGAGCTTTTTAATCAAGAACTAGTATGTATGAAACCCCAGGATGACTCTGAATGAGTTATATACCTGATATCTCTTTAATTTTATTGAAATATAAGCAGCTTAAATTTAGCCAAATCTTTATATAAAATAACTTGGGAAAATCTGAGACTTTCAGAGCTATTTACTACAGATCTAGTTCTCCTTCTACTGAAGTCAAAGGTAAAACTATTCTGGCATCATTGGAATCATATTTAGGCCATCAAATACTTCTGGTTATCCTACCTGTAGCATTTTCCTGGATAGCTTCCATAAAAGGTTTATGTAATTAGAAACAATACGTTGTCAATCCCTTTTTTGAAAGATTCCACTCTGTATTATCAAATTTCTTTTGAATTCAATGGGGATCCCTGTGTGAGGCAAAACATAGCATGGAAGCATATGTACTTTCTTTAAGTTTACCAGCTTTTCTGGTAAACTAACAGGAGGACATGGGACAACTTGGCAATATCGAGCCCAATAAACATAATGTCTCATGACTAGCATTTAGGAATGTTTGAGAATCCAAAATGCACAACCAAAAGAGAAATTGGTTGTGGATTTTTTTAAAGCAAGTGTTGTTAGACAATTCTTTTGTCACATTAAAAATATAAATGCTAATGCTGACAAGAAGGTAAAGCTGACAAGTCAACCAAAACTGAGTAAAATATGCCCAGGCATAAAATTGCATCCCAGACATATGGCTTGCTCTCTTGCCAAAGGCGTATAGTTACAAAAATTAACATCAAAAAGTGGAAAGAATTTGGCATTTCAATTTTTCATCTAATTGTCACCCTATTATATACATCTTGTTTGCACATCCCAACTCAAGTCTATGTGGGCGGAGTCCTCAAAATAAGCCATGACACATAATTTGGAATAACTCAGCACTTACCTCAGAGCTCATCCTTGAAAAGTAGTAACATGATCTTTAATGAGCTGTTTATTCTGAATTTTCTTTCAAAGTCTGTCAAGTAAAACCTGAAACCCTCTACACTCTTAACATGGCCTTAACTAGCACAGGCAAGGATTTGTGAAGTCCACCCAAATGTAGTTTGCACATTATCAATCCAACCTAATGTCGGTTGGCTCCAGTTTCAGTTTAACATTGTATAGATGTGTTAACATCTCTGTTCTTGAAGTATTTGTCAGGACACAGCTCTTTATTTGGTTTGTTTCTGCAGTTCAGCAGACAGCAGTAGCCTTGACATTACAAGATTTTATCTCAGATCCTTCCATAGGCTTGAGACCTTCCTAGGGAAAGCTAATGACTGGTTTATTCCAGAGGTCTTCTTCCTTCTCATTCCTAATATTTTATTTATTCCTAATACACATTGACACACATAACTCAAATGACTTGTCATCTATTTATATTGTTGAAAACAAATGATGAAATAGCATGCCTCTTTTCATAAATATATAGAACTACCGGTAATATCCTCCTGAAGTACACTTCCAAATTCCTTTTATCATCTCCTGATGTGTGATACTGAACTCGCTCCCTGGGTAAAGAAGAGTAGCCATCACAGCAGCCTTGGAATGAGTATGGATCACAGCACCTGCCCCTAAGAAGAGAAAATTAAGATGAAAAAACTATTTTTAGAATTCATTTTAAAATGCGTCTATTAGGAAAATTTTATTCACATGCTTGATTCATTCCCTTTGGCTAGGCATTTTAGCAAGTGGTGATCCACTGTATTACCCAAAAAATTACACAGAAACCTAAATAAAGCTATGAGATACTTAACTATAAAGAATAATCATGGATCGCCTTAGGACACTATTGTTAACTTTTAGTTAGTGATAAGGTTACAGCTGCAGGTTAGGGGTTGACCTGCTGGGAAGCAGCTCTGCAGAGAAAGACCTGGGAGTCCTGGTGGACAACAAGATGTCCATGAGCCAGCAATGTGCCCTTGTGGCCAAGAAGGCCGTTGGTCTCCTGGGGAGCATTAAAAAAAAGCATGGTCAGCAGGCCAAAGGAGGTCACCCTCCCCCTCTGCCCTGGGGAGGCACCATCAGGAGCACTGTGTCCACTTCTGGGCTCCCCAGTTCCAGAAGGACAGGGAACTGCTGGAAAGAGTCCAGTGAAGGCTAGCTACAGAGACAATCAAGGGAATGGAGCACCTCTCATGAAGAAAGGGTGAGAGACCTGGGTCTGTTCACTCCAGAGAAGAGAACACCGAGAGGGGAATCTCATTAATGCTTATAAATATCTAAAGGGTGGGGGTCAAGAGGATGGGGCCAGACTCTTTTCAGTGGTGCCTGGCAACAGGACAAGGGGCAACAGGCACAAGCTAGAACACAAAAAATTCCATCTCAACATGAGAAAAAGCTTCTTTACTTTAAGGGTAACAGAGCACTGGAACTGCCCAGAGAGGTTGTGGAGTCTCCTTCTCTGGAGATATTCCAAACCTGCCTGCAGGCATTCCTGTCCAGCCTGCTCTGGGTGACCCTGCTTTGGCAGGGGGGTTGGACTTGATGATCTCTGAAGGTGCCTTCCAACCCATGCCTGTCTGTGATTCTATGACAAATTCAAGGAGATAAACTATTTGCACAAATTCAAGGAAAAATACTACCTGTACATTTCTTTACATGCTGCAGTGACTGAAAAACTCTACTAATTTTATCAGAATTCTGAGATTCTAATAAATTCCAAAACTCATTTAGGAGATAGATGTTTAAAAACTTCTACTTTTTTGTTTATACTAATACTTTTCCTTTTCTTCCTTGGTGAAGCCCTGCTGGCTGTCTCAAATCACCTCCTTGCCCTCTGTGTGCCTTAGCATAGCTTCAAGGAGGATCTGTTCCATGATCTTCCCAGGCACAGAGGTGAGGCTGACAGGTCAGTAGTTCCCAGGGCCCTCCTTTCTACCTTTTTTAAAAACGGGTGCAATGTTTCCCTTTTCCCAGTCACTGGTGACTTCACCTGATTGCCATGACTTTTCAAATATTATGGAGAGTGGCTTGGTAACTATAGCAGCCAATTCCTTCAGCTCATGTAAGCTTCTTGCACAGGAAGATTAGAAGAGACTCACTAAATCCTTTATAAAGTAACAGATGTAAACCTTACACAAGAGCAAGAGTTTTTTATTACTGTCCACCTGCAAAAGAAAAGTTTTATACTTTTCTTCATTATCCATAATTTAGAACCTTTGGTCACAGCCAATGGTTGTAAAAGGTCTAAAACATAGCTACTGAATAGGCAAAACTGCTGGTATAAAACTGCTGTAAATCCCCCAGCTCCTCCTGCAACCTACTAATACACTGCACTAAAAATCAGTGCCAAAAAGATATAGCTACGTGAAAAGATTAAAAGGTAAATGGCACTCACAGGATGTTAGCACACACAGGATGTGTACAACCTTCCGTTGTACATAGTCCTTTGCAAACCAATTTACTATATAGTTTCATGTTAATTTCACTATAACTTTCATGTATAAAGAATATGGCATTGAATTTCATTTTTGTGGATGTATATATATACAGCGTTTCAGTCACCACGGAACTAAAAACATTTGCAAAGCACCTCTCATAGTGTAGGCATTCATGAAAAGAGGTGTGCACTGGCTTTTCTTTAGTTTCTTGTGCGGTGGAGGACCACTGATGTCCTGTTCATTCATGTCACAAACAAACATATCTTCTGGCTGTAAGAAAGAAAAAAATATTTTGACCTATGATGACCTGAATAGTTTTGTTTTCCTTCTAGGAAACCAAATACATATACCATATATTTAATAACAAATGTGATTTTAACTTTGTAAAAGTACTTTCATTCTTGCATACTTATTCATTCTCCTAATACTATTAGGATATTGTGTAATGTGAGTTAATATTAGGTACTGTTTTAATTCAGACTGCTGTGAAGCAGGTATTTGTAAAACTAAAATTTTCTCAGGAGACAACCTGTATCTAAATAGCAGACAATAAATCACAAGGAAAAGCAGTAAATGATTCAATTAAAAAATGTAGACGTATTTTTCCTCCCCCCTTAAAGAACCAACAAAGGACATAAATATATTATATGTAGGTTTAATTCAACTTGTAGAACTATTTTTTTTAAACCTTGCTTTTAGTAGCTTTACATGAATGTCACCTTGGCATCAGTTCATAATAGTACAAAGAATTGTTCAGGGCAGCAACTAAACTTTCTTCTTTAGTGCTATTTTAAAAATCAGCAGGAAATATAGCTGCGAGAGATCTCCTTACTCACTGTGCTCAATTTGCTACTGCTAGCAAAGAACAGACCATCAACAGTCTTGCCACGTTATACTTTTGCCTGCCTTACTTGCTAACATCCCTAGCAAGCACTGCTGTGAAACCCCAAGTTCCTATTAGTGAAGAGATTCCTTTCACTTCTTGTTGTATTTACCCTGAGAACTATAAAACAACAAATCCTTTCCACATATTATTTTATTCCAGGGGAGTTCCTGCTGTCATAAAATAGTTATCATTTACCACTCTCCTCTCTATTTATATCTTGGAGTATTTTTGGAAAGGAGACAGGTAGACAAAGTCACCTTGGAGACTTGGAGACTATGGGGAGAGCCTATCTATTTCCCGAGAATATCAAGACAAAGATTTGTAATCACTCAAATGAAAATAAATGGAGATTAGGTGTTAATGCTTCGTTACATATGTACCACAGTAACTTCTGCCATTCACGCTTGACAAAGAATAAAGTTGGACTTTCATAACTTTACAGAAGGAAAAATGAGACTCTAAACAAAAGTACTTTCATCCATCTCAGATGAGCTCTGAGGCAAAAATACAGTTCAACGTACCTGTATTCTTTCCTTTTGGACTCCTGAAGGAGCAATGTAGATTTCATTCCTAAGAAAAGTTACAGACAGGGAAATTGATAAACACAAGGTTCTCCAACTGCACAGGCATTAGAGCTCTCAGTCCACTGAAAAGGAAATAGCAAATCTATTTCCTCATAGTTCAACTTTCTGTCTCCTTCCATAGATTAACATGTAGACGGTTTTTAAAATAGAAACCTAATCAAACGTGGGCATATGAAACCTCTGACTTGCATGGGTACAAAGGCATGCTTTCAACTTGAGAAGAGATGTAAAACACGTGGGAAGTGCAGCCTTATTCTTCCTATAAAGAAGACCACATGGCCTTCCCCTGCAATAACTCCGAACTCAAATCCCCAGAATTCAGAATAAAAATGAGCGAACAGATACCGATCTATGACAAAACTGGTGACAAAACTATTTAAAAATCCACAGACTACCTATTAACAATATTAACTATCTATAGCATTCTACAATTTTGGGATTTGCTCTAACTATGTTAAAATCACGTAAACATGTTTTTAATGCATTTGCATATTTATTCGTATTAATAAAAATATAACACTGATTCAATGTAATTAAATGATTGAAATTCAAGTAGAAGTACATCACTTGCAAGATTTACAAGATTATAAAAAAACTGATTTAAATTAAAATTGCTCTAACACAGTATCTGAAATATTTTCAAAAATAGCAAGAAAGTATCTCTCTCAATTGTAATCACTATTCAGTTTCAACAGTAACACACTAAATTCAGGAGCACAGAGACATCTAGTGAATAATTAGTCAAGTTACAGATACATTTCCTAAGGACCACAAGGGATTTATATTTATAGACAAGAGCACTTAGATGAGCGACAAAGCTGGTGAGGGGTCTGGAGCACAAGTCTTGTGAGGAGAGGCTGAGGGAGCTGGGGGTGTTCAGCCTGGAGAAAAGGAGGCTGAGGGGAGACCTTCTCGCTCTCTCCAACTCCCTGAAAGAAGAGTGTAGCCGGGGGGGTCAGTCTCTTCTCCCAAGGACAGGCCATAGGACAAGAGGAAATCGCCTCAAGTTGCACCAGGGGAAGTTTAGGATGGATATTAGGAAAATATTCCTTCACTGAAAGGGTCATCAAGCCTTGGAACAGGCTGCCCAGGGAAGTGGTTGAGTCACCATCCCTGGAGGGGTTTATGAGATGTGTACATGTGGCACTTAAGGACATTGTTTAATGGTGAACTTCGCACTTTATGGTTGGACTCCATGATCTGTAGGGTCTTTTCCAGCTCTTCATAGTAGTAAAATGGCTGTGAAGCACATAGAAATGTGGCTTTATCATATTTGTAATTTTTAACATTTGTGAATTAACACTGCCAGCATTGGATTAATTTAGTCTGAATTCCTTTGCATGAGAGATCCTTTGCATCAAGAGATCAAGTAGTAGTTTGATTACTAATGAAAGACACGCATTTTTTTAAGACTATTTTTTTTCTTTTTAAAAAATTAATCACAAAGTGAAAATCTGATGATGAAATACAGCCTTTGAAATATAGGACACTTGACAAAGAATTCTAGATCCATTTTTAATATGCTATCCCACATCCAAATCAGCATTTATATTCTGAGTAGCTGATATGAATGGTACAGTGAGTAATGCTGATTCGGATTAGCTTGTAAAACCATTTGTTAGAATTTCAATCAAATTTCAGTTGTTCTTTCACCATTTCTTAGTAACAATTCTAAGCTAGTCTGGTCTCTGCCCCACAGCTAATTATTTTGAATCATAGCTACTGTTACTGTAGCTATAAAATAGTACGGTTTATAAATTACTATGTAATAGATTACTATTCCTAGACCAGGTACAACATCACTAACAACTCAAATACGTATTTCAGTGCAGTCTGAGCAACCCAGTTATAGAACTGCTGAGGAAAACTGTACTACTATGTTAGTGTATTCTCTATTTGTCTTGCCACAACCAACATGAATCACATTGAAATGATGAAGAAAATAGGCTACGTTTAGCTACTGATGAGAAATCAGTGCTAGACTAATTATTAGGTTCCAGAGACAAAGAACTTTAAAAACAAGAATTAACCCTCTTATCATTCCTCTCATTATTATTACTACTGTTGCTTTGCTTGTAAAATCAAGCAGGGAAGTGAAATGACCTTCTCAAAGCCATTAGAACAGCACAACATTAGCATTTAGAGCCTTTAATTCATATATATGTTTTTCATATATTTGAATAGCAATAGCTGCTTGTGTCTGCATGCAAGTGTACATCAGAAAAATGAGAGATCAGACACTTTCAAGTTAGAGTGTCACAACACCTTGTGACTGGGGACAGAATTGCAGGCACTGTGCAAGGTGTTCTGCAGAATGAGGACTTCTCTTTTTTCAGTGGCCACTGAGAGGAGCTCTGTCCCCATTAAAAGCTTGGGAAGCATGAATAAAGGGAGATCAGCAAATTAAAAAGCAAAGTGGCGCTCCTTAGTAGTGGATACACCCCAAAAATTGTTTTGCTGTTACCTGTCCTGCTTCAATTATATGTTAAGGACATCTCCTTAGAAATTATCTCAGTAGAACAGTAATTTCCTTCTTAAAGAAAATGTCTTGCCTGCAAAATATTTAGAGTGGAATTCACCTCAACTAACCATGCGCACTTGAAAGCTGTGTGCCTGTTGTAACCCACTCTAAATTCCATAGTCAATGAAATGAAAAAGGGGGAACCCATTGCTCCTTAAAGACAAACAAAGAGAGGAAAAGGTCAGGAGGAAAGTCACTCTGAAGCTAGGTCTCTCCACTGAAGGGACTGCAATGATTAATTCAGGCTAGCCACCTCCTTCTACATAGTTAAATCCAACATACTGTTAATTTCTCCCTCTACACTATTGCTCACTCTTGACTTTCAAACATTTTTCGTGGAACTGAAATACCCTCACCAACTACTAAATACAGCCACTCTCTCTCTAATCATCACATTCTTTCTTTTCCACATTTACTTACCCATGTTTCAGGCTGATTCCTCCACCAGTTCCTGTTACCCAGCCTAAACCATAAAACAGTCGACAAAGCTCTGGGATAAGATTTCTTGGATGTAACTTTTCCTAAAAATAAATGAAAGAAACAAATTAAAGGCCATCAGAAACATCCCAAACCTAAGAATTTCAATTCTGAAATTAAGTTCTGAAACTCCCTAGATTGTAACACTTCTACAGTTGCTTCTTGTTTTCCCTGTTTGATAAATCTAGACATTTACTGCAAAATTCACATTCATGAGTGATTTTCACCACTTTAAATCATTAAAAAGAATTTTTAGAAGTTCAAATTCAAAAGCTACTTTCATCAAGAACATACAAAAATAAATATAATCAAGGAATTTCACTATTTTTTCTGAAAAATGCCAGGATTATAAAGCATTCCTCAGAGTTTAACAGTATTTTTCCAGGATCAGTGGATACTGACTATAATCATAAACTATCTAAACATTTCCTGTTTAAAATTACTGTTGATAAAAATGACAGCTCTTTCCATAACTAAAAAACAGTACTTGCCGTAATAAGTTGGGAGTGAACATGTGTGAAAGCAGTAGGCAACTTAACACACTTATTCTTTGTCAAATCTCAATTAGCAGTACTTTCAAATTTGATTTTTAATTGAAGTACAGAGGCCATTAGTTACCTCTTCCTTCACATCCACAACTCATGATCTGGACCACTAGTTTCTTGATAGAAGTAACAAGAACAATTCAGCTTCTTTACTGCTATGCTGTTACCATCTTAGCCTAAGGTCCTACATGCTGTTAGATATGAAAGAAAATTCCACAAATTTCCATGAACTAAAAGAAGTCACTAATTTTTCTAATCCATTACGTTATTCTTTTGAAAAAAAAAAATTGCTAATAAATTTCTAATCAGAAACTGACTGAAAGCATTCCCTGAAAAATTTTCCAGCAGTCAAATCTTTTATAAAAATCATTATTATATTCTACAAGACTGTGGTTGCTCGAGGCAAATGAACTTTTTCCTATTTTATTCATATTACTTTACCTAATATTATTTAAAATAAAACAATTAAACAACAAACCCACCTACCCCAAAACCCCAGAAAACAATGTGGATCGAACGTAATGGAAATGAAGGTTGACACACTCTACTTGTTGAACAAACACATTTGTAAAGGTTTTGGTAATAATTGGCAAAACTGAACTACAACGTGGATATTTTAAGATATTATAATAAATAAACAGTGTGAAATACATCTCTCCCTTTCATAAATTGCTCAGAATTCATACATTTTCCTCAGAAATAAGCACAGACTGCATAGATGAAATCATACCATTGATATTTCATACTGATGGGTGTAAATCATGATGAAGTTTCTTTGACTAGCTAGCTTCTGTAATAGCATGTACAGACCTCCATATATAACTGACCATTTAGGGTGTGCCCTTTTTTTGTTTTGAAAATTTTTTATTGCAGCAATTAGAAGCTTTAATAGTTGGGATTTTTTTAATGACAAATGATTAGCTCAGTTTAGTCATTTATGCCCGTGAAAGGACATTTCCACAAGAAACGTTTGTTTAGCAGCAGGAAGGCACGTTGGAGGTGGGTATTCTGTTAATACCCAGAGAATGAAGAGAACAAAAGCCAAAGGTAAATAGCACATACAAAACCAGGTAGGCAGGTAGTTACTTAGTACCAATACCTTTGCTGAAACATTAAGAAAAAAGTGCTGTTGTCATTGTTCTCTCCCCCGACCCAATACTACAGAGTCTCTTAAATCGAAGACTGAGTGATCCTTGATAGTCTAACATAAGACCATTTTGCTTTTTTTGACTGAGCAGATTCTTTCCCTCTTTTCTGACAGGCCACATTATCTACTGTGGTGATGATACTCATCTCCTTATTGTCCACCCACACTGTTCTTGATGCTGGGGCTGGTCTCTTGACCAGCTCCACACACAAACAGGACAGGTATTTCAAGCCTTATCCAAGTGATGCTCCCATATGCTCTAGCACAATGTTTTCTTCACTTGGCGAAGCACAACAATGCCAACTCCCATTCAGACTGTGGCGATTTATAGTAACAAACAATTACCAAACTACAAAACCTCCAAACAGTCAAAGAAAAAAAAAAAAAACCACAAACCAAATCAACCCCCAAAACCCTCAGTTACCATAAATAAATAAACAAAGCCCCAAAAGTCCTGCAACAGCTGGCAGCATTTTGGGAAGTGCTGTATTCTCCGCTAATTAGTAACGACGAAGGCTACTAATTACTAAGGTTACAAAAATAGTCTCAACAACTGCAGTTGCGAACTACTACCCTGGAGCACCTGCTGACCCGAAACGCCCTCAGGCAGGCGACGGGCCTAGGGCCGGCAGCAGCACCAGGGGTGGCCTCGGCCAGGCTCAGGCATGCCGGCGGGGCCGCTGCTGCTTCGCCGTCCCGCCCCGGGCCTCCAGAAGTCCCTCGCAGACGGAGGGGACTCCAGGGTGGTAGGCGAGCCCACAGCGCCCGCCGCTGGGCTGCTCAAAGGGGACGCTCCCGCCCCACTGCCGAACCCCGCGTCCCTGCGAAGCCCAGGCGGCCTCAGGGTTGGGCGCTTCGCGCGGGGCCTGCACTGGGCCCCTCGTTCACCTGCGCGGCGTCGCAGTCGTTAGCGGCCGCTGCCATGGCGCCGGTCGGACGGCGGGCGCAGGGGTCCTTTCTCAGGAGCCTCTTTTGGGGGTCGCGCGAGTGCCTGCCGAGCGCTCACCTACCCCGGCGGGCGGTGCAGGCCCTGCCCCGAGGCGGAGGCGGACTTGCTGGGGCGGGATAGAAACCAACCCTCCCTCTTCCGCTCACCAGGTCGGGAGGGTAGGAAAGGGCCAGTGGTAGGAGTAGCTGGAGACGAGATGCGGGCGCACCCTGGGGGCAGGCAGGCAGGCAGGGTCGGGAGAAACGCGGGCGTGTCTGCGGTAGACATTTGTATCTGTGGCGATAGAGGCGCTCAGGCTCGAGCAGGCAAGTGGCTGAGCGCTGACGGCTGGTGCTGCGGCAGGAGTTGCCGCTGTGCTAGGTGTAGGCAGGCGCGGGGCGGCCACTCCTCCGCGCTAAGGAGGCCCGGCTGCGGGGTGAGGGGCGTGCCGCTTTGTTTTCTGTTCAGGCAGTGAGAGAGGCAGCCCTGGTCCTGGGGAGGGTAAGGAAGGAGCAGGAGCAAGATGGCGGCTTCCTTGTGGCTGAGCTGCAGCGGGAAGGGGGTGGTGAGGCTCCTGGCGAGGGGGCGGCCAGCGCTGGCCGCTGGCGTGTCTTTCGCCGGTCGGGGAGGCTGGAGGCGTCTGCACGAGACCCGAGAGCTGCGGGGTGAGTTATAGGCTGGGTCTTGCACCCTTCGTTTTTAGTCGGGGGCCTGCGCCCTTGATCTGCCGGCGGGTGTTTGTGGAGGAGCTGCGACGTGAAGTAAGGGATGGGAGAAGTAAAGGAGGTGCGAGCGCCAGGTGCCAGCCAGGTGGGTGGCAAGGCCGAAAGGGATGTTGATGTCCTGAGCAGGAGAGGCCGGTTAGGAAGGGGGTGAGAGGCTTCGGGGGTGGGTTAGCTCGGTAGGGTGCTGTTTGGTTTGGTCTCTGGAGGTACTGGGAGCGCATCAAGAAGGGTATGGCTGATGGGAGTGAATTCAGAGAGAGACGTGATATTTATTAAAGGTCTAGAAAACGTGATCGCTGAGGAACAAAAAGAAGGCATTGGAGTCTAGAGGGGAAAACAGATTGATGGGAGATTAAGCTTTCAAATATCTAAATATTCTGCTCTGGATAAAAAAAAAAACGTGCTTACAACTGAAAATAGTGTAGTGTTTTCTAAGCGTAAGTATAGTTAAGTACTGAAAAGAGATTATTTCTTTTTTTTGAAACAGAGTTTGGATTTCATAGAAATCAACCTATGAGGCTATGGCAACAGCCATTAAAGATAACTTCTTCTCGAGACTTTGTTGTTACCGGAATTACCAGGCAAACAGTCTGCTTGCCTTCTGTATTTTCCTCTGTCTCTACGAGATGTGGGAAGAGTTTTAGATACCCAAAATGAAATGTACTCTTTACCTACTTAATCTGTTATTTACGATATGTAAAATATTTACACAATACTCAGGGACATTGTTGTTAGGTATTGGTGTGACACTGAGCACAAATTACCTGAAATCTTTGGTTTTTAAGTGCACTTATAAAGAGGCAAGCTCTTGCTAACATTGTGTAATAAAACTGTGTATTTTATAATGAAACTCAGTAGTAGTCTAGAAAGTTGTTAATGCCCTTCTTTCTAGTACTGGTTGTCTTTGCTGCTTTGTAGTATGAAAATCTTTTCCTTTGCAAAACCTGCTACGTATGATATAGGGAAACTATCCTTTGTCTTGAAACAAATGTTACTTATTTTCAAATTTTATTAGAAAAAAATTGCTTTCTCCTTCATAAAATATGTTTGTCTTTTTGTCGCATGCAGGATTAGCTACTTCTACATTAGTCTTACTATCTAACTCCTTAAAGATGTCTTGTCTATAGTCCTCCAAGGCAATCTAGTGTAGTACTTTATATCTTTATGCTAAGAAGGGTTTCTTTAATATACAGCTGGAGTTAAATTATTGATTTTGGATATGGAAATGAGTGAAACTTCTTTTTCTTTCTTGCAGTAAGCTTTTATGTATTAAGGTGGATATATCACACCTTAAACTTACTCCTCATTGACTTGTTTCCTTGAACCGTCTTAGTATTGCTTACTTGCTTTTCAAGGGGGTGCAATATCTCAGTGACACCATTTTTCTTCAATGATTATTGGAGTCTCTAAAATGCAAACAAAGAGAAAAGTTGTAACTTTCTGGTAAAATACAGCTCCTTTGGACATAAAACTCATTCGTGGTTCCTGGTTTCAGAATATATAGTTAAGTCACTTTTATTTTAGCATTATTCTTATTTCTTCCAGTTTCTGAAAATGCCACCATTTTAAGTATTGGTTCACAGACATCTACTGTTGTTTGTCACTTTAGTTTTTTGCTTCTCTGTGTGTTTCTGTCTCTCTGTGGTGGTAGAAGGGAGAAAGTTGTTTTGCATAGTCAAAATCATTATTCAGAATTGAATTCCTAGTTTGTTATTACAAGGAACGAAGAAAAATGGAGTGAACCTTTATGTTAACAGTCTATTGTTTTTTCTTTGTTTTTAATGTTTCTTAATGTTGCCAGGTCAGGTTGGAGTAAATCTTTCAATTCTCTACTGACTGGAAAGTATGGTTTAGGACATTATGAAATATCTCTCAGGTGGAGCGCATTAAAGCATTTGTCTTCAGTTCATTGCAGGTCTTCTGGTTTGACAATGCTGTAGCTGTTTCCATATCAATGGAGGTCAGAAAGAGGCAATGAACCTGTGTTATGCTGAATAAGTTGAAGTATAAAATTTGCTTTCACTGGTATTCTCAAATTGTAGTTAATAGGATGCTATAGAGGTCTACAGGTCTGCTCTTCTGTCAGTTTGATACACGTGCATAGAATCTCCTAATGGAAGAGAAGCAGGGAGGTAGAAACGTCATGCTCAGACTCAACTTGATTCTTAAAATGTGTCACCAAGAACAAATTCTTTTGCATACAGATGGTTTTCTTTAAAATAGCAGCTACTGTTCATGAGAAGTTTTTCTAAGTCTTTTTCTTTTTTTTTTTAATTAGATAATTGATACGTAATAACAGTCACAGATAGCAGTAAAGTAAATGGATGGTGACTGGGAGTTCAGAATTTTCATATGCTCACAGTTCTAAATTGTATTATGCAGATGAGCTCTGTCTGGAGAATTGCCAAAACTTTTTGCTTACCCATAATGAAAAAGCAACAGTATTTACTTTCCAGAGTGCTTGTAAGGACTGCCTGTACAGTGCAACTAACTTATGTTAATCCAGTGACTCCTTTTATTAGCACAAGTTGGAGGTTTTTTTTATTTAACAAGGGGAAATATTATTTGGTGAAAGGAATTGTTCATTGTAAGATTATTTGCTTCTCTTAGAGACACATTTAAGCCTGGTTTTGTGGATGTGTAACGATCATTCGTTAACTGAAAAGTGAATAAAACAGCTTTTAAAGGAGACCATTGTTATAACAATTGTACTTGTGTTGCTAAACAAGCCTTCTAATTTGAACACTACTGAATTTATCTGATCATGGGCATCTCTGTGCATGAGCATGAAATGCATGCATGCAGAATGGATAGGTTGGTGAGCTTGGAGGATGAGAAAGGAGTGGAGGAAATGGAGCTGAGGTGTACCTTGTTTTTTCCTTTCCTTTGCTTAAACACTTCTTTGTAGTTCCACAGTTGCTTTAACTCAACTTAAATTCTATCCTAGTTTTCCCACTGGCCATTTTGGATGTTTATTTTGTTCATGCTGTTGTCTGATGAGCCAGATCGGGAAGCTGACCTGACAGAAATTGTATTTGTTTTTGTGGTCAGGATAACTTCCAGCAAAGTCCATTCCGCAGTCTGGGTAACTGGGCAGCAGTGTGATAGTTTGTACTATTGGTAGTATGAATAAAGGTGTGAACGTGAACAGCTGGGGCAGAAGACTGCTAGACTCCTTTTGGTTGTACCATGGATTGATATTAAGTTAACGTGGAATGAGGCATGATTTAAAACTTTTTCCCTGAATTGGCCCCATTCAAAATGCAGTCATTGCACTGCCTGGCAAAATGAGATTTCTGACACATTGTAGAAAGAATAAATGCCTTTCTTGTTCAAAAAGCACTTTGATTTTGTAGCTATGAAATTACTTGAATGCTTTAAAGTAATGTTAATAAATGTGTTCTCTGGGAAGTTTTTCAATGAACTTATTGACTGTATCTGAGCTCAGGTCAACTAAAAGTAATCTGAAATCGAGTTTTAGATATAAAATAAAAAAAATCAGTGCCACAGCATTGCCAAGTTTTCTGGAATCTTTTCTTCTGCGTTACTGTAAGGGATGCCGTAACTGCTATAATTTTGTTGTATAATTCTGTGCAGTTCAGATTGGACTGCATAGAAGTCAGCAGATAAAGGAAGGTGTTTTTGAGTGAACGTATAGAGGGTAAAGAAAATTGCAAAGTCATGCTTTAATTTGTAATATATGAAAACTTATGGTAGACAAAACATGATTTGTTAAAAACACAGGCATTCACAGAATAATACAGAAAAATTAACTATATTAAGAATGTGTATGTTGGTCAAAGATAAGAGGTCCAGAGGCACCATCACTGCCCTACTCCTGCTGGCCGCGCTGGTCCTGATACAGGCCAGGATGCTGTTGGCCTTCTTGGCCACCTGGGCAGACTGCTGGCTCCTGTTCAGCCAGCTGTCCACCAACACCCCCAGCTCCTTTTCTGCTGGGCAGCTCCAGCCACTCTGCCCCCAGCCTGTAGTGCTGCAGGGGGTTGTTGTGACCCAAATGCAGGACCTGGCACTTGGCCTTGTTGAACCTCATCCCATTGGATGGGATCGATCCAACCTGTCTAGGTCCCTTGGTAGAGCCTTCCTACCAAGCAGACCAACTGTCCCACCACCTAGTTTGTTGTTGTTTTCTGTGAACTTACTGAGGGTGAACTCAATTCCCTCATCCAGATCGTTGATAAAGATATTAAACAAGACTGGCCCCAAAACTGAGCCCTGAGGGACAACACTGGTGACTGATCACTAACAAGATTTCACCCTGTTAATCTCAACTCTCTGGGCATGGCCATCCAGCTAGTTTTTTACCCAGTGGAGAGGTACCTTTTTTTTTTTTTTTTTTAAAATGTGTGCACTGTTTCCCTTTTCCCAGTCACTGGTGACTTCGTGTGATTGCTATGACTTTTCAGATATTTGGTAATTACAGCAGCCAATTCTTTCAGGGCTCTGCGATGTTTCTCATTTTGTCCCATAGAATTCTGTACGTTGATGTTCTTCAGGGGGTCTTGAATCTCATCTTCTCTTACAGTGGTAGGGACTTTGTTCCCCGAGTTGCTGTCTTGTGGTCCATCCTCTAGAGAGGTGTGGGAAGAGAGATTAAATAATAGTGGAAATAATAGAAATAATTGAAAAGCTATGTAAAGTCTTTAACTCTACTGAACCTCTGAAATATTTATGGTTGAATATCTACATTGTTTTACAAGTATAATGGTTTATTCTTTCATAATCCTGCATCAATGTGAAAGACACGTCCAGATTTATTGGATGTATTAACATTAATGAATTACAGGACAAGGGTGGTCACTTTTAATTTCCTTAAATCATTGTGTATTAATTGAAGTTTCACTTCTGTTATTATCTTCTCTGAGATCTTAACCATGGTTACTCTTAAAACTTGGAAGAAGTAATTGAGAAGCATTTTCACTCTAGGTGACACAATCAAATTCTTCTTTTTTTTTTTTTCTATGCCTTTTTTCCTCTGGATAATGAGGAAGAAGAAAATAAAGGATCAATTTCTAAGTTTTTTAAGCTGTTCCTGCTTACTCCAAGAAAACTCTTAGAGTTATACATCTAAAAAGATATATTTATTTGGTTTCATAACTATCTTTAAAAGTTCAAAAAGATATTATCTCTTGTATTACAAGCTGCATGTCAGAATACTACTTTGGTGTACTGGATCAAATGACAAGAGAGGTAGTGTGCTGTGAGCCCAAGGAATGTGCTGTGTCATGAGCTTTGTCCCCAGAGGAATCTCAGTTACGTGGCACACAGCTTGCTGCCGTGCAGCGCTATGAAACCTTCGGTCAGCTGGCGGACTGAAGTGACCTGGCTGTGCCTAGTACATGGTGATGCAGGGGCAGAGAGGTTGTGATGGTGTGTTGCTTAAATACATTGGACTTTTCAGATCTTATTTGGCTTGTCAAAGGGAAGAAAAGGCCTGAAAGGCAAGAATTGACCTGCTCCCTGTCTATATAGACACTTATCCATGTGACCAATCTCTATAATGAGAAATCTTTCAATCTTCTTAGCAGACGTAAGATCCAATCACTGAAACTAGAAATTAAGCAATTTTAGTCTACAAAATACATATCCTTTCCTAACAGAAAGGATAAATAAATATTGGAAAAGTTTATCAGTGAAAGTGGTAGATCATCAGTGTCTTGGGATCTGGAGATCTTTATTAAAAGATAAGCTTTTACCTGTCATCTGGAAAAAATTCCACAGGCTGTGGCAAAGAACAGGAAGAGAGGAGAAAGGAAGATGTACTGTTTCTGGTGGGTTTTGATAAGATCGTTGAAACTTTCTATGTAGAAATTCAGAGTCCTATTTCTTTTTTTGATGTTTGAACTTTGGGGAAATTGGATTATATGCTTGGCCTTGGTGTGCTCTTAATATTGCAGCTCAGCATTAATACAGAGGTTGTAATCAAAATACAAGTATCTAGCCTTTGGCCAAGGGTCGGAAAGGATTCTAACAATTGTCTAGATATGTTCAGCACAATTACACCCCAGTCTGTCCTCACGCTTGCGTGCCTATAACTAGAATCCTCAGGATGGGTAAGCACTCTTGAGACAAAAGAGAAGATACCTGCCCAGCTTGTACTGCTCTGGTCGTACGTTCGTAATCATAGTGCTGACGTACTGCATAAGTAGGAAGAAAAACTATAGTGAATGCTACTGAGAAATTTGTGGGTGGAGGTAAACTGTCCTCTGTATCACATCATGGTTCAGCAGTGAACATCTATCTCTGTATGTTAGGGAAGGTTACGAATGTCAAGAGCTAATTGAAGGTAACAGTGGGGTTGAGTGCTTGTGGGTGAGAATCAGGGGGAGGGCTGGCAAGGCTGATATCATGGTGGGAGTCTGTTATAGACTACCCAATCAGAATGTAAAGATAGATGAAATATTCTATAAGCAGCTGGGAGAGATCTCAAAATCACTTGCCCTTGTCCTGGTGGGAGACTTCAACCTACCAGATAATCAGCTGGAAACACCATACAGCCGAGAGGGAACAGTTGAGGAAGTTCCTGGAGGGTGTCATGGATAACTCTTCCTGACACAGCTGGTGAGGGAGCTGACAAGGGAGGGCACACTGCTGGATCTGCTCTTTGTGAATAGAGAAGGACTTGTGGGGACTTAGATGCTATCTTGGGCACAGCGACCTTGACATGATCGAGTTCTCAGGAAGGGAGCTGACAGGACTGCCACCATAGACTTCCAGAGGGCAGACTTCTGTCTTTCCAAGAGTCTGCTTGACAGAGTGTCTTGGGAGGCAGCCCTGAAGGGAAAAGGAGTCCAGGAAGGCTGGGATGGTTTTCAAAGAGGAAGTCTTAAAAGTGCAGGAGCAGGCTGCCCCTATGCGCAGTAAAGCGAGCTGTCTTAATCAGATCCAAAGTTTCTACATTGTATTTTTACTTAAGCAAATTAAACTCTGTCTTAATACTTTGTATTATTTATGACTTCATACTCAAGTTGGCCCTTGTTCTCTATGTAACATAGAAGTTCTGTAGCTAGTGCCTTGTTTTCCTTGGTGCTCTTGGGATTCCGTGCTCGGTTGTAAGCTTTAAAAAAGAGCATCTTAGTGAGTC
Source organism: Gallinago undulata (assembly GCA_026546715.1). NCBI lineage: Eukaryota > Metazoa > Chordata > Aves > Charadriiformes > Scolopacidae > Gallinago > Gallinago undulata. The sequence goes on from JAOTQQ010000041.1 coordinate 17,815,092, forward strand.
TCTTGTTCAGCCATCTTTCAGATTGATGCACTTTTAGTTTTGTTTGTGTTAAGCAGTTAACCGAGAAAATAATCACACCAAAAAAGTATTTAGTCTAGATAATCATGTGCTTGTTTTACAGGTACAGCTGGTATTAAAGTTCTCATGCCTGCACTTTCTCCTACAATGGAAGAAGGAAACATTGTGAAATGGTTAAAAAAGGAAGGTAAGATAGCAATTTCTTATGGCCGCGTTTGTTGTAAATCTTCATCTATATAAATCTATTCTGTAAGAATAAGATAACTCTTTCTGTATTAGTATTTTGAAGCAAAATGTTTGGTAGATGGATGCTCTCATCTTGAACAATACTTGCTTTGAAATTGTTGGTTCTTGAAACACTTTTTTTCCTTTAGTTGTCTTCCAAAAAGTTGTGCTATTCTATTTTTGAAGAATTTCCCCTAGAATGTTCCAGGGTGTAAATATGTGTGTTGCCATGCTGATCAGTAATGTTGGAAATCTGAGAGGCTTTCATTATTCCACTGTGTTATGAAATACCATGAAAGAGGTGGTATTTTTGTAGTTGCTATTTAGGGCCTACTTTTTGGTATCTACGTTATACTATATATTTAAAGCCAATAGAAAAATTTAAATTGCTTTCATAACCCAAATTCCGAATGGGGAAATCTCTTTCAAAAAAAAAAAAAAAACAAACAACCAAAAACAAACCCAAACCCAAAACAAACAAACAAAAAAGCCGAAATAGCCTTGGTTATCTTAGGTTCTCTGTGCTCTGACAACTGAAAAGTAATGTAGTTCTTTTAAAGTATGTTGGAGCAGCTAGATAAATAGTCTGAGTGTATGTTCTGTCTTCAGGTAGGTTGTATGTAAATGAAAAATAATCTGTAGAAGAATCAGCAGTACCTGTTGTGTGAGGAGACCTTTTTCCCCTCTTCTCCCCTCTCCAATTTAATATTAAAACTGGATTTTGACTGTAGTTTTGGATTCTAGGTAGCAGTTGTCCATTAGTATAGGATGCATTGCATAGTTTTAGATGACTGTAAGGAATATATCTTGTTCTCAGACATTTTCTAAAGAGATGAACACATTTGGAGAAAAGAAAAGTCTCTTAAAGCATACTGTCTGACAGACACAATTTGGTGAGCTAAACATCTGGTTTGCCTGTTCTGCCCAGATAAGCCATTTCCTCTGGCTTACTTTCTAAGTGTTGATACAGCCCCTATCGTTGTGTTACTGGAGTTCTTTGCTTTTCTACATTTTGAGAGGTGTCTGGAAGGCAACTTGTTGCTCCAGTAGTGGAGATGACCTCTTCTTGTAACACTTCTAATAAGAATTTCTGCAGAATTTGCTAGGAACAATATTGGCAGTCTATGTCTGTAAAAGGTAATTTCACTAATGCTCTCGGAACTTGAAGCTTTAAGTAGTCGAGTTATCAAGTCCAAGATTATTTAGAGAAAAAGGAAAGATCCAAAGTCTTTGTTCTATGCAGTAGTTGTCAATAATTGTAAGACAGTAAAAATCAACAGTAGTCTGTTTCACAATAAATATAGCATTCAAAATTGCAAGAGAAAGAAAATAGCACAATAGGATTTGAAAATAGATTCCAGTTTGCTCCACAACATGAATGAATCTGTTTTCTTCACAAAAAGGTCTTAGGACACAACAGCTCCACAATGGTTTTTCTCAGCCTTTCCACTATACTTCCACCCCAACACAAAGGAACAAAAAGCTCCACGCCTATTTTAATTAAATTAAAATGAAGTCTTAATTGATGGTTGGCCTCTAAGAGAAAACTATTTTAGGATTCTTATTGCTCTACTTTATATTTAGAGACAAGACCAAGAGTGAATATAGTATATTGTATTATTTGGTACATCTGTGACCATAATTAGTTCCTGTGGATATTTTTTTTCCACTGACATTCTGGAAAATAAACATGACAACATTAGAAAAAGTGAAGATAAATTTTGAAGGAAAAAATAGCAAAGTGATTTAATGCTTATACTCCTGTCTGCAAGGGATGTTCATAACTAATATATAACTCAACTGCATAATTCTCCAGAGAGCTGGCCATCTAAATGTAGTGGCATTACTGAATATAAATGCTTGATAATCCCATATCCAGGAAAATAAATAATTTAAAGTAATTGACAGTGGAAAGCTGATTATTGCATATGAAAAGGTTTTCCCATAGTACAACCAGCAGGGGTCAGTAGAATACTTTTTTGACAGGTTTTCTGCTCTTTGTGTAAATATCAAATGGTTTCATTTTTCATTTTCACAGGATGGACAGATGATTTCAGTACTGCAGAAAGAAAAATGCTGAATTCAATTGACAGCTTTACTATTTCTTGTTCATAGTTAATGCAGTTTCATGTTGATTCCTGTGGGTAATAAAGGGTTTCTCATAAAAATGTGTTTCTAAAACCACACATTTATTATGTATGAATTTAATGTTGATGAAAGATGATAGACTGACAGCCCAGGAAACTGAATTCCTCTTGTTATTGTGGGCAGGAAACAGAATATTCAACAGTGCTAGCAGTTTCTTCGTGTGGTGTAACTGCTGCCTTCTGAGACATCACCTCCAGGGACTTCAGTCTCTGTGCTCTGTCAACTTCAATTTGGGTTGTAAAGTGTACATCAAGGAGTGCGGTCTGTATCTTGTGAGTTGGATGCTTGTCTGTCAGTGACAGAGCAGGCAGGCTACTGAATGTCAGTTGGGTGTGATCCACTAGAGTGGAACTCGGCTTTGGTAGAGGTAGCAAAGTGGGGGTTGGTCTCTTCTCCCAGGTAACAAGCCATAGGACAAGAAGAGGAAGTGGCCTCAAGCAGTGCCAGGGGAGGTTCAGATTAGATATTAGGAAAAATTTCTTCACTGAAAGGGTGCCCTTCACAGGCTGCCCAAGGAAGTGGTGGAATCGCCATACCTAGAGGTATTTAAAAGTTGGGTAGATGTGGTGCTAAGGACATAGTTTAGTGGGGGGTTTGTCAGTGTTAGGTTGATGGTTGGATTCAACCATTTGAAAGATCCCTTCCAACCTGGGTGATTGTATGATTCAGCCTAGCTATAAGAACCTAATCGTTAAAAAAAGCCAAACAAACCCCACCCCTGATTTTGCGAAGGCATTAATATGTAATCTCAGAAAGCTGCCATTCAGACAGCTTCTGTTGCAAATGCCACTCTCATTAGAAAGTGTAAGAGCAAAGATATCTATTGTGAAAGTGTTCTTTCCAATCTTGGTTCTCAGGAAAGCTGATTGGTAATTGCTATCAAAGCGAGCATTGATTAGGAGCTATCACAAATTTTGCGATCTAATGAAAATAACGATGATTCTTTCTGTTGTGCTTGGGTACTGAAACACACAGATTTTTGAATGCTGCTGTGAAATATTCTTCTTAAAACTGCTTTTAATCAATTGCCTCCAAAATTAAGACCTCTTCTTGGCTGCAGAAGTGAAAGGAAAACAAAAAAGTAGTAGTGGAAAAGTGGTTTGTCTAGTTCTCTGAAGACTTTTCCTCTTGCCTTCCCTGTGCAAGGGAATCCTTAGCTTGCTGTGAACAGCCTTGCCTACCCGAGAGATGTCATGTGAGACAAACACATGGATGAAGGTGTTTGCTTTAGTTGACTTTGGCTGTTGGAGCTACTGCTGCAGGTTGCTTAGCACTGAGGTTTCAGAATCCTTACACTCTGCAGGTTTGGAGAAGAGAATAATTAAGATACAGAATAATTAAGATACGGAGAATAATTAAGATACAGAGCTTCTGCTTCCTTGTCTTAGCTCTGCATGTTACAGAATTTGCCCAACAACTTGATTTGTTTACATCTGTGAAGTACTTACCTAATGATGTGATGTAGGGGCTACTTGAATTAATGCTCCAGTGGAATGAGTACCCTGGTATACTGCCTGGAATTTTGACTTCCTCTATTAAACGGTTTACGCTCTAGTTATTACAAAGTGCAGTGTGGCAATTAGATTATTAAATTAAGAAGATCAGGTGCTACTTTGTGTACTTCCCTGCCAACTTTGTTTATAGGAACATTGATTTATAAAATGGTATAAGTGACTGAGCTTTGAATGTTTCCATTGTTTACTACTGCAGAGATCACAAGGATCGTATACTGCTTGTTTTTTGCCATCTAATTCAGGTAGTCCTGAAACAGGAAGGAATTATTTAACAAAAAAATAAAAGGAAAGTATTTATCTCCTATCTAAATACAGGTGGTAACTTGCACTATTCTGATACTGCAGTACAACAGAGTAATATCAGGAATTTAATATTTAGATAATACTGTTGCAGCATTTCTGGTACTGGGGAAATATTAAAATTTTACCTTATATAAAAATTGTAATCATGTGTTAGACTTGTATGTACTGTCCTTATTTTTTTAGTGCCCTTTAAGGATTAGGCTGTCGTATTTTGTTGGAGGCCAAAACATTCGACTACCTCAAAGTTTTTCAATGTAACTTCAGTTTTAGTGTTGGCCTTCTAGTCAGTATTGATCTGCTGAAAGAATCCAGACACATAATATATTTATCAGGTGCTAGCAGATACAGATATTCTTCAAAAGCTGAGCAAGAGTATACTTCAAAATTAATCATGGACTTCTGTAATGTAGTGAAAACAATTTCTAACACTGCATATTTTCATTTCACAAGCCAGGTATTTTTCTAAAAGCTTGCAGACATGCTTTCCAAAGAAATTAAAGTTCCTGATGTTTTTATTTGAGTATCTTTAATTGTATAGATACAAACTAGAGAACTTGGATCCTTAGTTAAAGATGATGTTGTCTGTGACCATTGTCTTAAAAAATTACTTTTAAATAGCTTGCTTTGACTTGCAGCTAGCAATGAATATGGAAGGCTCAAGATTTTATTAGTGGCAGTGTTATTGAGCGGTTGTGTTCTGGAAATAAATTTTATTGTGGGTGTATTTCCTCTTAGAAAACTAACTAAATATCAGTATTTAGAATACGTTAATGTTCTGTTTGCAGCAGTTTGTGTCTCTGAATCTTGGTGTTTTATATGGAAATGAAAGTTGCACTATGATAAGTAATGGTGGGAGGTCAACTAGGGATAGAATATATTAAAGAATGTAAAATGGCTGTATTTATATGGATCAAGATCTTCTATCGTTAAATAGAGCTGAAAGGAAGTTTAGGCTAAGTGTTCTTAAGTTCTGTTATATTTTGCAGGTGAAACAGTGAATGCTGGAGATGCATTGTGTGAGATTGAAACAGACAAAGCGGTGATTACCATGGAATCAAGTGATGATGGTGTATTGGCTAAAATACTGGTAGGGATTCTGCCTTTCTGAGTAGGATGATATAACTTCTCATGAAACTATTTTTTAGCATATTGCCTCAAAAACTAGCTAAATTTCCTCCTCAGTTTTCAAAATAATGCATTTGCATTTCTAGCAAGAAATATTTTCTGTATTAAAAATATTTCTGTACCAGGCTACTGGTACGTGATTCTATATGTGTTTAATTTTCAGTTAACCTGATTGAATTATGTTGTTGTTTTGTATATTTTGCACCCTATGAATTATGTCCACTAAATATTGCAGTTTGGCATGTTTTACTCCGAGTTACAGAAAAACAAGTTACAGTCAATTGCAATACAGAGTTTTGGGTAGTACTTTTCCCAGGATGCGTAATCTCTGTGCTAGATTATCTCGTTGGCCATTAAGAATGGAACATTATACAAGATGGGCTGACGCAGAGGATAATTCTTAGAATTTTTAATTTCCTGTATTCTTAAAATTAGATTGATTAGTGTTCAAGGCCAGGCTGGATGGGGCTTTAAGCAACCTGTTCTAGCGGGAGGTGTCCCTGACCAGGGCAGGGGGGTTGGAACTAGATGATCTTTAAGGTCCCTTCCAACCCAAATCATTCTATGAGTTAGTGTCTCCAAGAAAAGTTACAAAATGCTTTGTAATGTTCAAACTGTAATATACAGAAGAAATCTACTTGAATCACTGTGCAGCTTCTTAGCTTTTTTTGGTGGTAGACATATTAAAATTACTATTAGTACTCTTGTTTTGTCTTACCTCTGAGTGTGTGTCAGACACTTCCACTGTCTTGGTATGCAGTATATCAGTTTTAGTTGTTCCAGGGTTATTAATTTAGCTTGTATTCTTTCTGTTAAAGGATTCTTTGTGTCTTGAAGCATTGGTGTTGTCCAGCACTGTAGTGTTTGCCTTTCTCTGTCTCTTTAGCCTTGCGTACCACCTGGCTTCTGGCCCAACCAATTGCATTTGCAAACTGCTCTTGTACGTGGTGTAAAATGAGAGGCATGCAGCAGGCGTGGATGTTTGTCTTGTCTTAGTGCAGCCCAGCATGATTTGGTGCAGAGGGGATGCCCAGCTATGCAGCTGTGTGGTGCCACCCTGTTACCAGGTTACTCTTCCAGTCAATGTAGAGGGCTTTTGTCTATTTGGGCTTTGTATTTAATTACTGTTGTAGCTTCAACTGCAAGTTTTCCTAATAAGCTCATCAAGAGTTTCAACTCCTGCATTCAAAATACAAAGAATGGGCTATTAATATGAAAAGTCTGGTTTTAAATGACTTGCCCTGTATTGTGAGGGAACAGAAAGGACTAAATTTCATTTCTGGAGGACAAGATTCGGTTGTCTTTGGTGATATTTCCCTTTCAGTTCTTTGTCTCATTCCTTGTATATCTCTTATAAGAAAAACCCCAACCATAAATGAAGGGCCACAAAAAATGACAACGCAGAAATTTCCTAGCGGTGAAACTCCATCTTTTTGTATAATCTTGATATACCTTCATAGAAAATGGAAGAAATACAAGGACATATTATTCAAGCCTAATGATACATAAATAGAAATTGTGCTGATTGAATGTTTGACTTTCCAGCAATATAATAATGGTGGTAATAATGATAATAATAACAACCAGGATTACTAAAGAGAAGCCTGGCAGCGGATTACAAGTGCTGGTGGGTAAAAGTGCTAGCAAGGCCTTGTGGCCTGCTGTCTCAGTACAAGTGGAGGATGGCAACCCATGTGGTGATGACATGAGCAATAGTGATAGGCTGGCAACCACAATAGGTTCTGAGCATGGTCAGGGAGGTATTGGGCCTCGGCCCCCCCATAAAAGTGGCAGGAAAACTACCCCAGCTAAAGTGCATTTACACAAATGCATGTAGTATGGGCAACAAACAGGAGGAGCTGAAAGCCATTGTGTGGCATGAAAGCTATGACGTAGTTGCCACCATGGAAATGTGGTAGGATTAATCGAATGACTGGAGTGCTGCAATGGATGGCTACAAGCTCTTCAGAAGGGACAGGCAAGGAAGGAGAGGAGGAGGGGTGGCCCTGTATGTTAGGAAGGAATATGAATGTGTGGAGATAAATGAGGGAAATAGTAGAGTTGAGTGCCTGTGGGTACAAATCAAGGGGAGGGCCAGCACGGCTGAAATCTACCCAACCAGGATGCAGAGGTTGATGAAATGTTCTATAAGCAGCTAGCAGGGGTCTCAAGATCGCTTGCACTTGTCCTGGTGGGGGACTTCAACCTACCAGATATCAGCTGGGAACACCATACAGCTGAGAGGGAAGAGTCTAGGAGGTTTCTGGGGTGTGTTGGGGATAACTTCCTGACACAGCTGGTGAGTGAGTCAACTAGGGAAGGGGCACTACTAGATCTGCTGTCTGCAAACAGAGAGGAACTTGTGGGGGATGTGACAGTTGGAGGCCGCCTGGGGTACAGTGATCATGAAATGATAGAGTTTCTGATTCTCAGGGAAGCGAGAAGGGAAGCCAGCAGGACGGCCATTATGGACTTCGAGTGGGCAGACTTTTGTCTTTTCAAGAGTCTGTTTGTCAGAGTCCCTTGGGTGGCAGCCCTGAAGGGCAAAGGAGTCCAGGAAGGCTGGAACAGTTTTCAAAGAGGAAGCCTTAAAAGCGCAGGAGCAGGCCATCCCTGAACGCAGGAAAGTGAGTCGTTGGGGGAAGAGACCGGCCTGGCTGAACAAAGAGATAAGGTCACAGCTCAGGGAAAAAAGGACAGTTTATGTCCTTTGGAAAAAAGGACAGGCTACTCAAGAAGATAATATAGGTGTAGTGAAGCTATGTAAGGAAAAGATTAGAAAAGCCAAAGCTCAGCTAGAACTTAACCTGGCCTTGTATGTTAAAAACAATAAAAAGAATTTCTATAAATATATTAATAGCAAGAGGAGGACTTGGAAGAAGCTCCGCTCTCTACTGGATATGGGAGGTAAGATAGTGACAAAGGATGAGGAGAAGGCTGAGGTGCTGAATGCCTTCTTTGCCTCAGTCTTCAGTAATGGAGTAGGATGTCCCCAGAGTACCCTTGAGCCAGCAGTCAGGGGTGGGGAGCAGAATGATGCCCCTGTAATTCTAAGGGAGATGGTGAGGGACTTGCTCTAAAACCTCAACCCAAACAAGTCTGTGGTCCCAGATGGGATTCACCCGAGGGTTCTGAGGGAGCTGGCAGAAGTGCTTGTGGCTTGGAGCCACTTTCCATCATCTACCAACAGTCCTGGCAAACTGGTGAGGTCCCAGCCAAGTGGTGCCTGACAAATGTAGTGCCTGTCCATAAGAAGGGTCGGAAGGATGATCCAGGGAACTCCAGGCCTGTCAGTCTGACCTCGGTGCCTGGGAAGGTGATGGAGCAGATCATCCTGAGTGCCATTATGCAGCACATGAAGGACGCCTAGGTGATCAGGCCCAGCCAGCATGGGTTCATAAGGGGCAGGTCCTGCTTGACAAACCTGATCTCCTCCTATGACAAAGTGACCTGCTTGGTGGATGTGGATGTTATTTTACCTGGACTTTAGCAAGGCCTTTGATAAAGTCTCCCACAGTATTCTCCTGGAGAAACTGGCTGCCCACGGCTTAGATGGGAATACTCTCCACTGGGTAAAAAAACTGGCTGGAGGGCCAGGCCCAGAGATTGGTGGTGAATGGAGTGAAATCCAGCTGGTGGCCGGTGACAAGTGGTGTCCCACAGGGCTCGGTACTGGGACCGGTTCTCTTCAACATCTTTATCAAAGATCTGGACACGAGGATCGAATGCACCCTCAGCAAATTTGCAGACTACACCAAGTTGGGTGGGAGTGTTGATCTGCTGAAGAGTAGAGAGGCTTTGCAGAGGGATCTGGACAAGCTGCATTGATGGGCTGAGACCAACAGGATGAGTTTCAACAAGGCCAAGTGCCGGGTCCTGCATTTCGGTCACAACAACCCCCTGCAGTGCTACAGGCTGGGGGCAGAGTGGCTGGAGCTGCCCAGCAGAAAAGGAGCTGGGGGTGTTGGTGGACAGCTGGCTGAACAGGAGCCAGCAGTCTGCCCAGGTGGCCAAGAAGGCCAACAGCATCCTGGCCTGTCTCAGGACCAGCATGGCCAGCAGGAGTAGGGCAGTGGTGGTGCCTCTGGACTGGGCACTGGTGAGGCCCCATCTCGAGGTCTGTGGTCGGTTCTGGGCCCCTCCCTACAAGAAGGACATTTTGGGGCTGGAGAGTATCCAGAAGAGAGCTACCAAGCTGGTGACGAATCTGGAGAACAAGTCCTACGAGGAGAGGCTGAGGGAACTGGGGGGTTGTTTAGTCTGGGGAAGAGAGGACTGAGGGGAGACCTCACTCTCTACAACTCCCTGAAAGGAGGGTGTAGAGAGGCGGGGGTTGGTCTCTTCTCCCAAATCACAGATGATGGGCCAAGGGCAAATGGTCTCAATTCCTTTATTGAAAGGGTTGTCAAGCCTTGAAATGGGCTGCCCAGGGAGGTGGTTGAGGCACCATCCCTGGAGGTATTCAGGAGATGAGTTGATATGATGCTTGGGGATATGGTTTAGTGTTGGGTTGGTGTTGTTTTATGGGGTGTGTGGTTTTTTTGTTTGTTTTTTTTTGTTTGTTTTTTTTGTGTTTTTTTTTCCATTGGTTGGACTAGATGATCTTAAAAGATCCCTTCCAACCTAGGTGATTCTGTGATTCTGTTTTTTGCTGTTCTTGTATGTGGAAATCATTAATAAAGCTGTAATATATTATTTGTTGCAAACCACATTTTCCAAATTTTCATGGTGCTTATAGGATAGTCTATGCCTGATTTGAGAGAAAAGAGCACATGTAAATTCTAGTCCTTGTGAGAGTTCCTTACTCTCACAAGACTCCATCCTTGTGGTTTGTTTGGAAGGACTAGAATTTTGTTTCTTCACTTCTTACACTTTATTCTCCCAAACTCTTCACTATTTGGATTTTTCAGAGCAGTCTCATTTCCATACTGGTGGAGTGTTGCAGCTGTTTCTTCCCTCCTTCCACAATAATTAAACAATAGTGTGAATTGGAATTTTGAATAAAATAAAAAATTATGATAAATTGTTTTGCCATATGTGTAGTAGATTACACGTCAAAGTGTTTAGTCAAAATTACGTCAGAATGTTTAGTCATCTGTCAAAATGTTTGTTCAAATTGGTATGTTGAGATAGAAGGCAGTAGAGAAAATGTCAAGATTGAGACATGGAATTTAACCAGATGAGTGAACTTGAAAGGGAAAATTCTTGGCTAAACAGAGGCAGGGGTGAAGAGTGAAGATACGGCAGTTATAGAATTCTCCACTAGGAGAATAGATCCAAGATCCCAGTAAAAAGCTGTATTGAACTTAACAGAATTAAAAAAAAAAAAAGAACCAACAAAAACAAAACTGCTTTTGCATCAACAGTAAGACCCATGTGAGAGATTGAGCCTTTAATTTGGAACTTCAGTTGACAAAATTAATTTCTATGGAGGTATAAATTTGAATATAGGTTTTCATTGAGATGGAGCAGGGAAATGCTTCTTTGACTTTTCTTCTCTTCGCAGTCCCACTGTTTCTTCACACTTCAGTATCTCAGGACAAAATCTTACATCAGACATATTTTACATGTGTTTTTAGTCTCAATATAATTATTTTAATAATTGCTGGGTGAGAAATGCTTTCACTATTTTTATTTCTCTCCAATTTTGAATGTTTCTGAAAATATTTTTGCATCTAATTTTGTCTGGAGTTTGCATCTAATTTAGGTCTGATTTTTGTCCTGACAAAAACTTGTGCAACTCTTTGCTTTTTTCAATATAAAGTATCTATTCTGCATGTACAGGTATTGCTTTGTTAGATTATGTGAAGAGGAGATGTGGGGATTGTCTCTCCCAAAAGTATTAAAGTGTGATTCCCAGATACATTAAGAGAAGAATAGCAGACTCTAATAGTAATTAATATTTCAGAAGCTGTGTTTTGCCTGTTTCCCGTCTTGTATTGTGAATACATTCCAAATTCCAAAATTTCTTTCTGTGTATTACTGTTGTGGCATGTTTTTTGATAGATCAAAACCAGACTTTCGAGCAACTACGTGATATCACTGTCATGGAGCAGTGATGCACAGCCTTAGCCAAGATAGCCCAATCATGCACCAAGAGTTGAGTATGAGAAGGAGTTGCCAGGAGGTGGAAAATAACTACAGTTTCTTTCAGATTAAGGGAAGAGGCAGCTGTTTTGGTGTGACATGAACAGGTGCAAATCCAGTCTTTAATGGGTTCTTTTAATTCTCCCTTTTTGTAATTTAGAACGGTGGGCTTAAGTATTAGTGTACAGAATAGATACACAAACAGGCCCTTATTCCAGTCTCCTAAAAAGTTTGGAAGAAACCTCTGATGTTTTGGAAACTAACAGGGAAGTAATAAGATCAGAAATTTTCTGGCTATTTTTTTCCTGGCTCAGGTATGGTCCTTAGAAATCTTTCTGCAGTATCCTGTAGCTATTTCTGCGCTATCCTAGGTGTTCAGTAGATATTTGTGTCAGGTTTATAACATAAAGGTGCCTCAGTTTTGTGAATCAGGAGATGATTTCTTATTGAAAAGGCTGCCTGTCCAAAAGGCCACTGAAAAGTTCCCGATGTGATGTAGTTGATGGGAAGTTAAGAATGTTTGATGCACTGGAGTTACCGGCATCTGGCTGAAGGTTACAGCCTTCCTGAAAGAAGTGAGGCAGCAATTCCATGTTCTTTGATGCCAGCTACAGTTCTGCTCCACCTTGACCGAGTTCAGTATAAAAAACTGAGTCAAATAAACACACTATCTGCCTAATGCTGTTTTTTACCTTTAAAGGTAGAAGGTTCATTAAATTAAATTAATTCAACTTCTGTCACCTTTCTTGTTTTTTTTTTTCTTGACTGTATAATGAAAGTATGTATGGTTTAAAAAACAAAAGGCTAACAGTAAAACAGATATGTGGATATTCCTTTTCAGTCTGAATAGGTCTTTTAGTGATCACATCTGATTCAGTGTGAAATGTAGTAAAAGATTAAATGAGTGAATGAAATTATTAGAAGGGTTATTTCAGAATAGCGATTATTCTTTCAGCAGAGTTGTTTCTTAAATCAACACTTTTTTGCACTAAAATACTTATTAGTTCAGTTTGGATCAAAACCAGGTGGTGATTGATTGTTTAAGAACAGGATTGGGTTAATTTTCACAAGGAGCTGGATGTGACACAGCTGGGGTGGCGTGTCTGTGTCGCACGGGGACTTCCCAGGTCGGGCGGGTGAGCATACCGTTCCCTCTATTCCTCTATCAGTATTGCTGCTGTTCTCCTCTTTCCTTTACTGTTCTGATAAACTGCCTTTATCTCAGCCCATGAGCTTTGCCTTTTCCTTTCTCCCCCTACCCTGCGGCTGGGGGGAGTGAGCAAAAAGACCGTGTGGTTCTTTTTGAGGTCAGTGTTAAACCATGGCAGTATGCATTGAATATATGCGTATTATGCTGATAAGCGGTTTTCTAAACATCTTGTTCAATGCTAAGTATGATAATGCTGTAAAATTATTAGAGCAAATAACTTCAGTATTTTGTATGTTTATAGCTTTGTTTTCTTTTGTTTTTCCCAGTTTCTGTGTTTCGTGGACTAGGTTGGGTAGACTGTGTTTGTACTGGCTTCAAGCTGCTGTTTTATTTGATTATGAGTAACATTGCAGTTACACGTAGTTTTATGAATCCGTTTATCATTGGGCCGTCAGCGGGATCTCTCAGCCTTAAACAAATCAGTTCAGGACTCTTAGATGGCATTATGTCATCCCCAAGTACTTGAAAGTCATCTCAGTATAAATAAAATATGGTCAAGTCTTGATGGACTCTTCAGACTTTCCTCTCTACAGTTAAGCTTTTCAGAGTATTAATGGAGAAGAATCCATCAAGGGATCAGAACAAGAAATACTGAACTGAATCTTAAATAATTTTTCATGTAATTAAATACTCTTACAGAAGTAGTATTACACTAGAGTTTACCTAACGTTCATGTGGGGGGAAAAAAATAAACTGGCAAAACTGTAAATGTGAGATGTTTTATCAGAATGTACTGAGAACAAATTGGCTTTGCTGTTCCTTCTTATACCTAGTGTTGGTCCTTCTAGTGTCAGAGCTGGGTACTAAGCCTGTGAAATCTGGCACATTCTGTCGTTGGAGTTAAGTGTGGAGACAGCAATCTGAGCCAAGTAATAATGCTCTAGTATTTGTATCTGCCTAGCTCAGCCTTTACAGCATTCTGTTTTATTTATTCATGTTTAAGTGCCTAGAAAACTCGATTAAGATAATAAGAAGAGTGTGATACCTGATACTATGTATAATTTCCTTTTGTGTGTCTGTCTCGGGGCTTTTCAAATCATAATGATATGCATCTTCTTGGATAAAACGTCAGCGTTGCCCGTGTATACAAGTTCTACTTGAGGCAAATGTGCAGTATGGCTGTATGGTGGAAATGTAAGGTCCGTTTCCTTTGTTAGGAGATCGACTCTGTTTTGGTTGTTACAGACCAAGTTGTGTTTGGCTGCCCATGGGCGACCTTTACATTTGGCCTGATGCTGTGGAAATGTGACTGCTTTTGAGAACCTGAAGATTTGTACTTCTACAACCCTTTCAGAGACTGTAGGTGGAGCCTTGATTAGGTTGTTAGGTTATCATGACTGCCAAAACATCAAAGAGATATTTTGACTGTGTTATAGATATCTTTTTGTTTGAAAAGGAGCATCTAGAATAGTTTGGCTTTATGCAATCTAATTAGATTAGATTAGGTATATCTTTCTGTTAGGTGTCTTTTCAGATGTTCTTTGATGTTCTTTGAAACAGTGATTTACATACTGCATAAGTGCTATTACTCTCTTTGTGCACAGATGAGTTATTTGGCACCAGTTATGTTAAAATAGACAAACTTAGAGATGGAAGTTAGTGGAAAGCGAATGTTTGTCAAAAAGTAGCGCTGGGGCACTGCTGTAGTTGTGCAATTTGTTCTCTTTTTGTTACCTTGTCGGAGGTACTCCATAGTCTGTGGCTTGTTTACTTTGATTTCCGAATGCTAACTTTAGATGTTAGATGCTTAGATTTTTGGGAATATGTTAATACTCTTCTGCTTATGATAGCAACTGTAATTCATTTCAGTCATGAGTCATCTTATTAATAGTAGGAATAATAAAATGGGATATATTTTCTTGATAAAGTGTCATTAATCTGCCTGAAATTTTCACAGCATGATAACGTAACAGTGTTTTCATTGCCTTAAATTTAGGTGGAAGAAGGAAGCAAAAACGTACGCTTGGGCTCACTAATCTGTCTGCTGGTGGAAGAAGGGCAGGACTGGAAGCAAGTTGAAATACCAGCAGATGGTAGTGATCCATCTTCTCTGGCTCCACCAGCACCTGTGCTTACCTCAACACCTGCAGGTCCTTTAGTTCCAGCTCCTCCTAAACTGGAATGTGAACCTGGAAAATTGCAGTGAGTTTCTGTGTTTGTTGTGAAATGGAACTCTTAGTTAATTAAAACAGTACAGCTGAACCAAGAAGAATCTTCTGTTGCTTTTTATGCAGTACTAAGTTGTTAGCTTCTGAGAGTTTTTTAGTATCTGTGAGGTGGTAAAGCTTGCCAGAATATTTTGTTTGTTTGTAAGGCAAATAAGTCCATTTGAAGAACACAGTTTTATTAAAACACCTTCTATGATTTGTGTGCTTTTATTCTGACATAAAATTGCTTCATAAAGAATTCAAAGCTTAGATTAGGAAGAAGTGTTTATATATGATGGACACTAACACTTATGCATCAGGTGCTCAGTTTACCTATAACTTCTTTGTATTTCTTCTTTAGGATAAAAAAAAAATAAACTAATTGGCATGCTCCAAAACCCTTCCAAGTTCTTGCACTTTTGATATTAGAATAAAAGTCTTATTTTCATAACAATTGAATGTGAAAAACTTAAAAGTCACAGTTTAGGTGCTTTTTGTTAGTTTTGGTTTGATCTGTTAAGGTACCCTAAGCATTGCAGACATCTTAAAGGAAGAGTAAATTAACCTCAAAGTGTTAGTAAGGTAACAGTAATCTAGAAATTGCTGGTTTTGTGTCACAGGATGTACCATATTTAGAGGTACCGCTCCTTATTTGGAGTGAATTGTGGTAATACAAAAGCTGTAAAATTGCAGCCTATTAAGGAAAAGAATAGAAAGCTAATTTTGGTAGTGTGTGTTACACAAACTGTTTGGGTTTGTTTGTTTGGAGGGGTTTTTTTTGTTTTCTAGTTTAGGTTTGGCGTTTTTGTGATTTTTTAATTATTTTCTTTTTAAAACCTCATTACCTTTTCTGTCTGGTATGTTATGTTTAGTTTTGCTGTCACCATTTAGGCTTTTCTCATGCAAATGAGAGACATCTCATTGAGGTCATTGCCCAAGCTTCCAGGAAAGAATCAAAGGATTAAGTCTTGCATGTTAGTACCAAAGGTCAGAAGTGCATCTCTCCCACTGCAACTCCTAGTTAAATATGTATCGGCATCTTTGGAATCAAATGGTTGTTTATGACGTGGGGTTTTTTTGGCAAAGGCTTATGAACGGTTCTTATTGGAGATTTTGTGGAAAGACTTGAAACAAAGTATTTATTCTTTTATGAAAATGTTGCTGCTTTTGTATCTAAGAATTCTGAAATCTCTTCTCTACACATTGGTTTTTGTTCCTTTTTCCAGAAAGCAAATAATGTTAAGGTACACTGGGTGCTCTGTAGCTATGGACTGTGCTTTTTGATTGATCACCGTTTTTGTTTCCAGGCAGAAAGGTTCCTATTGAGCATACTCCATCTAGGTCAAGATGGCAGGTAGAGGTTTGCTATTATTCTAGTATATCTTAGGTATATGGTGATTAAAATGTTTGAGGGCTTAATAGTTCTTCTATGTCTTCTCAGTGTGTCTTCTAAGGCAGATACTGAATTATGCTACTACATCTGTCTGGCTCTTGCTTTCCCAAAAAGGTATCCATTCCATTAAATCTGTCCTATTAAATCAAATTGAAGCTAGGGCAAAGGTGATGTTATAATTAGAATTAAGCTGCATTAATGATGCAATTACGGCTAGCCAAACAAGTAATAGAGATGAGCAACCCTCTTGTCTGAGCTCCTAAAACTAATTTTTTAATGTAACTGTCTTAAAACTTGTTTGGTTTTTCACTGATGACCCTTTTCCAGAAGAATCCACAAGTATATTGTATTCCTGCTGTTAGAGGAAAGTTTAGAGATTAATTTTCCGTTCTTTATTTTGATCTCTTCAGGGTCATTGTTGTGTGTTTAAATTCAGCCTTGCATTAAAGCTTGGTGAAGCGACACAGTCTGCCTTCAGGTTTAGGATCACACTGTTTGTACAGAACTCTGTTTTCTTCCCCATCTGTTGCTTCTGAAGTTGTGAAGTTTCTCTTGAGGTACGTTAAATGAAATAAGTTAATCTTAGTGTTTAAATAGTTGTGTTTTTTTCTTGTTACTTCTTTAGGGTTCGCTTAAGTCCTGCAGCTCGCAACATTCTGGAAACACACGGGCTAGATACAAGCAATATTACACCTTCTGGGCCTCGAGGAATCTTCACTAAAGAGTACGTAGATATTTCATTAAAGCTAGAACCTCAAATTCCCTTATTTCTTCCTTTGAACGTAGAGCAATCTTCATAAGCTTGGGAAGTCCATTATTTAAAAAACCAACTTTTTGTTCCATTTTTTTCTATGGGGAAATGGCTTAGTTAAGTTTGAAAAAACTATTGAGAAGATGCAGAGAATAGGATAGAAAATATTTTAAGAAGCCTTTAATTAAAAAGAAAAATATCTTTTTGTTTTTATATCCCAAGGGAACTGCGTCACGTTGCTGTCATATTTCCTGCAACTCAGCCTAATAGTGGCTATCAACTCCTATCGTTATGGATTGCAAGAATTTTGCTACTCTGAGATGTATTCAGAGCCAAAATAAAATACTGGTAGCCCGTTTTCTTCGATTCCTTTTCTTTGGGGAGTTCAGATCTTTTGCTGCTTTCACTGAAGTTCAGTTATGAAGTCTGTCAGGATTTAATTTATTCCATTTTTTTATTAGGCTGGTAAGAGCAATGAAGTATAATGGTAAGAAATCCTGAGTTCTGTTTTTTTTCCAATCATTGTTTCCCCCCAGCATCTTTGATTTGAAGAATGTTTGTTTATAAACCCGTGGTTTGCTATGGTCCGGTTTCTCGTAGTTCATTCTAATACTCTGTATTTTGATGTAGTGATTGGCACTCAAGCCTTGGAGTGAGGGACTTGTGTATACAAACACAGGATAATTCCAGAGCCCTTAGCCTTGAAATGGTGTGTTGTCTTCACAGTAGTGTGTATGTTATTGGAGATGAAGATTTTGGTAGGAATACTTATTTTTGTTCTCAGTAAAATTATTCCTTTTAACAAATACCATCATCCACCTACACAGACTGCTGTAACTTTAGTTCCATTGAAAGACAACCAGGTCTGTGTAACTTGGAATTGAACCCAGACGGTGGAAGATGAGTTGAAATAAAATAAGGAGTCAAATATATATGTATAAAATATCCTATTTAACAGGAAATTATTAGAAAGAATTTTTTCTTAATTATGTAAGTGTAGTGGTAATTTATGGTATGTTACTAGGCTATGACAGGTGGAAACCCTCTAGGACTTTGAGCTACCTAATTAACATTCCCTAGTTGTCATGGAGATGTAGCAAAGATTTTTCTGTAGCAATGAGAATTATCTAACAAAATGTTTTCTGGAAACTCCTTTTCTTCTATACAAAAGATTTGACTTTGACATGTCACTTTAAGATACTGTCTGGGGTGGTTTTTATCCATTCTTTTGAAATGGTATTAATCTTCCGGATGCCTACAGGCTCTGCTATTATGTTCAGTTTGAAATGAAATATTTCAGATCTTTGCAAAGAGCAGCTACAGATATTCAGGGAAATATTTCTTTGGCTAACTTGAGATTTAAGTATGACATCTATTTTAACAGTATAGCCGAGTGATTCATGGTGCCTTTTCCAAGTAGTCTAGAGATTGATTCTTTGAGGGAGTGTTGCAACTTCACTTTTCACTTTTAAACTCTGAGTTTCCTTATTGAACAGGGCTCATGCTCACCAGATTACAAGAAACAAAGAAAGATAATGAGTTGTGTAAGCAAGCAATGTTGCCTGCCCCCGACTTCCTATCTTTACATTCAGTTCACTGTAGGGCTTTTACCAGTTACAGGAGCTTTCACTTAATAGTTTTCTCTGTCATAATCTACTCCCTTAGTAGACTGGTATTTCATTTCTCTTATCTGTCTGTGCGAGGCTAAATTACTGTTGTTGCCTTCCTAATATTGTTTTGGTTTATGGAGTGGCAGTTTTTTATTTTTTATCAATATCCTCTGCTTTCTTCAGAAATGCACTAGAAAACTGATATGTCAGTACAAAGTAACTCAGAACCTCCATCAAATATTTCACTGTGTTTCTAGTCATCAGCCCAGACACTGTTTGGGAGAGGTGTGTTAAAATTGTTCGTTTTTTCAGAGTACTTGTGTCCTTTTTCATCCTATTTACTAGTGATCCAGGGATTTACAAATGCAACTGTAAAAAGGTGGGAGGTCTATCTTTTCTGAGGCCATGTTCCTCCCATCTGTAATTCCCTCCCAGCTCTCGCTAAGTTAGTGTGATTTGGCATTGGAGCTGTGCAGGCATTTGCATTTTCAGCTTGCAAATAAGGCACAGCACACATGTCCTGGTTTTCCAGAGAGTCATTTTGTGTGTATGGATTGAGTGCAGACTTACAGTGGGATCTGTGCTGTGTGCCATTTGTCAGCTGCAATTACGTGTAGAAAGTCCAATACCTAGACATTCCTCATGTGTAACATTCTTAGCTCAGCATTTTCCTGCTTCCAGGAAATCTTCTATGAATTGACTAATCGGATGTTCAAATGAAAGGAGATTGGGACAAGTTAGTAACAATAATTGCCACCAGAGGAAGCTAATGCCAGTCTGTGCATCTGCTGTTGCATCATTGGATCCTTAGTGATTTTTAAGTGTGTGTATAACCTCTGACTTGTCCATTTCAAACGACGTATGTTTTGAGCATAAAGTACTCTGTTTACTTCTACCATTCTTTGGATTTTGGCTAACCTGACGTGAAAAGACTTCTGTAGTGGTGGTAAACTGAAGTGTAATGGAGTTTCCAGAATCTGCATACTTCTAACAATGACAGTTTGGTAAGGGATACTTTTTAAAATAAATGTTTACCAGGCTCTGGTATCATTTCTGGGGAGCGGGTTAATGTCTTTCATGTTTGTTACACCCCTCTCTCACCGTCTTCCATCATTATCCTGTGCTGATAGAAGTCTATGGTTGGAAAGATGTGTCCAACCCTTCTTTTTCCTGTTCTAATGAAATATTTATTGGCCTGATTTGTACTGAAATCTGTTTAATTTGCTTTGATGCCTCCTCCAACTCTACTTATACACAGGCTTGCAGTCTCACACCCATGACAGTTACGACATCACTGTACCTATTTTTCCATATCAGTTAAATGATGTGGAATTGTTGGGGGGAGGAGAATTATTTTTGTATGTATACATATCAAATATTTATATGATTTTATATATATATGAAAATTGATATTGTATGTGTATATTTTATATGTATTTATGTCATACTCATGCATGAGTTTCAAAAACTCCTGAGTGAATCTCCCAATCTAAAATGAAGCTCCATTTTGGTGATACACTTTACAGTTAACACACTAAAAGTCACCAAAGTTATTACAGCATTTTGACTTGGCTACAGTAGGTTTTTGTCATTTGCATAATATATAGAAGTAATTTTAAAGCATTTCCTTAGCCGTAGAATATATAATAACTTATAAAGGCTTTTTTATTTTATGCATCATGGAGTATAATGAGCAGATGGCCTGTCATATGACTGCCAGGTTAAAATCCTTAAGTAATTTTTGGTAGCTTCTAATATGTTAACTGGGAAAGTTGCATTATGTCATGCAGTTACTTTTTTTTTTTCCTCTGAAATTGTAGAGATTATTTTCTTCAGGGATGATGTGCATTCAATGAAATCTAATTTTTTCCCTGCTACAGTAGTTGTGTTAATTACTAAACGCTTGTTTTAAAACAAGTTTTGGCTAACATGTTAGTTTGGGAAAATAAGTAAAAATTTTAATAATGACCAACTTACATCCTGAGTTTGGTCATTTTTTTTTTTTAATTATTTGCTGAACTTTGAAGCTAAAAATAAATTGAAGTGAGTCACCAATCAGTAGAAGTCATTATATAGAGCATACAGAGTTTCTGGTTTTCAGTTTGTGATTCTGGAGCACTATTTTTTTAGGAAGAGCTAAGAACTCAATGTTGTTCTGAGATCGTCCTTTCTACAAAAAATTACCAACACAAAGGACTGACTGTCACTCGAGGACATATTCTCATTCAAGCAGGAATCTAATGAAATTAGATAGTTTTGTTGTTTAGTATTTATGGGTTATGTTTCAAAGCCATAGTATGGTTTTAAGTAGTCTCAATTTTGCACTTATCTTTAACTTTTTCTAGTTGATGTAATAAAGCTTTATACCTTTATGTGTACATAAACATTTGTGTATGCGCTGTGGTGATGACTTTATGAAGTGATAGAGATTTATCTAGGGTATACGATACAGACTTTTGTTTTCAGATCTGAAGAATAATAGAGGAAATCTATGGCTGATAGAGCTCTTCTAACAAGTTGCTATTATAGGTGCACTTACAACTGCAAAACAAAAGTTTTACTATAGCTTATTTCCCTTACAATTGGGGGTGTAAATGCAGTGTTTTCTGTTTAGTCCCATAGGTACTAATGTTTAGCATGTTGCTTTGTAAAAGCAGTGCACCTAGGTTAGATGTAATATTATAGCTTAAACATGGGAGTTTACTTATGTCTGTCATAGTGTGCTCGCAAGAGGGAAGTTTTGTGGTGAGAGCTGTATCAGTGTAAAGACCCTGGGAGGATGCTTGCAGAGTAGAGGAGGTTCAATCACGCCTGGGACTGTTAGACCTTTCTCAGTTTTTTGCTTTGTTTCTTTAGTGCGTTTGCTTTCAAATTGCTTATGGAATATGGGATTGTATACTATTTACACCTACCTGTTTGTGCATATTTGTCAGAGAGGTATAGAGAATTGAATGGTAAATGTATTACTCAATCTTCTGTGAGCACTAATTAATTACATGAAATTCAAATGATTACAAATATAGTAGATGAAACAGCTTTTATTTGAGACTTTATAGCCTAAGTGTACTCTGATATCTTCTTTTGAAGAATTACTAGTGCAATTCACATATTACCTTGTACAGTCGCAATTATTATAAAATTGTCGCAACAATTATAAAATTGTTATGTTTCTCTGACAAATGTTTTCTGTTACATATTCAAGCCCTTTTATGCAGAAGTTAATGAGTATTTGCTGAAAAGATATCAGAAAAGGGAGACAAAATTCATATTAGTTAATATTAATCACCTTCTTAATGTTTGGTCTGACAACAGAAATATAAATACAGGTAATTACTTAAAATAAGCGATAGTAATAATTTGGGAATTTTTGAAATAGTTCCTTTGTTGTCAGTATTTCACTGTGTTTAATCACTAGGGATGCTCTCAAACTCCTGGAAGAGAAGCGCAAGGGCAAGCCCAGTGAATTGAAGCCTGTGGTTCCTCCAACTCTTCCCCAGCCTACTGCAGTGCCTGCTGCTTTGCAAACAGCAGCTGAAACTTCTGCTTATCCAAGGCCAGCAGTTCCACCAGTTTCCACACCAGGACAACCTGCTGCACTGGTAAGGTGTCTGTTAAGTCTTCAACATTACTGCACTTAAGTGTTGCCATGCCTACTTAAGTAGCTATATAAGTTTTCCAGAACTGGAAAGACAAGAAAACTAACGCCACCCAGATGCCAAGCCCAGGTATGTGCAGTCTTTAGCATGTCTGAGTTATTCTAAAGCAGCATAATTCCAACTGCAGAGCTCTTAAAATTATGCTCTGTGCACTGCTTTGTGTAACTTGCAAATTGAAGCCATAAAAAAGTTTGTTGCAGGCCTTGGAAAGGGGAAGGCCAGAGAGGCTGCAGTTCTCAGTCCCCAAACAAGAAGATGCGACTAGTTTGGAAATCAACAATATACCCTTTCCCTCAATCCCTGCAGGATCAGTACGGCAGCATCTATTTCCAAACCTGGAGAAACTTGAGTCCTGGATTATTTTTGCTGTACTTGATTTGTTTGCTTTCATGCAATACAAGTCAACGTAAATATCTACTGATGAGTTGTCAGGAAGTGATGAAGGGAAGGACTTAGTGGTTGCTTTGAAGAGTAATTTTGCGAACTCTAGCACCTAAATACAGTTTGTGTTAATTTGAAATGTTAGAAGTACCAGAAATTATTTTTTTAAAGAATAAATGTCCATGCTGAAACACACATTAGTAGAAATTGAAAAGTTGTTGTGAAAAATGATGGGGGGGGGACACACACACTTTCTGGCTCTAGAATGAAATTTGAAGTATATGTACAGGCTGCAGTTTACAATGTATCTACAATTTGAAATATTCAGAAAATGACCCGCTTTTTTTTTTTTTTTGCGCTACAAAGAACCAGACAGCGGAGAAAGTTCAAACTTAGGTAGTTTTCCATTACAGGAAAAAAAAATGTTTCTGTCTTTGTGCCAGAACATACATATTGCAATTTGTTGTGTGTTGAGAACTACTCAGCGTGTGGTATACGTGCTATAGATGAGGTATACAAAATAATGTTTTACAGAATCACTTATTTTCTTGTTTTCTGTAGTTACTGGTATTTCAAGAGATTCCTTCAAAGTTGACTTATTTCTATGAAGAAGTTGAGAAAACTTCTGCATTAAAAGATTACTGAATATATCTGGAAGGAGAGAGAAGAATAGCCAAAAAAGAGAGCCACGAGGATGCTCAGAGGGCTGGAGCACCTCTCCTTTGAGGAGACAGCCTGAGAGAGCTGGGATTGCTCAGCCTGGAGAAGAGACTCCAGGGAGACCTTATAGTGGCCTTCCAATACCTGAAGGGAGCCAACAGGAAAGCTGGGGAGAGACTTTTTACAGGGGCTTGTAGGGACAGGACGAGGGCAATGGTTTTAAACTAGACCAGGGTAGCTTTAGATTAGGAAGAAGTTCTTAACAGTGAGGGTGTTGAGACTGGACCAGGCTGCCCAGAGAGGTGGTGGAGGCCCCATCCCTGGAGACATTCAAGGTCAGGCTTGATGAGGCTCTGAGCAATCTGATCTAGTTAAGGGTGTTCCTTCTTGTGCAGGAGGGTTGGACTAGATGACCTTTAAAGGTCCCTTCCAACCCAAGACATTCTATTTGGGAATATTTTTTTTAAGCAAGTCTGCTAGAATAGTAGAATTAATTCTGTACTGTAAGTTGAAACTGTCTTTATTCTGTAAAATCTGTTGTGTTGATCCAAGTTAAGTGGAGTAGAATCAATGGATCTCAACCATATTAATTTCAGTAGTTAGAATATATCGCCTTTTGATATCTAGGGGATGTTTGAAGAGGGCAGGAGTCACTGATGGTAACAAGGCAATGCTGGAGTCCTGTTTGAGCAAAGGGGACAAATGTTTTCTCTCTTGATATTAAATATGCAATAATATATGATTTCTTTCAGGGCACATTCACAGAAATCCCAGCTAGCAACATCCGAAGAGTTATTGCGAAGAGATTAACAGAGTCTAAAAGTACTATACCTCATGCATATGCTGCTGCTGACTGTGACATTGATGCTATTTTGAGATTAAGAAAAGAATTGGCCAAAGGTTAGTGATTAAACTGAATTACTATAACATGGTACTGATGTGTAGTTTGTCTTGTTTACATGCTCTTGCACAGGGCGTGTAGATTTTTGTGTAGGCAAAATGCTATGTGTTCAAATAATCTTTAGCATTCTGTATGTTGGACTTAAGGTGTAGTTTCCTGTGATTATTGAATTGGACAGCTTACCACGATAGTAAGAGCTGTTACCCGGCAACTAACACAACACACTGTAGACAACTGCAATTTAATACTGGGCTATGCATTGTTTCCTTCCATCCAGATGCGGCAGTATTTAGTTTCTTGATCGTTAAAATCTCAAATTATTCATGTGAAAGATAATAGGGGAAGCTTCAAATTAAAATACTGTCATGTTTTATTCTTCTGGGTACAGTGTTAACATTTAGTTTTGTGGGTCTCTGAATTTACTGGAAAAGGAAAGCTATTGCAGCCTCAAATTCTGGGTGAGAATGGTTTTATCCATGGTGAGGAAAGAGAGAGAATTTTTAGTACATGCCAGCCATTGTGTGGTAAATGCCCCTTGAAGGAAAAGTAATGGTATTAATGTGAAGGAGGCAGGTTTATATATAAATTTCAGTGAAAGAGATATGTTTAAAGCTATGTTAAGCTGTTGAAATAGAAATCTGTCCCACAGAAAACTGGATAATTTTAAAATAGACATTAAGAATTGGATTAAAAACTATAAATCTCAATACATGTGTGTAAATCCCAATTTTCATAATATGTCCACTGTGTCTTACACAGAAATGTTTACATATAAGGTTAAGAAATTTTCCCTTTTTGTCTCAACTTCTCTTCATTGAAGTGACTAATTTAAAAAAGTTCTTGAAGTTTAAGTTCATAATCAAAGACTGCTTTTTTTTTTTCTAAAATCGGCTGAGTACACCATGCAACAGGATGTTTTAATAGTTTCAAAATTAACTATGCAGACTAGAATCTTCTTTCCTAAATCCCAGTACAACAAGATATAGATGACATATATTTAAAAGATTATTTTTTTCAGTAGAATGCTCTTCAGGCAGATACTTTACGTTCATGCAAAATATCGGAACAGTGTTGTTTGCTTATTGTCTCTGTTTAAGGACTTGTACTGAGTTCGGTAAAAAACCTGAATCAAAATCTTTTATTACTTTACTATCGTAATCTTCATAATTTAAATGATTTTTATTATATTTAGAAATACTTGATCAATATGCTGATTTTAATGTTGTCTACAAGAAGTGGCTCCAATTTCATAGTTTGTGAAGGTATTAAACCAAAACCTGTGGAAATTCTATGAAACCACTTGTATTACGTCGGGTTTTGACTGCAGTTACTGGAATTTTTCCTTCTTTCTTAAAATTTGGTAGCTGGTTTAATATTCTGTAAAGAGGACACCAACCTAGTGCAATGTTTTTAATTACCAGTGTCAGAAATAGTCAAATGTTCTCATAAAGCTCTGACATCTGTAAATTAATTTGGTCAGGCCAGATTTACAACTGAGTAGGTTTGACTTGTATTAATCAAGGGCATCTTGCTCTTCAGTAACTTGCTTTGTTAGAGGATTTTCTCAAAATTTTCTTCTGACTCAGAGATATTTGAGCTTGAGGAAAAAAAATATTTTGTAATGTCTCTTTTTCCATCACACTTATAAAGTGGCTATTGTCCATTAAAAGTACATCTTGAACAAGAATTTAAAAGACTAATGAAATAAGGTCAGGGAGAGAATGGTTGAGCAGTTGCATTATAAGACTTTTTCTCAGCCAGGTTGTATCTCTGTCACCAGTCTGGTAAGCTCTGGGAAAAAAATAACTAATTTATTCCCCCTCCTTTTAGCCTCACCTTCCACCTTCATTTATCTCCTAAGCTACTTGCAGAGGTTCTAGATTTTTGGGAGATATTTTTCTTCACAGAAAAGCTGGATTAAACAGCTTTAACCTGTGCTGCTTGAGCCTCTGTAGTATCTTCATTCTTTGTGATGCGACAAATTGGGCTTTTTTAAGCTGCTCTAATCCCCGTGACACGTTTTGGCATCAGACCTGTAAAACAGTTAATCAAGCCCAGCTGAGGTGATGCTGCTGAGTAGGAAGCAGTACCTGAGGGGAAGGGAGCCGGGTGCAGGTGGGGGCAATGCAATTTCCTGCCTGGCTGTGATGCTCTCAGTCTACTACATCAAAAAATGGGGTTTGGAGGCAGCTGTCCAGGAGGAGTAGCTGAGAAGAAAAACTTTTTTGTTCTTTTGGTGATTTTTTGGTTTGTTTTTTTTTTTCTACTGTACCTCTTTAGAAACAAACTGTGGTCTTAAAGACATTCATGGGAGAATACAGCCCTCTACACAAGAGGAAGGTACATAAACAATATCACATGTATTCTTTTTGGTGGTGTTGAATTAATCCTTTTTCCTGGTACCATTTAAATTGTTCTCAATAGTTCAGCTCTTATATGTGTATACTCATTATTACACCAAGTAGTAGAAATAGAATTAATAATGTGTGCTGTGACATTTCCACAACAATGAAAAGTGAATATTTATATTTTTAAGGCAGTGGCATGTTTTATTCTAAAGTATCAATGTCTCTATCACGGTTTGAATGCTTGTAGGTTCAGGTTCAAATGATGATTCTCTGAATCCATGTGAACTCTGCATTCAGGATAGCATAGCAGGATAGTTTTAATTTACATTTTTATTGCAGTACTGATTGAGGAACTGAGTGCTTCTCCTGTATTGATGCATTTATAGCACAGTGTGAAAACTGGTGCCACCTTTCGCTGATATTGCTGTGACTTTATTTAATCTGCACAAATTAGGTCCAGTTCTGAGAAATACTGCGTGTTCTAAGGTTAAAGTGAAGCCTCTGAAACCTAGAGACTTTTACTTAGAGAATCAGGCTGCAAATACCTTTACACTTGTACAAATCAGGTTGAGGGATCTGAACGCTAGCCTTGAAAACTGACCCCAAATCACAAGGATTGTTAGGCTGAAAAAAGGAGAAATACTGTTAATCATCAATTATTGCACATTCACTGAACTTGAGTCCTCACTTTTCACTGAACAAGTTTTTCAGAGGCCGCATGTGCTAGTAACGCTATTTTGGAATTCTAAATTACTTCCAGCATTTATGTTAGTTTTGAGGCTTTAGTTATCATCAGTCAGTTACTAATTTCAAAGCAAAATATGGTAATGGCTTTGAAAAGTCATGAAAGACTACAAGGACCTTCTTAAGTTTTCTGTGTAGTAAGTAGAGCTATGTTTAACAAAACTTTTGAAAGGATGAAGAATCCAAGCTGACAAGGAAGAGAGCCTGGATTGACAGGGAAGGAAATAAGAATTGTTACGATGTATTGCTGTACATGTGCATTTCTGGAAAGTAGAATGAGGAGGAAACAAGACTAAAAAAGAAAATATGTCAGTTTGGGGAGGTTTCACGTTAATTACTTCTGGAGCTAGGAGATTGAATTTGGTGGGTCCCACAATCAGTTTCTGAGGTCTGTTCTAGAGAGTGGTCCCCCTGAAGTGTGGTTCTGACAAATTGCAGTAGCTAAACAATGTCTTAAGAGAAACCTGTTGTGACAACCTAGAAAAATATGTATCGTGTATATTTAAAATGGGTAGGTGGGGTGTATGTTGAGTTTCTTTTATACATAATTGGAAAAACAGTATTTTAATTAATATAATTTGTAAAAGTAAATTTGTTTTTTATTTGAAGCTTTACTGGCAATTGAAATGAATTAAGGTGAATCTGAAAGAAAATGTGTTGGTTTCATAGAAATGATGAGTCCAAATAGTGTTTCAGGAGTGTCTGCAACTTGATGTGTGTTTGAGCCCTCCTAGAGGCAGAAGATTCAGTTTGGACTGATGTCAAATAAGAGAAGAAAGGGAGCAGTAGTACAACAGTTTGTGGTTTTGTTAATAGATATTTGGTTGTCGCATCCCTTTTCAGTTCTTGAAAGAAAAGAACTGGGTATTGAACTCTGGAAAATGGATGGGTATGAATCTTTACTTGATAAAGCACTTAGACAAATGCACAGGGAGGTAAGAGCTGGCATTTCTTGGTATCCCAGGGAGATACACGCTTTCGCGTGCTTCTTTATTCTTAGGTACAAAGTACTCATTGAACAATGTGCATTAAATAACTTCTCTGTAATAAATAATTTGGTAGAGAGCAAAATATGGATTTCCGTGACTCTGGAAACAACTGTCAGTTTTAAGTCAAGAGTATTAAATTTTACAGACTCCAAAGTCACATGAATACTTCTGACCAGTGACACAGTGGGAATTGGTAGTTTCAAAGTAATACTTTTATTAGTGTAGCTTTGGGTGATGATCCACAATTCAAGAAGATTATGACAGTCTTTCAGTTATTTGACCAAAACTTTATTGGTACTGTTTACCTGTCTTTAATTTTTCTTACTAGGGTTTTTGTTTGTTTGTTTGTTGGGGTTTTTCTAGCATGATGAAGGAGAATAGCAGTAGAACCACGAGGTAAGATATCTTCAGCCTTTTGTGGTTTGGGGTGGCGGGAGGGGAGGAGGTTGGTTATTTGTTTTCTGAAAAAATAGTATTGTAGTTGCCCTAGACAGAGTACCTAGGTCTTCAGAAGCTTTCTTGGTCCCATCTGTAAACGTTTTGTATGACAAGACCAACATAACTCAAATGAGTAATTTTCTTGTCTTCAGGGAAAGGGAGGCACATCAGCAATCCAGTGTTCACTGTCTATTACGCCAGATAATACGCAGTGATTAGCTGTAGGTAGGTGGGTGGTTTGGGGTTTTTTTGTTGTTGTTTCCGCACTCTCCCCAGCCCCTCTGGAATGATACTGTAACTTCTATATGTGACATCTCTTCCAGTTCTAGATGCTAATGCTCAACCATAAAATGATTTTTGATATACTGAAAGCTTTGCCTCTGGGGCAAGGTTAAAAAACAGCTTCGTTAATCACAGTACAATGTCAAAAAGTATCTTCCAAGTTAAATTTCTTTCCGTGAATGGGTTATCATGTGGAAGCGTAGAAAAAGGTTTTTGAGGCTAACTTAATAAATTTAGCCTTGAAGGTTCTGCATACAGAGGCACCAGCTAGTTTTTAAACACAGATAAGTGTTCATGTGGTTATATGCCTGTCTGACAAAGAATGTATTAGTCTTTGCTCTCTCCTTGACCCATGTTTTTGTTGATATAATAAAAGATATGCTAGCAACCAGGTATTTCTAGCAATTTAGACTGTTTTGTTTTTCCTGGGGGTGTCACAGTATAGGGGTGTTCTGATGTGGCATTATAGCACAAGACATAAATCCTCCAGGAGTCTTCAGGTACTTCATAGCCATTTGCTGTTCCTGAGGCTTTACCTGATGAGTGAATTTTCTCTTAGTGTGGTGTCACAGAGCTTTACACCTAGGACCTAGAATGCTGACACTGGGGGGCTACTGTTATGTAGCGGTGACTAGCCCACACTTGTTTATCCATTTTAAGGTCCTAAAAAAATTAGACCAGTATATTCAGATTCTCTAGATAATGATACAGGAGCTGCTTCTCCTTTCACTGGAGTATTGAATGACTACTTTTAAATGCAAGAGTATCCAGGTCGTTTTTCTACCTGATTTTTTTTTTTTAAATGATTCACAAGTTAATGTCAAAGACAATTTATGATGTTGACATTTTCTTTAAACAGTAGCAGGTCATAAGAGATGAAGTACAAAATTGTCTTAGGATGTTCACATGAAATATTTCATATCTCTCCTGCTGCTGTGGATTCTTAATGAATGTTTTTTAAAATGTAGAGCTGGGAAAGAGCAATACATCTTTGCATAAAATTGAATTGCAGAGATAGTCCTGGTACATTTCTTTTCTTTTTCCCAATGGAAATGGTGGTGGATTCTCATACACGATGAGATGAAATGAAGCAAGGAAATCAGGAGATGGGCATGGATGAGCAGGGAGGTTCTGAAAAAGTTCAAGTGGAAGAAGGAAGTTTACAGTGCGTGGAAGAAGGGACTGACTACTTGGGAAGATCACAAGAATGTGATTAGAGTATGCAGGGGTGAAACAAGGAAAGTCAAAGCCTCCTTGGAATTAAACCTGGCAAGGGATGTCAAGGTCAACAGGAAGGGTTTCTTCAAGTATATGGGAGGCAAAAAGAAAACCAGAGAAAATGTTGTCCTGCTGTTGCCACGGTGACAGAGGATGCAGAGAAAGTGGAGATGCTGATTGCCTTCTTTGCTTCAGTCTTTACTGTTCAAACTGGCCCTCAGGAGTCCCAGACTTTGGAGGTAACAGAGAAAGTGTGGACAAAGGAAAACAAAGGAAAACTTGTCCTTGCTTGAGGAGGATCAAGTTAGAGATCAGTTAAGTAAGCTGAATATCTACAAGCCCATGGGTCCTGATGGGGTGCACCCCCGAGTGCTGAGGGAGCTGGCAGAAGTCATTGCTGGGACACTTTCCATCATCTTTTGAAAGGTCCTGGAGAACAGGCAAGGTGCTTGAAGACTGGAGGAAAACAGATGCCACTACAGTGTTCAAAAAGAGCATGAAGAAAGACCTGGGAAACTACCTGGGTGAGGCCAGTCAGCCTCACTTCCATCCCTGGAAAGATGATGGAACGGCTCATTCTGGGCATCATCTCAAAGCAAATGGAGGAAAAGAAAGCTATCAGAAGTAGTCAACATGGATTCACGAAAGAGAAGTCGTGTCTGACTAATCTGATAGCTTTCTACAATGGTATGACTGGATGAGGTGAGGGCAGTGGATGTTGTCTACTTTGACTTCAGCAAATCTTTCAACACCGTCTCCTACAGCATCCTCATACGTAAGCCTAGGAAGTGTGGCTTAGAAGAATGGACAGTGAGGTGGATTGAAAACCGGCTGAAAGAGAGAGCTCAGAGGGTTGTGATTAGGGGGACAGAGTCCAGTTGGAGGTCATTAACAAGTGGTGTTCCCCAGGGGCCAGTACTGTGTCCAGTCGTCTTCAATATTTTCATCAGTGACCTGGATGAAGGGATAGAGTGTACCCTCAGCAAGTTTGCTGATGACACAAAACTAGGAGGGGTAGCTGACACACCAGAGGCTGTGCCGCCATCCAGTGAGACCTGGACAGGCTGGAAAGCTGTGCAGATAGAAGTCTAATGAAGTTCAGCAAGGGCAAGTGCAGGGTGCTGCACCTGGGGAGGAATAACCCCTGCACCAGGACAGGTTGGGGCTGACCTGCTGGAGAGCAGCTCTGTGCAAAAAGACCTGGGAGTCCTGGTGGACAACAGGATAACCATGAGCCAGCAATGGGCCCTTGTGGCCAAGAAGGCCAATGGCATCCTGGGGTGCATCAAGAAGAAGAATGTGGCCAGCAGCTGGAGAGAGGTCACAGCATTGTCACTCTCATATTATTTTTCAGTCTGCTTTAGAATATATTCTTAACCCATGTTAAGGATTGACTGGTGCCTTCAGCTTCCCACTTCTTAAATTATGAAGCCCCAATGGTCACAGGAGAATAACGAACTTCTGATTTATAGCTGAATAGTAGCTGATCTCTGCAATTATTCCTGTTAATGCATCACAGTACATAAAGAACAGTAGTCTCCAGTATTGTTTCTGTATATTTAGATCCAACGATAGATTTCTACATAGACAATAAATATGTAAAGTATGAAATACATATGGACTGCTACTTATGAGGAGTTGTAATCACGTTTGCAGCTTTTTTGACCTTCTAGTAAAAGCTAGCAAGAACGCCTCTGCTCAGGAGACTTTTCCTTGATGATATTCTTTTTGTCCCAAGGGGAAGAAAAGTTTTCTCTCTTTTATGATTGTAGTTTGAAGGTGAGTTATGTTTTGGCAAAGTTTCAAAGAAGCAAATCTGCTGAATCACTGGAATCTTGTCACATAATGCTTATAAGCAAATCTTATGAGCAATGACTGTCTTTTTT
This sequence comes from Gallinago undulata, assembly GCA_026546715.1. NCBI lineage: Eukaryota > Metazoa > Chordata > Aves > Charadriiformes > Scolopacidae > Gallinago > Gallinago undulata. The sequence continues at coordinate 17,847,126 of JAOTQQ010000041.1, forward strand.
TTTTTCTGCAGATGACATTAAAATATCTGTAAATGACTTTATTATCAAGGCAACTGCAGTTACTCTGAAGGTAAGTGAATAACTGGCTTTAACAAAATACGTTTCATAGTAAACTCCCAAGAGGAGTATTTTTTGAGCCTATGTGGAGATATGAATGCAATAATATCAAAGCTTGTAATTCTATATTTCTTATTGTCAGGGGTTTTTTTTTAAGCTTTACAGGTAAAATTCTCAACACTGTCTATACTGTGGACTGTAAAAATGACAACTTCTTAGTAAAGATCCACTTACTACAGTTATCATTTGCAGGCAATGATAGATGCTTTGTCAGCAATTGGCAAGATAAGTCTTCTATTCTTTGCATCTTATTTTCTCTTAGAGTTGTAAACAAATGTTTATTGAAGTCTTACACCAATCTTGTGTATTGGGTCAGATGCATTCTGATAGCATATTCAGTGACCTCTGCTTTGAATTAAAAATTCTTCAGGCAATCAGTCTTTGCTTATTGCTAAGACTTGTCATTGTTCCCTTTGTCAATGTAAAAGTTAAGCGATTGCAATAAATCCTGACCTTAAGACCTTAAATTTCATTAGTGCCTACATCCTCTGGGTCACACTGTAGAGGCTTCACAGTCCCTCTAAGCTGTCTGTGTGTTCACCGGGTAGAACTGAGTGCCTTGCCTTCCAATGTAGTCAATTGTTCTGCTTAGAAAACGCTCCCAGTGCCACTTCATTTTTTGAAACTGAAAGATCTCAGAGATATTTCTTTAGGAGAACTCCCCCACTCATAGTCCAGAGTGTCTCAAATACAATCACTTGGAAAACATAATGTGAAATTAATCTTACTTCCAAACTTATGAAAAGAACGAACTGTCGTGTTTTCACTTTACATGCAGAGTGGTTTTGGTTTAAATTGGTTTGCACTTAATTTTAAAATAAGTCATAGATGGGAGTTCTGACCAGCCTTAAGGCCAGTATTTTTAAGTTTTGTGAGGAAACGGTGTTACTGATCACTAACAGCTGAAAAAGATCTCTGTCATGTAGAAAGATAATTAAGGGGGAGACATGCTTTGTCCTGTAACTATCCTATGGAGTTTGCCCTTGTCATCGAGGCAATATGTGACAATGAATCAATGCAGATTTTGAAGCAGTGCAGTATTGCCACGGATTTGTTGCCTATACCTTCCTGATTGCACAGTGATCACCCCTTCTAGCTATATGGTAAATGTCTAGAAAAGCTAAACTTCTCTGTTATTTTATCATTTGAGCAGTGGGGTCTAAAAGCTGTGGACAGACAAGATAAAGCAAAATAACGATCTAGACTAGATGTGTTACCTCACAATATAAAACCATCAGAAAGGGAGTGAGAGCCATCTTTCTCATTTGCCAAAATTATTTTATCTATTTGAAAAGGGGTGGAGGAAGTTACATTTAAGTTGGGGAACTATTCTCATGGATGTGTGGAATTAAGAGAAAACACTATACTGGAATGGACTTGATCTAAATATTAATGTGTAATATTTAGTGTGTAATTGATCTAAACTTGATCTAAATATTAATGTGTATTTGCAGGTGTTACAGATTTTGACAGGAAATAGGCAGTATTCTAGGCGGTTTCATAAGCAACTGCCTGAGAGATAAACTGGAAAAAAACTTCTGAAGTTATTCTATACCAGAAACAGAAGGAGGCGTTAAATGGGAGTTTGTAAGGTGTGAACATATCTAGAAGCTGCTTTTTGTGGCCTAATGAGGCCTTACACACGGAAATAGTGACATCCAAAAATCACTGTGAATTGATAGGCGTGAGTATGGATTAACAAATCTCTGCACCAGAAAGCAGGTGAAAGGAACAGGAAACAGAGAGGAATGAAAGATTAAGTTTTGTTATTTTTCTGCTCTACACAAAAAGACAAGTTAAGAAAAATAATCGGATTTAATCCTAGTTTACAATTCATCTATATGTGAAAAATTACTTGAATACAAGCATTCAATGTACTTCTTACTACTTACTACATAATAAAAGTAGTTTGTTATTTGTGGGGTTTTTAAATTGTTGCATGAAACTTTAAAATATGAGTAGCTTCCTGTACATTTAACTGTTAAGTTGCTTTACTGTACCTTGAAGGACCATACATATGACTTCTGAATGTTGTTCGTTGCCAATATTTAAAACAAGGTTTCCTTATCTACCCTTACAAAATGACCTAACTGATTATTGCGGTAAATGATTTTTCTTTCTGACAGACAAAAATATTTAGTCTGTGATTAGATTTGTATTCTTTTTCCTAGTTTTTTCCAGCAGGATTTCTTGTATAATACAAAATTTGAATCTTGAACTTCAGGATCAGATAGTTCTATGCTGCGGACAAGAGAGTCATCTGTAGTGTGTCATTTTTAACTTTCAAGAAAATCAATAAACAGCCTAGTAAATGATAATGCATATGGCTTTGCAAAATCAGTGCATCTATGCTTACAAATGAGTTGGTGTTCCAGGTCTGATTTTGAGAACCTCAAGTTTTTGTGCATTTGGTTAGAAGAAATTCTAACCTGTGAACCCTGGGAACTACTGTTGTGTCAGCCTCACCTCTGTGCCTGGAAAGATCATGGAACAGCTTCTCTTTTGAAGCTATGCTAAGGCACACGGAGGACAGGGAGGTGGTTTGAGATAGAAGGGCTTCGCCAAGGGAAAGTCCTGTCTGGACAACCTAGTGCTTTCTATGATGGACTGACTCCATCAGTCACCACCATCCTTCTCTCTAAATTGGAGAGATACAGATTTGATGAGTGAACTGTTCAGGGGAGGGGGAATTGGCTGGATGGTCACATCCAGAGAGTAGCAGACAACAGTTCTGTGTGCAGATGGAGATCAGTGACAAGTGGTGTGCCTCAGGGGTCTGTATTGGGACCAATACTGTTTAATATCTTCATCAGTGACCTAGACAGTGGGATCAAGTGCCCCCTCAGCAAGTTTGCAGACGACACTAAGCTGAGTGGTGTGGTTGACATGCCTGAGGACGCCATGCAGAAGAAGCTGGATAAGCTTGAGAAGTAGTGGGCCTCATGAGATGCAACAAGGCCAAGTGCAAGGTCCTGCACCTGGGTCAGAGCAACCCCTGGTATCAATACAGGCTGAGGGATGCAGGGGTTGAGAGCAGCCCTGCCAGGAAGGACCTGGGGGTAACTGCTGGATGAAGAGCTGGACATGAGCCAGCAATGCACACTTGCAGCCCAGAGACCTCCCCTGGACTACTGCACCCAGATCTGGAGACTCTGGAGCCCTCAGCACAGGAAGGATGTGGACCTGTTTCAGCACATCCAGAGGAGGGCCACAAAAATGCTCAGAGGGCTGAAGCATGCCTCCTGCAAGGAAAGGCTGAGAGAGTTGGGGGTGTTCAGCCTCAAGAACAGAAGGCTCTGGGAAGAACTTATTGTGACCTTTTGGTACTTAAAGGGGCCTATCCTATTGCCTTGTTGCAAATCTATCCTAGCATTTGTTTGGCTACTAAAAAAAAAAAAAACAAACCTAAAAAAACAACCAAACCAAAGAAATACCCCAAAAATGACCAAAAGCCAACAGTTTTAACCCAGTATGCCAGGAAATAAGTTCATGGTCAAGCTCTTGTCTAAACTACTTTCTGTTTTTCAGGAATATATGTGGAACGTACTGGCTTTAAAAAGAAAACCCTTCTCCGCACCCCAAACTTCAGTGGTGTGAATACATTCACAAGTTTAAATTCAAAGCAGTTTAATCGACTCCTCTGAGCACTGATCAAATCATGTTTTCTTAGTGATTTCTTTCTGAACAATGCAAGACCAATGCTCTTCTAGCTTGAATGAGCTGAGAGTGGCTGGTTTGACAGTTTGTGATTGGTTGGCAAGCACCTCAAGATACTGGTTATATCAGTTCGTTAACATGCTAAATTTCTTCACAGTTCTTAGGATCACAAGTCCAGTGACCTTTGGCTTGGTCTTGCCATTTCACAGCCAGAGGTTTGTACCAGTGGGCTCACCAGACAATGGACCATTAGAACAATTCTGGCTTTCTGGAACACGGAGGGGGGAGTAAGGCTGGAGGAAGGAATGAAAGCTTCCAGGCTGATAGGCACGAGTGGTTGGGCTTAGCAACAGCAGTCACTGGAGCAGACATCCTTTAAAAATAAACACTATTTCATTGCTGAAGTGATGGGAGAAATACACTGTCTGGTCTACATCAAAATTAAGACTGTTCTAATCATATTGAAGTTGATAGGAAAAACTCCTTGTCCCTGCCATCTCCTTTGGATACCTTATGTAGAGTCATACTTGCACAACGTCCAGTTGAAGGCATCTGTCATCTGTGTATACTATGAGACTTGCAGGGTATTACACCATATTTTTTAAATTCTCTATTTTATTTTTCTATTTTTCTACACCATATTTTTCTATTTATTATTCTTGGAGTGAAGTTAGTTTTGATAGAGATAATGTGTGTCTCCCATACCTTTTTTTCTGGAATACCTTCTCCACAATTAAGTCAAATCCCTAGTTCCTAATTTCTCTAAAGTCACTAAATCCTAAACTTCGATTTATTGGAAGTAACAGTGAGTATACCTACAGCGTATTCTAGTTGTATCTTCAATTGTTGAGAGTCATCCTTGAGGCACAAATTGAAAACAACATGTGGATACAGTATCCATTTCCACGCTTTTTAAGTCAATATCCTGTGATTTATACTGGGGAAGAAATGACACTGCTTTGTAACTGCATGCTGGGCATCTGAGTGGTGGTACCAGTCATTCCCGAAGGAAGTAGGCTTTTGTTAACTTTTTTCTCAGCAGCAGCAAAAATCCTTCTGGTTCCCCTGCCATTTTCAGTTCCTGGAACATACATTTGGGCTTTTTGACGAAGTAAGTTTAAATAAAATAAAATAAAAATGGTGTGCGTCTATTCTTAGACCCTCACAGTAATTATTATTTTGGTCTTGCTTGCGATCTGTTCTTTTGTCTCCATTTACAAACAGTAATTAATTTGGTGTATGTCTGTACATAACTACATGTCTTAAAGGATTTTTATTTTTCTTGATAGTTGATTGCACCATACCTCTTTTAACAGCTGTCTTTTTTACTTTCTATGTCTTCTAGCAAATGCCAGATGTGAATGTAACCTGGGATGGAGAAGTCTGCAGGCAGATGCAGTCTATTGACATTTCTATTGCTGTGGCAACAGACCGAGGTCTCATTACACCAATCATAAAAGATGTTGCTGCAAAGGGAATAAAGGAAATTGCTTCCTCTGCAAAGGTAGGTCTTAAATTAAAGTAGGCTAAGGAATATAGTAGCTGTACAGTTTTTTGTAGCAGAAAATGTAGCGTGACCCAGATACACATTAGTAATAGCAAAAACACTTTCAAAATTAATCTAAAGCACTTTCAGCATTTCTTAGACTTCAAAATTATTAATTTTTCAACTCTGCTAATTTTTAATTAATGGTAACTTACACATCATGTTATTTAGTTGCATGCTGGCTAGACTGTTTTAAAAATAAACTTGTACAGGCTTCTGCAGTTTAATGTAACTGTATTTCTTTAATCCTTGTGAGAAAGCTAGGTACTGCTAATTTCTGTAGTATTTCTGGTCTTTGGGTTTGAGTTTTTGTTTTTTGGGGGAGGTTTTTTCCACTCTTTCCCTGAAATTTGCTTGTAGCTGCTTGTGTTACTCTATATGCAGTTACATTATGGCATTTATTTCTGCCTGCATTTCTTCAATATGCAGTTTAGTTGAGAATGAGACTAATGAGCAGAATTTTGTGTAGACCACGTGCCAGATGGAGTGACTCGAATCTGTGGCAATTGCTGCCAGCCACAGAAGTAGTGTTTTGTGGCAAGCAAAAATACAATGAATGATGAAATACACCAATCCATGCCTTTTTTTTTTGCTATTTACTGAGTGCTAATTAAAGGTCTGATCTGAGGAATACAATGGAAGTAGTTCCTAGTTAATAAAACTGTCACAAAACCAGACACAGGCTGCACTTTGTACATTTTTCTTTTCCCGAAAACTACAGAAATTGTAATAGTCTGTGTGGGCTGAGGGGAGCAATCAACAGTGTCATAGCAGAAAAAGGCGTAAGTGTCCTGCCACAAAACATTTATAGTTGAATGTTTTTAAGATTTTTTTTTCCAGTTGACGCTGCATACTTCATGATGAATGTGTTGCTAAAGCAAATCCTTTTATTAATATAATAGTCAGCCAAGAAGGAAGGTCAGCTGACATTATGTTATTCTGTGATTAATGATAGAATGACAAGAAAAGCAGCTTTATGAGAAGATGTATAGTCTGTGCTTTAATTCTTCTCCCCAGTACCTGTGATACTGTGATGCAGTGTTACAAACCTCTCTTCCCATAAATTCCAGTGTTCTGCAGTTCCCTTGATGGGAACGTGCACTTCCATTATATTTAATAAAACTGTGACAAAGTTAGTATTCTCCTTTCACTTCAATGCAATGTGTGTAACGTAGGTCACACTACGCAGTATCAAAGTCTTTGAGTCACATAGATTGCAGGTGTCCACACCAACATAATTTTGCTTTTCAACTTTTTCAGTGAATTATTGAATAGCTGACGTGCACATGTGGGAGGCACAAACTGAAACTGCAGCTGCTTCTCTGCCAGTCTCTCTGTAGTCATGTGCATCCTAATACCATATTTTCATCGTTCAAATAATGCAATTGCATATATGCATTACGCTCATGTTGACCCTGTTGTGTGAAAGCTGTTCCCATGGCTCTTATCTTCTGGTACAGTAATTATTCAAAGTTGAATAAAAACCTAAAATAAAATTCAGTGTATCCTTTTACCTTTTAAATTCATAATAAGGGTGTCAAAGTTTTGTAAAACTTGGTTTAAGCTTGAGTTATTAAGTGGGCGATTCATCAGAATGAGATTCTCTTAAACTTACTGGTGTTTATTTCTAAGCTGAAGTCACTGCAGCTGTTAAACTTCCATGGCCTTTCGGAACACTTGCTTGAAAGATGTTTAGAAATGGATACAGGGAAGACACTTGTTTCCTCTGACCATCACAGTTATAATATAACATGAAAAAGAATAATCCATGTCACAACTATAACTTCTAATCAGCACATCTGTGTGGAACTTTATCTTGTAATGACTCTATTTCCCTCCGCGTGTAAACAAAAAGGTCTCAATTCAGTCATGGTTTCCACTTACTAACTCTGGTCTTTAAAGACAGGGATGAATGTTCCTAGAAACTACCTCTTGGTAGGTTGAATTAAGTAGCTGACAGGATATTCATAGAAGACATGTAGAAAAACCCTGAAAAAACACAACGTGCGATTCCTGGAAAGCAATCTAGAAATTAAAAAGGGAAAAAAAAAATAATAATCAATTCCTAGAAAGAACATGGGAAAAAATCCTAGAAAACAGTAGTAGGATTTCAAAAAAACAGGGTAGAAAATTCCTAGAAAACAGCAAGAATTCAAGGAATAATCTCATCAAAGAAAGTTTCACAAATGTGATATATTGCTTTTTTCATCTTGTGATAAAGTATATTATTTTTGTTAGATTTTTTTTATTCACTTCCACCAAAATTTCCCTAACATAATTGAATATCAGGAAACTATCAATAGTTTTATTATTTTTACCAGAAGAATGAAAAAATAAACAGACTGTGTTGATTTTTATCAGTCTTTCCAGAAACTGATCTGAATCTGTTTCCCTGACTGTGCTTTCAGAAACAGTCGGGTTTGCAGCATGACGACATCTTAAGAGAAGTGTCACAGCGCACCTTTTTCCATCTGTGGAATAAATATGATAGAAGCCAAACACATTAAATGTATTCCATATGAGTTGATAGATATCTGTCCTGCATGTCCACTGCAGTCTTTGCTGTCAGTTGAAGAGCTCCTCATTTTGCAAAGGTTGCTACTAAGGGAGCACGCTTCCAGTAACGACCTTTTCATTAGGTAGTCACAGGACGTTAGGAACCAGCTGGTGGCTGACCACCCACTAACGAGTGCCATTTCTCTTGAGGTCCACTCAGTTCTTTCTTCCTTATGTAACAACCGCCGTAAGAATTATTTGTTCTGATTCCCACTTCTTCCATTGAAGGAGACCTCTGAGCTAGAAACATTTTAGGTAGGGATAAAGTTCTTTTTCTCTATGATATTATCTTAGAATTTGGTATGAACTTACTGGGCTGTATTTTGAATAAATGAAGTAGAAAAGTCTCACAAATGAAATGGTGATTACAGGATGGGTGGGGTTTAAGATAGCTGAATGCTTAGCTAGAAGAAAGAAATTCTCTCAATCTGCTAGCAAGTTCTGTAGTGGCACGTGGCAATTTCTTTAAATATGTTAAGAAGAATACTGTGTATTTCTCATCAGTATTTTGCTAGATATTTTTATCATCTGAAAACACTGGGGAGAACGGTGATTCCATTGTGAAAACTGAATCCAGGCTTGTAAGATAAGAGAACAGCTTTTATTGAACAGCCAATATCATTCAGAAAATGAACTTTTGCATCCTAGTGCCTTTGCCAATCATTGCAACTACACAACGTTGCTGAGGTACTTCCCTAATTCCAAAAGCAGGTGACTTTTTAATGGCTATATGGTACTTAAAATTTCTTTTTGAATTAAAAGGAATTAGTCTATTACATCACTTTCTTTCCTCTCTCCTCTTCTTTCATTTTCCTTAGGCTCTAGCAAAGAAAGCAAGAGATGGAAAACTGTTACCAGAAGAGTACCAGGGAGGATCTTTTAGGTAAAACTCTCTAGCAGCATTCCATACATGCTGTGTGGGTTCAGATCTGTTTTATCCTTGGTTATTCTGCCTTTTAAAATCTTGCTCTGTTTAGGATGAAAATCCATGGGATGATTCTGAGGGCCAAACTCTGGCTGTTTTCTGTATCAGGGGAAATAATTATCTTGGTACAGTTTTATTTCATCTGAGCCTGGTGTGAAATCCATGTTTTTCATACCAAGACTGATATGATTTTTATTTTTGCACCTGATTTTTGCTAATTACAGAAGACTATTGGGTTTTTCTTTTTTTTTTTTTAATTGCATTCTGTCATTAAGAAAACCCATTGATAATAGTTTCTAAATAAATATTTTCGGAGGAATGTTTTGGCGGAGATATTGAAGCAGACTGTGATACCTAGTTTGTCTTCAATTAACTGTGCAGAGGAATGTATCTAGAGGGGCAAAGAAAAGATACAGCAAAGTTGTTGTGTTAGCTCTTATAGTTGACTTTGAACTGACATTAAAAATTAGTAGATCAATTTTAAATAGTAGCATATACTTAGTAAATATTTTTCTACAAAGGGTACTCCACAAAAAGAGATTATCTCAGTGATGAGAAATAAATGGCATGTGTAAAACATTAGCATAAATGTATCAATGCAGTTGCACAATTAATTTCTCACTCCAATTTTCTAAAACTTACTGTACTGTATTTTATGATGGTATCATCAAGCAACACTATTTTATTAACAATAGCTTAGCTCACTTTTTGTCTTTTTTTTTTTTTAAAAAGCTAATTCCGAATTTTTATGTTAATCATATCTCCTAGAATAGCTAATTTGTGGTGAGAGTAATACTACAGACCTCTGCAGAAACATTGCTGTCATGTGCGTGCCTGGGTTGCAGCTGCCTGGAGTACATGGCGCTCCTGCTGGAGGAGTGCTCAGAAAAAATCTCTAAGCCTTTCAGCAGAAAAGCCTTTCTGGGCAATCCTGCTTCAGCATGGGAGTTGGACTAGATGATCTCTGTGGTCCCTTCCAACTCTAAAAATAATTCAGTGTAAAAATGTATGGAAATGCGGCAGTGGAGGCTTGGATGTGTTCATCAACACCAATGGCCCCCTGAGTGTGAATAACTGCACATTTCACTGGGAACAGATGGCAGTGGTGATGTGTGGCCCGCCACTGATGATGTGACCCACTGGATGATCTGCTCAGCCTGGTGGCCGAGCTGTGAGAGAAAGTAGAAAGGTTAAGGAGCGTCAGGGAGTCTGAGAAAGAGATGGACTAGTGGAGCTGTGCTCTGCCCTCTGTGAGACAAACAGGAACAGAAACGAGGGAAAACCACCAACCTAAGATCAAGGGTATAGAATCATAGAAGAATCATAGAATCATTTGGGTTGGAAAAGGGACCTTAAAGATCATAGAGTTCCAACCCCCCTGCCCTGGGCAGGGACATCTCCCACTACACCAGGTTGCTCAAAGCCCCATCCAGCCTGGCCTTGAACCCCTCCAGGGATGGGGCAGCCACAGCCTCTCTGGGCAACCTGTTCCAGTGTCTCACCACCCTCACTGTAAAGAATTCCTTCCTAATTTTCTAATATGTTCCCTCTGCCAGGCTGAAAGCAGTAGCTTAAAGGAGAGCAGTGAATAGGGGCAAGTTCATACTTGGGACAGCAGGAGAATCCCCTCCTTGCCCAGCCCGCCCTGCCAGCTGCCTCGGTACAAGTATGAGGCTCTGGGTGTGGAAAGGATGATGACTGAGAAGTCAGTGTAGAGAGAGAGATAGAGAGATCCGACTGTAAAGAAATGGGACTTCTAAAAAAGTGTGTCGTGATCTCAAAAATCCCTAACTTGAGATTCTGAATGTGCCCAACTGAAATCCAGTTCAGATCTTTTTTTTTGACGTTAACAGGTTTGTTTGTCTTTGGGAAAGAATTAGGTTGTAGTAATCATTGACTGTACATGATTTCTTCTAGGGGATGTATAATTTCTGACATTGCTGGTAACTCTTTTCTCTTTCATTTAGTATCTCCAATCTGGGCATGTTTGGTGTCAATGACTTCACTGCAGTGATAAACCCTCCGCAAGCCTGCATCCTAGCTGTGGGCCGAGCGAGAACAGAGCTCAGGATTGTGGAAGATGAAGAAGGGAATGAGAAACTTGAGCAGCATCAACTCATGACAGTGACTCTTTCAAGTGATGGTCGAGTGGTAGATGATGGACTGGCTTCAAAGTTTTTGGAGACCTTGAAAGCCAACATAGAGAATCCAATGCGACTTGCCTTGTGTTAAACTCGGTGAAGATTCCTCTTTGTTTTGACAACACAGATAACTGTTACGTACTTGAGGTTGTTTTTCTGTTTAGATGAGTAAATAGTTACTGTGAAATGGACGTTCAAAGTGTTTAATTTATTGAATTAATATACAAAAATACTAATTTTCATGCTTTTAGTCTTTTGCAGTGACCAGGTTTGATACTGTAAGATAAAGATAAAGGACTTTAAAGTTAACATACTGTATTTCTTTAAACACTTAGCGCTAATGGCACGTAATGTTTGCATAGAAAAGTTAACTCCACTGTAAAGGAAAATTTAAAAAAACTTTATGAAATTTAAAAAATAATCATAGAATGCTTTGGCTTGGAAGGGACCTTTAAGGGTCATCTAGCCCAATTCTCCCTGCTGCAACGAGCTGGGACTTCAACTAGAACCGGTTGCCCAGAGCCCCTTCCAACATGACACTGAATGCTTCCAGGGACGGGGCACCTGCCACCTCTCTGGACAACCTCTTCCAGTGTTTCACCACCCTCACTGTAAAGAATTTCTTCCTTATATCTGATGACATCAGAAGATAACAAACACTTTTTCCTCCCTAAAACCCACTGAAAATGTTGTGCATTGTAATTTCTTTGAAAGCAGTGTCATTAAAGCCCCCGGTAGCAATGGTCGTGCGATGACCAGTGCCAGCTGTTCAGAGCCAGTCTCATTCTGTCGGAAGTGCTCCTTGCAAGCCCCTCTCAGTGCCACGCAGTTCATCCTGGCAGTTTCAGGTATGGGTTAATTGAAGTGGGGTTAATCTACTTCTGTATACTCTTGTATATATCCTTTCACTTCCTATGCAGTACTGCGGCACAACTAATAAAACTTAACTAGCAATCTACCCGGTCTTAATGTGTTTTTGAGTTTTCCAGATCAGCAGAGATTCTCATCATAGATCAGAAGCAAATAGATATTACTATCTTTACCTTGAAGGTTGCTTATAAGCAATCAAGCATTATCATTTAAGAAGTGTCCTAGCACCTAGAATTTCCTGTTCCCTAATACCTGTTTGTAGACTGCTGATTGCATTTCCTCTTTTTTTTTGTTTGTTTGTTTAAAGAGGTATTGAATTATATGTGAACAGTCACATAGTGCTTTGGTAAGTAAGAAAGATGGAAAGATGAAAACATATGGTTGTTCAGTGTATGTTCTTGTTTGTGTCCTTATGATGATGATGTTTTTTCATTTTTCTTAAAGTTTCCAAGTATTAGCCTGGAATGAAAAGAATAGTCCAATGAAATAAATAATGAAAAAATAGTCCAATGAAATGAATAACGAAAGAATAGTCCAATGAAAGATAGTCCAATAAAATGAGAATAATGTTCTGATAACCCTTCCTAAGTATTTTAAACGTTCTGATCCTTCCCTTTTAGTCTTTGTGTAGTAGATTAAGTTTTACAAACTCCTATTTTATGAATGTTTCCTTTTTTTAATTCAGCCAAACAACAGTTGAGTAGATTTCTCTGTTGGTTTTAAGAGGCAAGGCCAAACCCTTTGAGAATGTGTCATTTAAAGTAAAGCCCTAACAAACATGAAAAAAATATACCAGCTAGATATGTTTCTTGCAGGAGGAGGAGTGTATCCAAGACAAGTGTGATGTTGATCTCGAGATGCAAGGAAGATGAGTATTGCTGCAGAAGCTTAATTAAAGGGTGCTAGCACAATAGAGAAGTCTCTTCAGTGTGTCTCCTATCAGTTTCCTTCTGACTATAGTAATGTAGCATGAAAAATGAAATGTTCTATAGGAAGTGCATGAAGCGTGCTTTTGTCTTTTGCTGCATTTTGTAAATTACCAAAAATTTTTACCTTTTTTTTCCAATAAACTCTATTAATCAGCCTATTAATCTCTGCAGATAGAGCTGTTCATTGACTCATTCTTCAGCACTGAATCATCATTCAACCCTGAGATACTCCTCACTGGTGGCTTTGCTGGCTGTAAGCTTTGGTGCCATTGTTCTCGATCATTTCAGGTAATGAAAGACTTGTTTTAAAGGGAAAACTGAAATACAGAAAAGCCAGCAGAGGGCAGATTGAGCAGCCTGTTTTTCTGACATTGTCTGTCTTTTAGGTGTAAATATAGTCACTGAACTATTTAGTATGTAGATACTCTGCATACTAAATGTATGTAATACATTTACATGTAGATATTATTTCAAACTATAGCTTGATGTTTTGGTGTTTGGATTTGAAGTTATTCATGTCAGGTGCTTTCTGAAACAGGAGGGAATGGTAAACACTAACTTGCCTTGATTTGTTGGAATTGGAATCGGATGGAAGCCTCAGTCAGTGTATGACACTTCTGCAGAACTGGATCATAGAATATCTCAAGTTGTAAGGGACCCATGAGGATCATCAGGTTCAACTTCCTGCTCCTCCCAGGACTATCTAAAAATCAAACCGTATGACTAAGAGCTTCAACCAGATGCTCCTTGAACTCTGACAGGCTTGTCACTTCCCTGGGGAGCCTGTGCCAGCGACTGACCACAGGCTCAGTGAAGAACCTTTTCCAGATGTCAAATCTGAACTTCCCCTGATGCAGCTTCATTCCATTTCTCCTGTCCTGTTGCTGTTCACCAGAGAGAGGAGATCGGCACCTCCCCTCTGCTGCCCTCCTTGAGGAGGATGTAGGCTGCCCTGAGGTCACCTCTCAGCTGTCTCTAAGCTGAACAAAGGTGACCACAGTTGCTCCTCATAAGTCTTACCCTCAAGACCTTTCACCATTTTGGTCATCCTCCTGTGGCCACACTCCAGGACTTTAATGGTAATTGAGGTGCCTAAGTTTTAAACTTACAGCCTCTTGTAATTTCTTTTTTTGTAATCATACTTGAGTAAAGCAGGAGGAAGTTCATGGTAGCCTGCTGGAGATTTGTAGAAACATGCTAATCAGTAAATGTTCCGAGAAACACAGAAACTTGGGATTTGGGTGAAGCCCCATATATTGATAAAAGTGAGATGCAAGTTGTTTCCCGGAGCCTTGGCTGGCTACTTTGCGTAGTTATTTTACAAAATCTGCCTCACTTGTAGCTGTTTGCTTGATTTCAGTTTGCACTCCTGCCCTTTGACGTCATTTTGTCTTGTAGGTATCACAGTAGGTAGTTACTCAGATACAATAACCGTATTGTTCTTCCCTCTCTCCGCAGTATTTGTCTTACCCAGCAAGTTAAATATTTGTGTCATTATGAGAAATAACTAGCTGGAAAATGACAGACTTTTCTGTTTGTTCATTACCTGTACTAAGGAAAATGATTCATGCTGTGTCAATGAATGCCACTATTTATCTCCTTAAGGATTAGAGATCAAGAGAAGATTCTCTTTCACACCTTAGAAGTTCCTCTCACGTGGCCCGTACCTAGATAGGAAGGAAGGGCAGCTATGAACATTTTTATTTCTGCTCACAGTTGCATGAAGTATATCCTGAAGGGTTGGTGCAGCACATCTTCTCCCGCAGTTTTATGATTTTTGTGCTGTCTGTTAACATCCCTGCAACACGCTGCGCGTTGTGCTTTGCAGGGATAGGAGCGACTGAACCTTGTAGGATACTCTCTGTTAACCTAGTCATCAACCGACTCCTGTTTCAGCTACGTATGTTAAGAAAATACGTATAACTATGATAATTTTTCAACCTGGATGTGCTTTTAATTTCTTCCCTGCCAAATAAATTATAAGCTTAAATACCCATGGAGGCTTTGCAGCTGGTTATACTGGCTGTGTCATGTCCCAGCCTCATTAGCAGCACGCACTGCACTCCTCTACCTTCCAGCAGGCAGCACCACGCTGTTTCCTCTTCCTCAGACGAAAAACAGCAGCTATTATGGATCCCCTGTTTGATTGAGAAAGAAACTCTTCTTACACTCTTCTGAAGTGTGAGAATTCTGTCTTATAATGTAAATTTCTACCAAATATTTTGAGTGCAATACCTTGCTTACTCACTTGCTCATTTGGGCAAGGATTCTAGAGCACCTTTACTATTCACTTTATAGTGCAAGCAATACACAGATTCAAATGAAAATAACCTTCACGTTTTTTTCCCCCTAAGAGTGTTTAGACAGACAAGTCATGTACAGAATTATTTTGAAGTTAATTCACAAATGAACTGGCTATGGCTACAGAAATTTCTCAGATGTTAAAATACCTTGCATTTCCCTGTTGACAACTCTAGAAGAGTTACAGAATTTTCAGGCAGGTTAGAAGTCCTTCATCTGTCCCATCCCTACTTTGAATCTAGTCTAGCTATCATAGATTTCAAAGCAGGTGATGTCTTACTCAAGCTAATAACAAGGGCTAATGATTCTTAGTGACTCCCAGCCTGGAGCAGAAGAGGCATTTTGTACTAAATTATCCTAAACAATGCTCTAAGGCACCTCCTTGGCTGCTTTTGTGTGTGTCTGACAGGGTTCAACCACTGACAGCTGCAGAGGAAGGCCACAAACAGAGGGTCTAGGCTCTCTTACAGAAACGGGTAATGCTAATAAAGGAGAAGAAATGTGATTGTTGGCTCGTTTTCACAACATTTTGTTAATAGTTCCATTCCAATGTCTTTAGCCCCAGTGCAGCTGGTTTCACTGCCCCTGCCAAAGGAGAGGGTTGCAGTTTCACCACAACTGCTGCTGTGTTAATACTTTTGTTTTCAAACAAGACAGCTTTTCCCTACTGGGTGATGACATGATGACTGTGTTAATCATTACTCTGTGACACCCTTAGCTGTATTGTTTATTTTGGAGGGCAATCTGTATTGGGCAGGGTAGAAAAGATGAAAGAAAGTCAAAAGAAATTAGTTTTTTTCACCTGTACTTGAACGTCTTTCTTTGTGTAGATTGATAATCAATAAAATCGTTATAAAGGAATGCCTGGGTTGGTTTTTTTTTTAAGCTCTAAAGTGTAAGCAGGTTATCTCTGTCTATTTAACTGCCTCAAGCAAATTCTGGGGAAATAATATTTCAAAACTTTAATATTCCATAACAAAAAAGAAAGGGAATTTTATTCCTTGGCCCTCCTTTTAAAGTCCGTGTGCATGCTTTGCATGTGCGTATCTGTGTGTGCTGAGACGGACTGGCAGAGAGGGCCAGCTGCTGTTTCAGCCACACGTGTTGAAGCCTTTCAGGTCCAGGCTGCAGGATGAACAGAGAAGCTTCTCAATCCCGCTGCCGAGACTAACCTTTCTGCTTAAATGTGTGCGTGTGCCAATGTCTGTGTGTGCAGATACCACACTGGGGGAGGACCTAAAAGAAACCTGGCGTGATTACATTGGAAGAAAGTAATTGCAGTGGTGCACGTGTTGCTCAAACACAAGTGATGAGACAGTTGAAATAAGAGCCAGGAGCAAATACTCTTCGCTAAGATGGATACCTTGAAGAGTCTGTGAAGCAAGCCCTTCTACGTGCCCCATCACAGTACCTGGGGGAACGTGGTGCTGGAAAGACTTGCCTTGCGTGAGAATAATGTGTCTTGTGCTTTTGGAGAGGTTTTAAACGTTTATTTTTGTTAAAAAATAAAAAGTCAACTAACCAAGCAAAGCCTGCAACTGGTGCAGGGTACTTTATCAAGTTTGTTGATAAATCTGTGAATCCAGAAAGGGATATTCTAGAGATCACATGATATTAGGACTGTTTTAGGCATAAGATAAGCCATTATTTTCTCTGCACCTTTCTAAACCTGACCCTTATTTAATTTCTAAGCTGTTTAATGTGGTAATGGTGTGCACTATAGCCACTTCAGTAGTGTGTTTGTATACCATTCATATCAAACTAACTAGTCTTCAATATTAATTACCAATTTACTTTTAATTTAACAATTGACTAGACAGGCATCAATGCCACAGAAAATGCCACCTTAAAAAATCCAAACAAAGAAATAAAAAGAAAACAAACACAACAGAAAAACTCAACTTCTGAAACCACTCAGGTTTTGACTTGCTGTTTCTTGTTTCCCAAGAGAATCAACTTCAATGATGTGTTTTTAATTGAATGTTTGTTTTGTGACAGGACCTTTTGTACTCTAGCTGGGATGTGATGATGTATAAAGATGTATAAAGAATCGATTATTCCTTTGACTAGGAGACGCGTTTTTAACCACAGCAGTAGCTCTGCATCTCCTGAAGATGAAGCTACACGTGCTACATGCAGCTTCTGCATTCCTGACAGAGAGTTGCCTCATACCTGGGACCTGGACGGGTTGGATGGATGGGCCAAAGCCAACGGGATGAGGTTCAACAAGGCCAAGTGCCAGGTCCTGCCCTTGGGTCACACCAACCCCCTGCAGCGCTACAGGCTGGG
>JAOTQQ010000041.1:17880917-17927782 GCA_026546715.1 Gallinago undulata
TGGTTCTAAAGTGCCTACCCTTACCCGCCCCCCCCCCCCCCCCTCCCCGCATCATAAACTTGTTTTGGAAAAACTTTTTAGCTAGAAAACTAATACGGGAACAGCCAGAAACAAGCAATAATCATAGAAATACATAACAAAATAAGGTACTGTTGGAACCAGAGAAGCAGCAAAGTGACTGGCTTGTGGCTTATTTCCTGGGTGAGAGAATGAGCTCAGGGTGTGACTGAGGTTTATGCCATGGAAATGTATTAATCACCACCCAGGAATAAGCAGCTCTTGACTAATGGGCAGTAAAGTTTTGGGGTGCAGCTGACTTGCAGAGGACCTAGTTTTCATTCTCCAGATCCTGCCTGTGACTCTGAGAAGAGCTCTCCATCTTTTTTGCCCATCTGGCTCTGCATTTGGCTTTGGTCAGGATTAAATCAACTGCTTGCAGAGTGCTGATGACATCTTGCTGTAGCTATGCCTAGGAACATTTCTTTCCATTTAAGAGCAGGACCCAGAATTCTATTCTTTAAGTAGAATAGACAAATAACTTGATTCCTCACCTTTGAAAGAGTACATGTTGCCAGATTTTCCTCTCTTCCCTAGTAGAATGTCACATCTTGCTCACTCAAGGACAAGATATTACACTGGATGGTCCTCTAGCCAAATTCTTTCATTCCTTTCAAACTTCCAAATTTTATATCCCCTGCAGGATTTTATTTGAAAACCCATGTACGTCCGAATCATAGGAATCTTTACTAAATCATATTTTGGGTGGATTGCTACTAATAAGTAATATGATTGCCCTGCCTTTAGTGGATACTAATAAAAGAGAGAAACATTTAAAACACCTTCAGAAGTTAACGTTTTCCCAGTTTGGTGTAATTTCCCATTCTCAGCTTAAGAGGATGCTGGTTACAGTCTGATGTGGTGTAGTAACTATCATCTGCATCTGCACTCAGATGAAATTGTTGTGTTATTAACAGCCTACAGAACCTTCCTTAGTTTCTCTCTCTTTTTCTTTCTTACCGCATGTGATCTGCTGTTTCACTCTCCTTGTGACTCCCTGACATAAAGCTTCCCCCTAGTTGTAGCAGGGCATTCCCCAGTTGATATGAGAGATGCAGCAGCCACTCCTATGTAAGACTGTAAAGTATGTGGAAGATAGAAGAATTGAAAGAAAAAATATGTCAGAAGTATATTCTAAATTTTATGTTTTGAAAAGACCAAACTATTCTGGTTGAAATTTTCCAAAAACTGAATTTATCTGAACACTGCAGACACACAGAAAAAAATTGTTTCAAAGTTTAGCAGATTTTAAACCAGATATTGTTACATGACTTTAAGAGGTGGGGTAACCAATAGTAGCTGCTAAGCCACCAGCAAATGGAAATATTTTTCTATCTACATAAGACTGACACAAAGAACAATCTAAAATTATATGACTGTGTGGTTTATTTCCAATCTCAGCACTTTAAAACTGATTTATTCAAGGATTCTCTTTCCTCACTCGAAGACATTTCCCTACACAGCCAGTCTCTCCTTCCTTTCTTCCCCTTCCCTGCATACAATAAAATGTTTTTCCCCATCTATGACACTGAAATGAAATTTCGCCCTGTCTGGCATCCTTTCAAAAAGACAGAGATATAGGGTGCATATTTGAGCTGTTAGCTAAACCTTGTATCTAAAATTTTCCATTCTCTTTTAATAACGCTTTGGCATTTTATTAGTGCTTTTCATTCTTCATAAAAACGTGACCTAACTCTACTTCATGAAAAACTGAGCTAGTCTCGAACGGAGGAAGAAAAAGGAAACATTCTTGTGAGGCTCTGGAACATATAGGCATAGAAAATGAGCCAGATTTCACTCTCCTTCAGTAGATTTTGTTTCAAAATGGCTGGCAAAGAAAAAAAAATTGGAACTTCTCCAGATTTCTTAGGATTTCTGTGAGCAACCAATTTTTCCTTTGAATTGCCTGAAGTAATTTCAAGTGGGAGTTGTACACTCTTACAAAAAAAAAAAAAAGTCAAATATACAGTGGTGCTAATAGGGCTAGTGTTCTGGTATCTACAGCACAGTTATTTATACATATGTGTACTTCAGTATTGAACACACTGGAAAGATTATATACTCTACTTTTTCTCCCTTCTCTTCTTCTCATACATTTCTTCTTTTTAATTTTATTTTAAATTTAATTTAATTAATCTCTCTCTTTCACAATTCTCTTCTTCCTCTCCATAACTCATTTTTCACTACTCACATCAAACCATAGATTAGATTGCTGAGTTTCTATGCCATTGCTTGCAAGCCAAAAGACTGCCTCTTTGTTAAAAAGAAAAAGAAAAAAAAAAAGAAACACACCCACCCCCACACCCCAACTCTCCACACTGTAAAAATCCCATGCAGAGCTCTTGAAGTATTTATATTCTCTTCCATCACACTCACAGAGGTACACGCCAAATCTGAGTTTATGTCCATGAAGGAAAAGTCGGACTCGTTGGAAGACAAAAGATAACAATTCTACTTTTTTTTTTTTTTTTTTGCAGCTGATGACCACACACTTCACAGTGAGTATGTTAGGACCTGTATTTCCAGGTCTGGGTGCTCAGTAATAAAACTGCAAGAAAATTCATAACATCAAATACTGTGTGAGAAAAGCACAGGGACCCTTTCTAATACGCTCCATCTTCCTATGTCTCTGCAAAGGACAATTAATTGCAATCTGCAGCCTGCTTTCAGAGACTGAGAATGTAAATCAACACTGCAATTGGAGGTTAATATCATCCTATAGGCCCTCTTTTTGTAAGCCAAATGGTCTTTGTCAAATGCTGCTGATGGCATTTTTCTCCCAGCAGCGGTGACTTACATTTCATTCAAATACCTACAATTTGTGCCTGAACCTTCATGATGATAATTATTCAGAACTTCATGATGAGAACAAGTCTAGGGTCAAAATGCCTTGCTTCTGAATGCACATTTATGCAATTGCACTAAAACTGAGATTTGAAGGGCAAATGTAGAAACCTTGGATAAGGTTTCACTGTATCATACTATTTGAGATTCATTGTACTTTCTTGGTTTCTACAGATACCAAATCACCTTCACTACCCTTTTCTATGCCAAGGAGTTGAAAACAATAAACCAAACAAAACCAAGAAAAAAACCCCAGTATTTGATGTTCTTTACTCATGCAAGATATTGTGCTGTGGTCACTCTATGTTCTTTTGTGGTCAACGCTTGCGACCCACCCCATGTAGCAAGACATCAGTTTATGATGTGCTTCACAAAGACTGTAGAAAA
Organism: Gallinago undulata; assembly: GCA_026546715.1. Taxonomy (NCBI): domain Eukaryota; kingdom Metazoa; phylum Chordata; class Aves; order Charadriiformes; family Scolopacidae; genus Gallinago; species Gallinago undulata. The sequence goes on from JAOTQQ010000041.1 coordinate 17,884,206, forward strand.
AGATGTTTCCTCATCCCCAAAAGGTGTTCTACAAAATAAGAGACAAAGCAGGACCAAAGCCAGAAAAAAATCATCAAGTAGTGTTTATTTGTTAGCATGAAGAATATTATAATTCTATGACTTCTTTCAGTAATGAGACTGTAAATCATAGATATGACAGTGGAAAAAATGTCAGTGTGTTTTTTAGATAATGCGTGTTTGGTAAGGCAGGATGAATATTTGGTGTAAGTTGAGGGCTCACGTAAAAAGTTGTTGATAAACTGCAAAAATTCTAGAGCAAGGCATGGCAGCAAAAGGTCTGGAGATACTGATTTGAGAGAAAAAATATAAAACGATAACTCAGGGAATCGTGATAACAGTCTGGAAAAGCTGAAGTATGTGAATGCCAAATAAGACGAGGAAATTACTGTGATGCAAAGGAAGTACTACAGGAATTAATGAAAAATTTGGAGGAAGTATAAATCTGAGGCTTCAAAATGCTTTAAAGTAGGCTTAAAAAATAAGACTGGACATATGTCTAAAAATATAGTGCAGGAGCCAGCTTGAATGTCAGAACTTGGTAACTAATGCTATATCCCAGCCTTATAGACTTCCCTCCACCACGGTATTTTTCTTCCGGTAACCTCAGCATTCATGTTGGTATGTTGCATTTCTGAATGTTATATTCTGACTGATTATAAACTGTGCTATGATAGGCTGTGTAAAAAAGGTAAAAACCTCATGGGTCATCTACTTCAAATTATCTTTTATCCAAGAACCTCGATAAACCTTAGCAAAGATAACAAGATGTGAATTTTACAATAAAGAACAAGGGAAGAAGGTGGGGAGACACTTGTATGATTTCAAGGCTTAGTATTTGCTCATCAAGAGCATAAATTCCAATGACTAGGTATACGACAAGACACAAAGGAATATGATCAGTGGACAGAAAGACAGCAAAGGGAACTAAGCAGATGAAAGCAGGGAATAGTATAGGTACTGAAGGAACTACACCTCATCCTGGAGCCTGGGTGTGGTCAGTGAGGAACCAGTGCTCGCCCCACCGTTGGGTAACCCAATGGAGGAAGTTGAGATAGTTGGGGAAATGAAACTAGACGGGGGTGGGGATGAGGGGAACATGGTGGAATAAGAGTCATGATTGAGCTGTAGGTACTGAGAGACATGCCATATACAGAAACACTATTTATACATTTGGCTGGTGTTAAGGCAGATGACTAATGTGAGACACTCACGATACGATCAGACAGAAACAAACAAAAAAGAACCCCCAAAAAACCCAAACAAAAAAGAGGTACCATGGCTTAAGGAGTATAGGTGTGGACCAAAAAGAAATCCACATAAGAATACTAAATTAAGTTAAGGTAGGATAATACTGAAACCTGTATAGATATTTTCAGATTTCTAATGGTGTTAAGAACTACTTTGGCGAATTGCACTATTGTGAGATTTTTAGCTTTCTTGATAAGAGTTAGAAAAAAAATGCCACTTACAATGATGAGCCTTAGACATTCCCATATTTAAGCGTTAACATATCTCCTCATGGACTGTTCCCTGAATTAGAAAGTGATGATGTTATTTAGCTTGGTTTGGGTGTGTAATAAGACATGCTACTAATATGATATAGAAGAGCTGGCCACAGAAAATACTTGTAACTTCAGTGACGGTGGCTTGATCCACTATAAAGCAAGGGAAGGATAAACAGAAACAGATCTGTGAATAAGACCTTCAGTTTTGAGAGAGAAAAACAAATAATATTCTTTTATAAAGGATGGGGATTTGTTTGTCAAGTTACTTGAGCAGGAAAGCTGAGAATCTTGCATGTAAATAGTACTGACACTTGCTTAATTAGAATGTTGTGGAACTATCAGGAATTCCTGAAAATTTATTCAAGGCACTCTGTGCCTAAATAGATAACGGGTACCTCCAGAGTGATATTACCATAAGTAGAGAGCTGGGAATGTATGGAAAATGGTCTGCTTACCAAAAACACCCCATGTCTTTGACATGAGGTATATGGCTCCAGTAAGAATCAAGAGAAACCTAGTTCAGACAAACCTTGTTAAGAAAATACAAACAGATTTCAAGAGGCCTGTTAGCCATATAAATCAAAAAGTTTATAAGGAAAAATGTTCAGTGCAGTGAGGATGTGATCGGGAGTAAAGATATTTATCTATTGTGATGCAAAACCTAAATCAAAATTGTCAAGCTCTTTCCCAGGTTTCCAAGCTAGCTACCATGCAAAAATTTGTGGAGCCATTGCATCTATTTTTTATACAGTGCTCAGATTAACATTGAAGAAAAGAAAATGTTCTATCAACACTTAGAAAAGAAGGGATATCTCTGCATATCTATAGGTCCATGAGTTCAACCTGAAAGAGAAGGAAGCCTTCAAATCTGAAGGACAGGATTACTCAAAGATAGAGACAACGATGCATTCAAGCAATGCTTTTTGTGCCACTCAAATCTTTTATCTCTTTCTCTAGAAAATCTGGTAATTATTTGGCAGTGGGAAAGATCTTATTTATCTGAATTAAATGTTTCATATATAGGGCCACATTAGAAATTATTGGTTAAGAGTGGAATGAGTGCAAGGATTGTAAAGTGAAGGAGTTCATAAAGGAGAAGAGAGGTAAAAAAGCACCTTGGGAGTGGAGGGTTGGACTGATAACAACAAAGACGATAATCCATTGACGTCACATGGTAGAACTGGATCATCACACAGGAAGGTTTGAATGCGATTGGAGTAACAGAAATTAGATTAAATTCAGCAGTTAAGTAGAGAAAAACCCTTAATGGAGAGACTAATAAAAAAACTATTCTGACAGAGGCTAGGCAGCTTGTTTATTTATTTTATTTATTTAGCTTATGATGAATTTGGGTGGGAGAATGGACAACTATCAGTCACCAACAAGATGTATATATACATGGGGAAAGACAAATATCCTGAGAGCTATCAGTCAAAGCATTTGTAGTAGAGATAGTGGGTATGTGAATAACTGATTGAAGCTGGAAGAGGTGCAAAGCAGGGCAAGCATGGCGATTAAGGGAATGGAGACACTCGGGAGAATGAGTGAAGGAGAATAGCCACCACAAAGAGATCACCTCTTAAACCAAAGAATACAAGATCAAACAGACAGGTGCTCTGACTATATGGAGTCTGAAAATGAGAGCAAGAAGGTTCTGAAGGAGCCCTGCATTAGAAATACTCCGTAGTATTCATGGGACTTTTAAGATAAGAGATCAGAGTAACACAAGAAGTCACTTCTGTGACCAGGTGACTGTCTGGACAGGGAATTGCTTCAGGTGAGCTTGGAAAATCTCTCCAAACTTACAGTCTAAATACGTATTCAATTTTTCTTTCTGAAGTCTCTGGTTCTTCATTCCTGCTCCCTTAATCTACAGTCCAGGAACTGTATTTAGCTCCTTCATATAAACATACTTCTAAGTGAAAGGTTCCCAAGACTCATCTTTCTGAACACAGCAGTGAACTTAATCACACATTGAGTCAGTGAAGTTTCCACTAGTGGCCAAGGATTAAAAAAAAGTACTCTTTTTTCACATCTACCACTTCTGTGAAAGAGCCTGCAGGTTAAAACCCCTTTCATTTTACTTTATTCAAGAGGTAAGATTAAAAGGTTAAAATGGCCTGTCGTTATTTTAGATGCTATAAACCACCAAAATGCTCAGAGAACTGCTGTTCTGTTATATCTCAGGTATAAGTTTCAGAAAAGGGCCAACACAGCTGTTCTGAGAGGTCGAAATATGCTGAACTTCTACTCCAAACCCTTCCCTCCACACACCAAGTTCTCTTTGATGTACTTATTTTGGCTAGTGTAGATATGGACATTATCACTTGGAGGTAGTTTGCTGGTCAGTGTCTGAGTTAAGGGCCTATCCGGAGTGACTAAGTCTGCCTGGAATTTTGATGTGTAAATAGCATATACGAAGACACATTATATAGAAAATACTAAAATATATACACTGTTGCTTTAATAAAGTAACTTCTGTTCATTATTGCACTACAGTTCACTTAAGAAAAAAACTTGCAGGAGATTGCCAGAAATAGGACACACGTTATTGGCCATAACTGAGTTTTGCTTTGTGGGATGCTGAGAATTGGGCATGACATCAAATGAGAAAGTGGTAGAATTGCATAGTACTTTTTGATGCTTTCAATGTAGGAAACTATAATTAATGGGAAACAATCTAGGAGGGTTGTGAGGAGGCATGAAATAAGCAGGAGGTAGTACAGATAAACAGGAGGTAGTACAGAACACTGTGCTGAGGCTCACCTACTCTGATATTTCATTTTGTGTATTCTAGGACAGGGAGATGTTGTTCCAATTCACTGCTGATATCTTCAGCTCAGTGTTCAAACTCCAGGTTATTTAAAAAAAAAAAAAAAAAAAGGAAGTAGCTTCACTGTCACAAGGCATTGTACTTCTGTAAAAGTAACAACACAATAGATCTTGCAGGAAGTTTCGCAGTTTCACTCTCTGATCACCTTGTAAAGATATGAATTGCCCCAAAACTTGCTTTTTATCTGTGAAAGTGAAAACCCTGAGATTCCTCAGGTTTCAGTGTTATACACAGTAATAATTAAATGTTTATGTTTGAAAAAGAAAAGCTGTGTTGAAAATTCAATCATTTTTCATATAGCTATTGAAAATATTCTGAAAAAGACTGGAGACCATTCACAAAATATGACCATTTTAGAGGTTTTGAATGATAAACCTAAGCCATCAACTTTCTGCCCATGGGAAACTTTTCCATAGGAAGCATGCATAATATCAGATAAATGATGTTAGTCTTGTCTGGAAGGAAACATATCCAGGTCAACCTGTAAAGCCTAGAAAGTGACAGTTCAGGCAGAGTGAGTGTTTCCATTTTTTTGTCTCTGATTATCATTCTAGTAAGTAGCCTAGTGGTAGGACCAGTTGGTGAATCTACAGAAGTGTGGCAACAAATTGAGGAATAAAAAGTGAAGTGCTTGTATGCATCTGATTCTCTCATATTTTTCTAAGTGGAGAAGATTTGATGCAGTAAGAAAAATTTCCAATCTGTTCATTTTATATTACTCTTCATTAAAAACTTCAGTTCCTTTTCTGGAAAGCCTCCTTATCTTGGTTGCTTTTTGTACTTATGCAAGTTAATTTCATTGGGAGCAAGCAGTTGGACTGTATCGAGTGAGAGAGATGCAAAACTAAATTAAATTTTTTTTTTGTGAACAGACAAGTTGCTACCATGGGAATTTAAGTGGTTTTATGTTTATATTAATAGTGTCTAAATTATTTGCTTGAATCTGCATAGCAGGAGGATTGATCATACTTACAGCTGCTGCACTCAGACAATAAAATGTTTATTGTTTTTTTTTAAAAAGTAACTGTTTAGTTCTCTGTAGTACGTATAAAAAAGTTCTCCTTCTTGGCCTATTTATGTCACATGAACCTGTTTCTAAATCCAGGTTTAAATTTCCTTTGGTTAAATGCTATCTGATGACTGATTATGTACCTTTGGTCTGCTCTGTGGACAGTGCCTGTTCTCCAGGTCATTCAACCTAGGATAATCAGGCACAATCCACATTTAGGCTCATCTCTGACCTGGGATCCTGCAAGCTTTTGCACTTCCAGTCCTTTTAGAAACCCAGTTGAGGTTGGAAGAGACCACTTGAGATCATCTAGTCCAACCATCTTGCTCTAACAGGGTCAGTTAGAGCAGGTTGTCCGGTTGGGTTTTGAAGACCTCTCTCACTGGCATTTTGACATATTTAAAGGTTAAAGTAACCATTTCAAGTTACCATTAGTATGTCTTGAGAAGAAATTGAAGATAACTGTAGGGCCACTTCGTTGCCCACCTTATCTTTGGTCTTCTAACATGTCTCTGATACCGTGCGTTTGCATATGGAGAGATATGGCGTAAAGAGCTAGTCACAAGGTTTGATCTATTAACAGCTGAGAAGGGAGCCAGTGAGGGATGGCTTCATGTTAGCTCAAACCACCTATTGGAACAGAGTTGCCTATTGGGTACAAACCTAATTGCCCTAGTTTGAAAGTATCCCAGAAGTGATGGAGCATAAGTGCGATACGGAAGACAAAGTCAACAGAATCCTTAAAAGAAACTGGCAGTGTCGATATCCCAAAATACAGCACAAGAGACTGAGTAAAACATAAAAGCAAGTGCGACCTCCGACTGCTTACAAAGCTGAGATCAGCCTGCAATAACTCAAAAGATTGAGCAATGGATTTGAGTCAGAAGGGAGAGTGGTTTCTAGTTTCCAGACTATGTTCCTGCATAGTTGTGAAAGGACAGCTTCTAGTCTTGATCTGTACCCAATTTTTAATATCATTTATTTGAAGGAGTTTTGCATGCAAACTTTACTTTTTGGAAGTTGCAGTAGTGTTTAAAAGAACATTTTGGGATCCTATTGAATTTGGAAGAGTATTTGGAATGCTATTAATGGGAATCTAAACCATATCTGGCTTTTGGACATTTCCCCATTATTCTGACAGAATTGATAAACAAACATGCTAACATTTCAGCACTCTCTTATTTCTGGGTGGGTTTTTGAACAGAGGGGAAAAAATTTTGGGTTTGTGACTGTGACAAAGAATACATTACAGTGCATTCCTCTTTGGGATAGTCATTCTTTATGCTATATAGCTTATTATATTTTTGGATAAACAATTCATAGTTGCAGAAGCACACAAGTGTAGCCATTAAAATGTGGTAAATATAGGGCAATTTAAGTCTGAAGCTAAACCAGCTTGTGGCTCCAGAATATAACATAGATTATTCTGTACAAATCAAAATGCAAAATAAAGGTCTATTTTTCCTTTGTCATCTTCTTAGTAATGTAATACCATTTAATCAGATCTGATAGAGACAGTAACTGATTTCACTAGTCGTTTCTAACTAGGAACAGCTTCTGCAGTATTTTTCTGTTCCGGAAATAAACAGGAAAAGTACAATTTGAAGATTTAGTGCCTTCTAGGTAACACATGGGAGACAAGCGATGTGGTGAAGAGGAGATTTAGCATAAGTATTATGAACCACTGAAGATCAAAAACATGTATTATTTTCTTCCTTGGCACAGCACCTGATGCAAAGAACAGCTCTTTCATGCATTCATGGAGAGAAAACAGATTACAGAGCATTCTTTGTCTTCAGTTGGATCATTATCTGCCATTATTTAAATCTCAGCTGCTTTTTTGTACCCCTGTTAGTGCTCCATGGAAAAAGGACTTGTCAGTTCTCAGGATGGGAAAGACTGCATCAATACAGACCACTGCGATTCTACGTGGAAATCTGGGAGAGAGTTACTGCCTTTGAGGTGTGTCAGCATTGTCCTGCCTGCTGTAAGCACCTGGAAGTCGCTGCTAAGCATTTGAATCAAATATAAACAAGAAAACAAGAATTCTAGAGCTGCTTTGGTGTAGAGGAATGAGAGAGGTGATGGGAACTAAACCCCAAATTTTCAAGAATCAGGGGTTATTGACTTTTTCATCTGTCAGCTCTAAAAAGCTTTTGGTTGCTACAGCACAGTAGATTCTTCAGAGCAAACTTCATGGGTTTTTTTCCTCCCTAGCTTGGCTTTCTTTGTAGTGGAAGCAAATGGCCTCTATTTAATTTAACTTCCTTTTGCTCAGATCTTTCTGTCCAGCCTTACAAACCACAGAAATGTTCAGCTGAACAAATGGGAAGTCCAAAATCTGAGAGCTCTTTGTTCCAGATAAGAGTGTTCTTTGTGAGCTCATGTTAACCATAAATACATAGTGTAAATAAACAAGCTGAATTATCCCCTCAAATGCATAACTTATTAAGTTTGACATTTCTTGCAACAAATTTTTAGTGGTTCAAACAACTGAAGAGAACAAATAAGAAAAGGGGAAGGAAAGGGAGGGGAACCGAAACATAAAAATCAGTCAAAGAGGAAAAGTGTTATTTAAATAATCTCTGTTGCAGTTGAATTAACGAATTACATGAATGAAGTGGCTTGCTTTAAGAGCTGACGGTAAAAAATTATCTGTGTTTCTTTCCCATAAATAGTATTGAAGGACAACTCAATAGAGAACTTGCTGAAGGCCTGGAAGTCTTTTCCTTTGGAAAAAAATGTTTAATACGCTCTTTGCTAACCTTCTTCCATTGGCTTTTAGAATGAGAGAATCTACTATGTCTTCCATGGGTAAGCACTGAGTTTTCTATCAGAGCTGGGTCTGTCCAGCTCTTCTTATATTAGCAGCTGGTAGTGAGTTTGGACACCAGCAGGAACAGCTTATAGAGCTGAGAAGCTGTATGAACCGCTTCAGCAAACGTTGGGAACACAAAGGAGAAAATAAACAGAAGAGATGCAGCATATGCATGTTTGTTGTATACTTGGGTATTCCAACCGAAAACATACATGTTCAAACACTGTTACGCCAGGAGATGATCCAAAATTCGACTAATTGAGGGATCAGAAAAAAAGTAACTGTAAAAAGGGGATTGTTAGTAGATGGAAAAGTTTCTAGAGGAGTCTCTATTGTCTTGGCTAACTTGTTATTAAATACCTTCCTCTTTAATGAGTAGGACATGTTTAAATATTTTAATTTCATCTCTTCAGATGCAAAAATCCCCTCTGGAGGAACTGTTTTGTTCTCATGGACCCTTTGAAGGAGAAACTATTAGGCTCAACACAAACATTTTTGTGTTGATTAGCACTGTTTCAATTTCTTGCTTAATTTAATAACTTCTTCCATTAAGATCTGCACACTCAGATGAAAACAAAAATCTAAACACATATTCTTATAAATATGCAATCAAGTCAATTTTTTAAAGAACTTTAACGTTCTTTAAAATAGTTCTTTAAAATACAGAGTTCTAACCTAAGAGCTGGAAGGGGTAGCACCCACTTTGCTTAAAGTGCTGAGGGAACTCCATGTTATGTGTTTTAGGCCAGAAGAATTGGGGAAGAAATCAAATAAAAAGAAAGGAAAGAACTTCATATGCCATGGAAGAGGAAATTCTTTAATTCTAGTTGTGATCTCATTGGTGGTAGAAAAACCATTGCTGCTGTCATTGCTGTTTCAGGAGCACAGTCTGTTAAGTCTGGGGGGAAAAAAATGTCACCCACATCAGTAGCTCCCTCTCTGCCCATGTATTCTACACAAATACAGTAAATGTGTATGCTCTGAAGTGTAGTGAAGAAGCGTGGAAAAAAGTTTTCTTTCTAAAAAATGATTTTGGACACGATGATAAAGTAGGGATTCAACCTCATATCATACTGTGCAATGATACTGACAGGAATCAGGACTCACGAAGATATTCTGTTACGTATATCTTTAAAGAAAAGGGAGGGCACATAAGAACATTCTTCATTTTAATTTTTATTTAGTCAAGAAGATAGAAGGGCAACAATCTGGGCAGAAAGTTTCTCTGAATTTACAATCTAAAGTAACTACTTTTGTGTTCTCTTTTGACATAATTCTCATTAGTCCGATGAACAGCATTGGTTTCTTTGTCGAATGAGTGGAAGTACAGGTGAACACTTCTTGTAATAGGTGATATTATGAAATCTAGTAAAGAGTTGTGTTTCAGAAATTCTTTAGCAGAAAAACAATTTTCTTTCTCTTTGAGCAGAAGAACAATTTTCTTTCTCTTTGGGAATTTCTTTTTGTCTTGAGGACTTTAAAAAAAAAAAAGCACAAAACATTTAAACAAAACGTGCAGTCATCAATAGTTTCTGAGCAGCAGTTAAGAATAATTGAAGCTGCCTGGAATATGAAATAGGCACTTGATGAGCCAGTATAAAGAGCCATTAATGATTACACAGTGACACAGGAACTTGCATTCAAGAGGGAATATGACAGAACGTGTCTGTGTCCAGTACCTTTAACCATGTGCTATCCGTCATGACAGATACCCTGAGAATTGCCACATGCTGACGTCAGGCTGCTTATTCTGTGAAAAGAAACGGAAAATATGGGTAGCTCATTGTCAATCATATCTTTTATTTAAGATTTTTAAGAATCTTTTGAAGATAACATATATGGACTCAATTATTTACCTAACACACTGCCAGAGAGAAATTGGTTTAATAAGAGTTTTGTAAAACCTAATGAAAAAGCCTGAAAAACTGTGAAACAACTACTTCTTAAATTTGGTTAAGAATGTTGGGTACTTTTTGTGATGTAAGAGGTGAGAATATTTGTAGCAGGGTTGAAATGGGACCTTTTGGGGACTGTAGAAAAGGGAAGTTCAGATATTAAAATAATGAGATGTCAGAAATTTTTTCAGTGAGTTGTTCAGAAGAGACACTGCACAAGAGGAAGAAAAAAACCCAACAGAACACATGCTTCTGCTGTAGTTAGGACCATTACTGTGGCATTACAGATTCTAGTGAGACAGAGACAAGACCTTGAGATACTTGAATCTCTTTCACAAATTCAACTCTCTTGCTTCCTGACAGGCTGCCAGGTAAACCTACTTTTTGAAATGTTACCTGAAATCACTTTTTAAGTTAACTTTCCTTATTTACAATTTCTTTTCCTGTTTTCTTTAATTACCAGTTTACTTTGCTCCCTCCCAGCTCAGCTCCCCATCTCTTTGCTGCTACGGTCTCTGTTATTTCTTAAGCAAAGCAGGGTGTTCTCCGTGCCACAGACAGTGCTAAGCACTTAGTTTCCGTCTGCAGGAAAAAGCAATAAAGTGATATTACTGAAAAAAAAACTTATTTTACTGTATTCTGAGTCATTGCCAGAAATAAAGACATTATTGTCATAATTACTTGACTACAGATTTGAGATATACAGATCTGAAATGAGCTGAAAGCTTGAACTTTTAATTCCATTTATGAGATGTCAGGAATCAAAGAATATTTTAATAATTTGGTAAAATAACTCTACATTTCAAAACATACTGCAGGTCTCCTAAGAACGATTTAGGATTATATAAAGCAATTGCAATACACATTAGATTTAATAAAAAATAATTTTTTCATGCCTTGAAAATATAGCATTGGTGTTTCTTTCCTTGGTCTTCCCAGCAACAGTCATCTCTTTCCTAGACTTGTTTGGAAAAAAACGGAAGATGATCCTGCAACACATCAAAGAAATTTCATTTTAATTCATAATTTCCCATCTTACGTGTCAGTCTTCCATATCTTACTAGTTAAAAGTGTGACTTTGCCTGGGCAAAATTTAGATTACGGACTTCAGGAAAAAGGACAGAAAACTTGTTTTGCCATTGGCTCACATCCTAAGTAGCCAGTTTGGGGAATTTAAAGCAGTGTACGGTGATAAGCAAATACAATGGCAGCAGTTCAAATTAATTTTGTCTGGTTATAAGTAACAGAAACAGAAAACAGTTGGAGTCTAATAATGTCTCTGATGTAAGCAGTGATCGGCTAGCAACACGAACTCTCTCCTTCAGCAAAATGCCTAAACTCTCAAATTTAAGCCCTGGAATAGTCCCATTGAAACCAGTCTGATGTAATTTCCGAGGAATGTACTTTTTTAGATTAGATCCAGTAAAGCACTTGAATACCTAATAACTGGGTGTGGCAGCCCTATGGCTCCCCAAATAGAAGCCATAACCTCACCCAGAGTTCCCAATAGAGTGGATAAGCTAAGTCAAATATTTCTAAATGGGACATCTCCTATAGCTATGGCAGCAAATGTTGAGAGGAACAGGGCTATTTCTAAAATCTCTTCCATTCCTCTGAGGTTTAGGTAGATTTCTCAGTTTTCTAAGGAAATATTTCCATTGGCCCAGCAGCACATCTGCTTGAATGTAGGTATCTAACACCAAAAGTATGTAGGTAGCTCCGTGTGTAAAGCAGTATCTGAAAGAATAAATTACTACTCTCCCACACCGAAAGGAGAGCAAACTGGATTGTTAAAATATGGTCAGTAGTATCAGCAGTGACTTTGCACTGGAATTTCCCTTGCCTTTAAACAGCTGTCAGTTTTATTACTTGTCTTATTTAAACCTGATCAGGATTAAGAATCTCAAGGAAACCACTCAAGGAAAGTGAGAAGCAGCGCTCTGATTTGGGTAAGTGCCATAGCTGAATTCTAGTGAAGTACTGCAGGAATCCCCTTTTCACATATTCTTGTAGTTTTACATTTAGGTGTGCCAAATAAGAAGTTCTTTGCTAAACAGGAAGTCTGGCCAAGCAAGACTAGGAAAAATTCCTCCTGAGACTCAACTAGAGTAAGTGATGAAATTCAGACAGGAAAAAAATTGAGGTGACCATTAGGAAGGTCCTGCTATGATACCAGCTACATAGTGGAATAGCTTCTGAGAACACGTTCACCCTGCTGAATGATGGATGCGATGAACAGATCTTTTTAACTATGAGTCTGTGATTCACTTAAGAGGAGCACACATCTGAAGTGCTCCACATGAAGCTTCTGAACAATCGCTGAAACCAGCAATAGGGATCCCATCATGGTGCAATTTGTCACTCCTCAGAGACTTTACTGCAGCCAAGGGGTGTTTTCAGTCACATAGCTTTCAGGTTAAAAATCAGCTAGTAGCTTCCTCTGTTTTTTGGAATACAGGTTAATTACTTCATGGGAAAGAACTTTCGTATTTTAGCTGATCTCACCTCTATTCATATTACTGACCATCTCACAGACATCCTGGATTTTACTTTCCTCGAGAATCCATTTTATCATCCCTGATGATGAGAGATTATCAGTAGATAGCCAGTTACTAGGTGAAAAATGAGGGATTGTCTGAGTGTGAGTTTATGAGATTCATTCTTAATGGTCTTTTACTTTGTGCTCCAAAAAAGCTTTTTCCACTCAGCGCCTTTGTCATGGAAAGATGGCACCATGTTCCAGGTGTCTAATGCCATTAGAGCCTCACAGGATCAAGATCTTACAACAATCTCTACTGCCTCATAGATTCAGTAATTGCTTTAAACATAAATTAGAACAAAAATGTGGTTTGAGGCTGGACTAAATTGAGAATTGAAGTCACAGGCATTGTAAAGAAACAAATCTATACGAAAAAGAGTTTCCCCAAAGAGACATATAGTGGTCTTCCATGTCAAGTGCATTCTCATTGTCATGCTATCACACATTCTTCAGTGCCTTCCACACTGAGATATTACTTTGCAAATAATGGTTGCTTTTTAGAATGCTGGAATATTAACTGTGCAGCTTTGACTTGTTTCATAAATTCTTATGAGCGAAGCGGTACAGAGGGAAAGAAATCCTAGACAAAAGTGACATGGGATTTGAAACATGGGCACCAGGACTGGGCTAAACACATTCTTTTCTGGGTGGCATTATTTTAATGTGGTCAATGTATAATTTCCAAGCTGCAACTCGGAAACATGAAGTATATAATGCCCTCTTCCTACGAATATCGTAGTAGAGTAAGGAACAAGTATAAGGGCTGACAGGAGACATGTTCTTTGTCATCAGCTGTAGGGAGACAGATCTCAAGCAAAACGTTCTTAGATACTGTCCTTCAGATGATTCTTTACGATGCTCATTCATGGGCATGATTTTAGCAATGCAACACTGACCATACAAGCAACAATAAATCTGAGAGCCACAAGACAAGTTACAGAAAGCTGGGGAAAAAGAGGGGAGTTCCATGAGAGGTTCACATGGTGATGGCTCCTTTCCCTCTCTGGGGCAGAGTTGAGATGGACACACAGGGTGATGCAGCAACAGCCATTCTTTCATAAAGGCAGAGACTCAAATTCATCAGAAGCTTTGGTCCCAGCTAAACTTTCCCCATTGCTAAATTAGCCCAGAATGCAGCTATGCAAGGATCATGAGTCACAGTTTGATCCGTATATTTAGATTTTGGTCTCTTGTTCTGGATGTAAAAATTCTAAGACGGAGTTGTCCTCTTAGAAGTAGAGAAGTAATTTCTTATCTGAGTAGAAATTCCTTTTCTCTATCATTGCAAAAATACTTTTTCCCAATAGAAACACAATTTTTGACAGGTTGGACCCTCTCAGCATTTTGAGATCTGAACACTATCTATCAGCTAGTCTGCAAGGCTCCGTGGAAAGCAGTCTGAATTCTGATGTTCAGTCTGGATTCAAAAGAATTATGATCAACGTACAACCCAAACAGCACTCAATGGCCTCAAACTTAACAGTACAATAAAAGGAGAATAAGATACCAAACAAAGTCTTAGAAATTTGGTCTGTTCCATGCTTGAAGTATTAAAACCTAGGAAGTTGGTTTCCCCATTTTGGCTGTAAAGTTTAGCTTTAGTTCGGAATCAAAACCTATCCCTAAGGCTGAACACTTACAAATGCAGGATTATTTCCAGTAAACAAGATGTCTCGCTAGGCCCAATACGATATTGATTTTTCTTCCTATGTATACCCTAAACCCCAACAGATTTTTAAAGGGGAAAGGAAACTCCAAAGTCTTAAGATTTCTATAAACCTCAGCTGCCTTCTCTGCTAAATCAAAGGCACACCAGGATTTGCCTCTCTGATGATTGCTACGAGGTGGAAAAAGATTGCTAATGAGGTGCACCAGAGAAAAGGTGAGTCTGGGAGAATTCCCAAACCTGCTTTAAGCCATAATCTCAAGTCAGATACAAGCTTCAGAAAGGACAAATGAGCCACGGTCCGGACAGAGAACTCATTTCCACCCAGCAATTAAGACGGTTGTCTCAGTCAGGAATCATTTGCACATAATCACCATCTACTCACATTCATTCTGGATAAACAGAAATTTACTTCACCAAACACATTTGTTTAATTATTTTAAAAAGATTTTGAAGTGGAATCAGAAGACATTTGTGGGGTTTATAGATGAGCAAACACATTTTTCTCCACATCCACCTTAGTCCAACCATGTCTTTCCTCTGCATGTGGCTTCACGGCCAATTGCACAGTTTCTTACGCTGTTTGTTTGGGGGTGTGGGGTGTTTTTTTTGTTTTGTTTGGGTTTCTTTCTTTCTTTGTTTATTTTCATATGTGTGTGTGTGTGTGTGTGTGTATTTTTGTTTGCTTTGGGGCTTTTTTTAGTTACATTTTATTTTAAACTTTCAGAATCCTTAACATCCTCTTAAGAGAAATAAAGCCACAGCTATGCAAGCACATTATAGAAAATACCAAACTGGCATTCAAGGATTTCTTGGTTTAAATATTCCTCTGTAATTCTGCACAGTTTTTCTGCTACTTGGATTCCCATGCAAATATTAATGGTGTTAGCTTTTGTGAAGACATTTATTTTAAACGAGAGGAACTGTAGCAGAAATATAATTTTTTACTTGGTTGAAAATGTCCATTACATTAGGTCTTCTTCAGCATACTTTTAAAAAGAAGGAAAAAAAATATAGCTGTGATATCAGGCTTCTTTGTATCTATTTTCATTTTGACATGCAAATTTTGACATGCGGTCACCCAAAAATGCTTGTTTATAGTATTATGTGTGTGTGTGTGAAAAAAGAAACTTTATGAATCACCCATTGCACAATTAATGAACTGAGAATTGAGAATGATGAAATTCTCATATCTAACAATATTGATCAAAGGACCTGCTGTGCCCTCCACATGAGGCACCCATATTTTGGAAGGAAATGAGTAATCTTTTCAGAGATGCAATCTGAACTTCCTCAGACGTTCAGTAAGAGTTTCTGGCTGCATGTGACTAGCAGCCTGTGCTGTATTTTTACCTTTTAATTTCTCGGTTTCTATGAGTACTTCAATTATGGGCTGTTAGAAAAACTGCAAAGTATTCTGGAATTGCTAAGTTTAGAAAAGACCAGTCCATGTGAACTCTGGATTTCAGGTATCTGTCTGTAGAGAAAGGTGTGATTAAGGAGAGAGGAAAAACTAGCCAGGCTAGGATTGAAAAACTGAATTTGAATATGGGAGGGAGAAGTTAAAAAGGAATCCTTAAATAGTTGAGATAAGCTTTAGTATCATATCTTTATTTGAACTAGGCTGTTGAACATTCATAGCCTGTCTATCTCACATCTATTCCCCTTGAGATATGCTTCATATAATTTATCACTTAGGGAGTAACACATTTGTAAGAGCTGATGTTGATGTAGGTCTCTCCTTCCTGAGCTAACTAATACCAGTGACTCTTCTCTTGTATAAGGGAAAGAAGCTTTGCAGGAAAGCACCTACATTCCATTTTGTCCCAAGTCCCTCAAAAACCTTTTGGTTCAATACTCTTTTTGAGGCATCAGCTAGCAGTTCCTGATTGCTAGATAGTGGTGTGCAGAGCTTATTATATTACCAGATCTTTCAGAAGAACAGGACAGCTTTTCATTCCTTCTCTGCGTCTCCTACCCATTCCCCTGGGGAAACTTGTCATTAAATTCTTGTCACAGTTAAAGAAAGTCGGTTATTGAAAGCAAACTGAGTGGAGCTTGAATGTCAGTTAATCTTTATGTGTCTTTATGTTAATGTATGTTGCAAAAGATAGAAAAAGGGGCTTTTTACTGATGGGACTTCCAGGTACAATGAACAGCAGACTCTCGCTATTTCTTATATCCATTTTTATAACACTGAATTTTCGCTCATATCATGTCTTTGAAATCTCAGATGACTCAGACATAGATCATTTCTTGTAAATTCAGTGCAAGTTGGCTGAAACTTTAACATCTCAAGGAGTCTTAATAGCTTTCCAGATCTGACTTGTTCAAAATGCTGTTCAGACATGACCTGCTTAAGCCTTCCAACACTTCAATAAAATGTTTAGCATATATAAGTAATGTTCTGGAGGTGAACAAATAACTCATAATACACTATTTATTGGCAGTTGTACACTTCTGCAAATTGAAAGTTTGTGAATATAATGCAAATACTTTAGATATGCATTATTCAGAAGAACCTGGTAAATTCCTGAACAAATGTTTTCTTTACCAATGAATCACAGATGATTGCAAAAGTAGTACGCAGGAACCAAAAAAATGATATGAGGTTGGTTAGCAACAAGGATCATGTGATACTGTGTCATTTGATGATTAGGGTATTTGTAAAAGTCACGAGCACAGTGCAAATTTTGTAATTTACAGTTGCTTAAGTAATTGAATTTCTTTTTTTCTGTGTAGAATTTCTGTCCGACTAACTGATATCTCTTGCTGGGAGATCCCGTCATCTCAAACATTCCTCAGAAGGCAACGCAAAAGGACTGCAACTGAACACCAGTAAATTTTCAAAATCATATTCAAGGTAATCTTTTTTTTCTTCAAAATACATAATTGAACTTCTATGAACCATGTAATAGTATCCCAAATGAGTGCTTATTTTTCATTGCTAAAATATTGGCTTTCATTGGTACTTAAGCCAAGTTGTTAAGTAGGTAATGGATGTGTGGAATAGCCTGACAATTCTGAGTCCTAAGATAAACCCTCTGTTTTGCAGTAACATTCAGTTCCTCCCTTGTCTATTTTTCTACCGCAAATTCAGGAACATGAAAAGGTGCAAAACCATAGTTTCCGACTCACTAATTTTATGAAATCTGTTTTCTGTGCCTCTTTCCCAGACTCACACAAAACTCCTCCCTGTAGAGTCACCACCTTCTTTTGCTTTCAGTGGCCAGCCCAGCCCAAACCACGGCATTTATAGAGAGAAGGCCATTTCCCTCAGAAGTCATCCTTTATTTTCCTTGACAATTTCAACAAAAATTATGTAGAGCTCAGAAATGAAGTATGCTTTCCTCACTGCCACTTCCACACACTCTGAGTGAGCTCCAAGGGGCAAGCGGGGGGGTGAGGGTGTCCTGCCTTGTGCTTTCTCCATCCATGGAGGGGCACTTGGTGATGTTTGGACCTGAGGCACTTCTTTGGGCTCCCTTTTCTCCAGTTTGGGCTTTGTCTGGGTATGCCCAGGCGGAAGGGATTCAGTCTCAGCAAACCAGCTGCTGAGGTCGGACCAGGAGGAGCCAAGTTTATCGAATCCTGACTATGTTTAACATGTCATCTGCAGAACTAACGAGGTTTAAAGTTATATTTCTGGGGGAGTAGGAGAAGGGGGAAATGATAGTTGCTGCTGATGTCTGCACATCCGATAGAGCAAAAGGACTGCCTGCTCGAGGAAGAAGATGCTACTGCTGTAGCAATGCATTACCTAAAGCCATATAAGAGGGGCAGACTGCTTGATGTGTATTTCACCCACCAGGTTTAGCAGTCCAAAACCTGTCAGGCTCCTCACCCTGCTCATTGTAGAATGTGCACACACCTGCACCTTCCCTCCTAGAGCCAGACTGGAACCATGACTTTGCCTCTGAAAACAAACATGCCTATTATGGTCTAAAATTAGGAAACTTTCCCTTCCTTTTCACCTTCCCTGACTAACAGGGAGACTCAGTAAGTTCCTGTTTATATACAGGCCAGGGCTGGTTTTAGTGCTCTTTGTAACTGGAAAAGACGGGCCCAACTCTTCATTCCCACAGTGCTATGTTTAGGGCAGAGCCTAAATGTGGCCGTGCTATATGTGGCTATGGCAAGTCTGGCACAAACAGTCCTGGCGGGAACAGAAATTGGTCTGTCAATAAATCCAACTAAAATTTGGTTTTTACTTTCTTTAGATGGGAAAATATTTTATCGCTGCCTATAAATCTGATGTAATCTCTTTATCCTCCTCTCAGATTATATATATATATATATATAAAGGGAAAAATGTAACACACTATGCAGACCTATTCTAATACAGAATACAGATACTGGGACTACACCAAACCTGGTTCACCATTGGCTTGACTGAAAAGTTCTCAAAATCACTAGAAAACTTCCCTTGACTTTGAAGGGCTCTGTTCAGATCCATATAAAGCATAAGAGCCCCTAAGAATTTATCTGTACGTACAGTTAAGTGTTTGTTTATGCAAATATCAAGCGTTTCCTGAGTCGTGTGGACGTTTGCATTTTAAAGCTCACCCGCTCTTTTGGAGCTTCAAACGCTCGATTTAATTATTCCAACTTGCTGCGTAGAAAGGGAGGGTGGATGAGAAAGGATGGGGGCTAGGAAAAAGGATAAATGAGGGAGATGAGGTGGAGAAGTCAGGGTAGAAGTCAAGAAGCAAAATCAAAAGGAAGAGGAGACTCAAAAGACAGTGGGAGGAGAGTGAGGGAGACGACAAAGAACACATCCTGGAGATGGCCCAGTATAACCTCCATTTACCTGCTGTTAAACTGCAAACGGAAGAAAGAAAAGTGGAAATAGGGAATGCTCGGAGCAGAGGTGGCAGCTCACGCTCTGATGCCCTGGTTTCCAGGCTCCTCTGCGTGGTCGGGAGGGGGACAGAGAGGCAGGGACAGGCGGCAACCGCCCGCAGAGAGGACGCGTGTCCCCTGCTCCCCCAGACCCCAGGCACCCCCTGGGCGCAAGGAGTTTCTTATGGCCTACTTGAGCCATTCTGGCTGTTCAGATTTTTGCCTGTCTTGGATCAGGGAGTCGTTTCGGGACAAATCTGGGGCAAACCAGTCGAACAGGCTGGCGAATCCAGGCGGGAGGTGCCAATCCGGGCCGCTGCCTTTTCCAGAAGTTAACAGCTAAGAGCCGTCGTTCATCCTCCTAACTCTCTGCGGGACACAGACTGTAAATCACATCTAGGAACAAAAGGCTGATGGAAGTAGAACCGGGTGCCCAGCTTCCCAAGGGAGTGCTTTGCCCTCCAGACAAAAGAGCAGCTTTTCTGGCTAAAACCAGCACGGGCTCTTCTTCTGCCTTCCCACCAGCGCTCAGAGGCTGGGAGAAGCATGCAGTACGGGGTTTTCTACCCTCAACCGTTTACAACTGCTTCCATTACAAAACCAGGTTCCAGGGCTGATCGTGGAAATTAAATTTGGTCAGAAATGCAGGAAACAAGATTGCAGTCTAGGGGGAAATCTTATTAAAAATACCATATCTTATTGAGGTTACAGTTAAGTGGGTATAAAACCCTCCCACCTTCCTCAAAACTGACTTTCAGCCAGTCCCACACACTGGCTGTAGTCTATGCAAAATGTGTGCTACCGTGACCAGAATTACCTAATGAGATTTGTGCTTTTTATATTCACCAAGACTACGTAACAATTCCGCAATTCCCCATAACAATTTTGAAAATTACACCAAAATATGTTCAGAAAAGTATTTTTTTAATTAAAAAAAAAAAAAAAAGTCTTTCTTCTGATAATAGGGGAAAAAAGAAGTTTTTTAAATTAGTAAATTAGAGAGCTTCCTTTTCGGAAGTTTATGATTTTTACAACAGAAATGCCAGCTATTTTGGCAGAAAAAAAAATTCCATTCTTTCCCCTTTTGAACTGTTC
Source organism: Gallinago undulata (assembly GCA_026546715.1). Classification (NCBI taxonomy): domain Eukaryota; kingdom Metazoa; phylum Chordata; class Aves; order Charadriiformes; family Scolopacidae; genus Gallinago; species Gallinago undulata. Next base: position 17,904,429 of record JAOTQQ010000041.1, read on the forward strand.
CCACTTGACAGTGAAACCAATAATCATTTGTGTCCTTTTTCTCATTGAACATTTAGGTACATTTACTTTCTGGTCCAAATAAATATACATTATAGGGAGAGGCTGCCACACTGAATTCAATGGAATTTTGGCCTTTGACTTCAGCTAGGTCAGAATTTCAATGTCTTTGGGGATTCCTTCAAAAACATCTCCTTATATTGCTGGAGGCCTGTTCTTTTCTAGGGTTCCAACACATATGCTCTCTAATAGGATTTTTATCAAAATTAATTGGTGCTGGCTACAGTTCAAGTTATTGTGCTGTTCCTGTACTATATTGTACCATCATAGATTCAATATCCACTCTGTCAAAAGCTTCACAGAAAAATACTTTTTTAAATGCTGGGGTTTTATCCTTTTTCAGTGGCATTGTTTCATTCTCTCTTGAATACTTAATTTACTTGGTACCATTTATTATTTTACAAATTTTTAGTGCCAGTAATTTAACTGCTTGTTACCAAGTGAGTAAGCAAATTCCAAGAGCTCAGACACTTAACTATGTGATCTGTGTTTTTAACAATAATGTTATGGGAACAAATCGACAATGGAAATAAACTGATAGGCTCAATTTAAAGTGATGCTCTGCTGTATTTCCTCAGCTAAAGATTTGCCTTAGGATTTTTTTGTTCCTATGTATTAAGATTCTTCAAAGCTAAAGGAAAATTTCTGTGTTTCTCACAAAGAAACCCCCCAAACAAACAAACAAAAAAACCCAACCTTTCCCCAGAGCTGTACATCTCCTATGTCTAAATTTTCTGGGTAGCATCAGGCCCTGCACCGAGGCTAAGTTTGGACTGCTGTCTAGCCCAGACCAACATATTTTAGTGGAAAAATCCCTTTTTTGGGTGGGAAAGAAGAAAATATTCTTGTGTCTTTTATCTATTTATTTATTTGTTTGTTAATGGCAGCTCTTTGAAGTGCTCACTGTGTTGAAATGCAAGTGTGTGTCCTAGGCTGACATGTAAGCAAGCGGATAGGATGTGAAATGGACAAACTTACATGTTATATACATACAGTTATGAATTATTCTGTGGTTTATCACATGAAACTACATATTCTGATAAATTATTTATATTGTGTGCTTCTGTGGTTTATCACACGAAACTACATATTCTGATAAATTATTTATATTGTGTGCTTCTGTGGTTTATCACATGAAACTACATATTCTGATAAATTATTTATATTGTGTGCATCTTTTAATGTATGCATCTTATCCTTTTTCCTTTGCATTAGGTACTAGCACATCTGTACCCCTGGTCTGAACAGGTTCTAGCCGTAGCCCAATTCTATAGGGCAAGAAAGAGACTTTCCAAAGTGCCAAACACACAGAGAAGCACTGAGAAGTCCAAGATGCATAGCAAATAATATTCAGTATCGGGAAAACAACCTGTTTCTAATCTGATGTCAGAAGGGCTAGAATTAGAAACTTAGACCATGAGGAGACTAGGCATTTCCGCTCCTGGTAAAATACGAATTTTGCTCCTGCAACACTTGCCCATATCCGTGGAATGAACATCATTCTCTATTTACCTGTGCCAAAGAAAACTTATTTCATTTTTTCATTCCATAAAATTGTGAATGCAGGATTTTAACAGAGAGGTATTTTATGTTCATCAAAAAAATAAGACTTAAAGATACCTAAAATTCAATTGATGATTCTGTTCTTTTGTTTCATCCATAGGGGTGAACTATAAAAATCATTTAGCAACTGAAGACATGCTTTGTAAACTTTCAACATGCATTAAAACTGTGCACCAGCATTTTAAATCCCACTAAACATCATTCATATATTTTGATGCCAAAGTATGTATAGCTGTAAATGTACAGGAATTCTCAGAACTATTTCTTTTCCACTGCTATAATCAGTAAGGTGTTTAAGAGATTGTTTTTCCCTTGCTTTTAAAGCCATTTCTTTCAAAAGAAAAAGTAGCATATTCCCTGGATAAAACGTATTTTACCTGCAACTTCAAACTTGCTAGCTTCTTAATAAAAAAAATACCCTCTGGTTTAGGGAAAGATTTTTCACCTTGTCCCATCAGATATTCTAGACCTGTTGGAAAAGCCTGTTGTAACCCGTTGCCAAAAATTTGGCTGCTTGAGGAAAGGATAGTCAGCTGTCTCTATGTCAAAAGTCAAAGAAAAGGCAAAGTCCTGAAAACCTTTTTGTGTAATGTTCTTGTACCTGTGGCTGGAAAGACCTGTTTGTATTTTTCCATTGTGTTAACAGAGACTAAAAATTAATGAGAAAATTCTTTCAAGTGGGATGATGGACAAAATGGTAATCTGATCTAGAACTATTCATTACAAATATGCCGAGTGGAACTGCAATCGGAGCGTCAGCGGGTGCCAGCCATCGCCACGTGTTGGCTGTCGGAGGTGGGACGTGCTGGCTTGGGGACTCCCGGTCGGCCCCTCGTCCCGCTGCACACACACCACTGATGCTCTCCTGAAGCCCTGCAGGGAGGCGATGTATGGAGGCACCACGATAAATTGCTAAGGCACACGACAGGCTTGCCTTTCCTTTATCTGCAGAGGCTTTGATGTTTTCTCCAGGAATTTCATCTGGTGTCTAGAGAACTCCTTCTGTACCTCATGCCATCAATGTAACATACCAGCCTTAGCCCTCAGTACCGCCGCTGGCGCCGGCATCAGTTCCCATCTCTGTTGGAGCACCCTGTGCAGAGAGGCCAAGGGTGTCCCAGCCCGTGGGAGACGGAGCCGCTTCAACTTACCTTCTGCACGAGGTTACCTTCCAGGGATGAACAGAAACATTTTAGAAATTTTCACTGCGGAGCAGGCGTTTTGCTTGCTCTAAATTGAAGCGCAAAAAGATAAACCGGTGAGATGGGTCAAAATATTTTGGGGAAACATCCTTTCAGTCGTGGGTGCCGCGCTGGGGCTCAGAAACTCTAGCGCTTCATGAGAATAACGCACTAATGAGACGTGGAATCCGGGAGGAGAAGCTTAGGGCGAGCAGTGCCCCTCCGACCCGACTGACGGGACATCACACAAGCTCTCCTGCGAGCGCAGTGAGTACATCTTTCGACCCCCCCTTGAGGAGGAGGAGGAGGAGGAGGAGAGGAGGAGGAGGAGGAGGGCCAGGGCAGCTCCCGCACCCGGGTCCGTCCCGCTGCCCCCGCCCCCGCCGGGGCCCGGCGCGCGGTGGGTGGGACCCCGGCGGTGCCATCGCCCCCTCCCAGCCCCGTCGGTGCGGCGGCTCCTTCCAACCGCAATAAAACGTGCGGGGAAGGCCAGGCCCGCGGAGTGCGGGCTGGGGGAGCGCCGGGGCGGCTCTTCTCTCGGCGGCTGGAAAAGCTCTCCGGTGCTTTGCGAAACGGTTCTGGGAGAACAATGACCGGCCTGTGGGCAGCTGTTGGATTATATTTGCTGAAGTTTTGCCTGGCAGAAACACGTAAGTTTGGTGTTTTGGTGGTTTTTTTGTTTGTTTTTAATGAATGAAAAAGGGTTGCGGATAAGTTTATGCTCCGGACGGCAGGCGCTCTCCTGCTCCCCAGCCAACAGCTTCGGAGCTGCAGCGTTTGGAGGAGCTGGGGCTGTAACCCCCGCTGGGCTCTGCAGCCCCGGAAAGCTGACTGCTGGTTGCAAAGGCCGATTCCAGAGCTGTGGAAAGCGAACCGTCGATCAGAAAAAATTAAGTTTAAACGGAGAGCGGGAGTGCGTTCGGGAATTGAGAACGGCTGCGGTAGAGCCGGGTTCTACCCGACGGTGCGGCTGCTGTGCCAGGCTCGGCTGGCTCTCCCTGCTCCCTCAGACAGGAGAGAAAAGGGGGAGCTGGGGGGGGGGGGGGGGACACCCCACACCTTCACACACACACCCGGCGTACAGCAGCTGCATTCCTGGCTTTACGTGGCTTTATATGGCTGCGCATACATGGCTCTCCGTGGCTTTCCCAGCAGCGAACAGACACTGCACCTGGAGACAGCCTCGCTGAAGAGAAGCAAAACTGCAGCCACCTGTGGCTGAAATTCGGAGAGCTTCTGTGCCAAGCCTGCTGCTTTCTGGCTTCCTGAGGTTTCTCTGGGGTTGACTGATGGGATTTTGGAGCAAAGGGGGCTAGAAGCGGCCCCCAGGTTGTTTAGCAATTAGCTTGGTTATCTGCTTCACATACTTGTATTTTTAAAAGAAGCATTAATACAGAGGGGAAAAAAAATTAAAGGTTGTACGTCCAGAATGACCGAGTGCTTTGGAAATGTCACACGGCGCAGGCTCAGCCCTGTGCGAGGCATATGGCCATGCTTTTTGTAGGCTCTCACTGGCAGAGAAACTGCTTTAAGGGGGTTTGGTGGTTAGGGGTAAAAATTATGCTTCTACATTATTTTTTTACTCGCCGATTCCAGGAGTCGTAACAAAATGTGTTTTTTTTTTTTTTTTATGGCCACTGGCAGCCAAGAGCTGTGTTTATAGTAAATAAATATATATATATATCACTTATTCCAGCAGCAGCGGGTACTTCTGTAATGGCTGCAGCGCTGCTGGGCCCTGGATGGGTGTGCCGGAGGGAGCAGTGCAGGTGAGAGAGCTGAAGCACTGTCATTGCTTCTTTTTAGTCGCACCAAAACATTCTTGCTAAAATCAGATACATGGATAAAGCCCTTAGAGAAAGGCCAGGGGTACTGCCAGCGAATAAAGTATGCCAGATATGGGTTTAAAACCTTGGCTTGGTCCAAGTCTGCATGCTGTATAAGTATTAAAATTATTTGGTTGCCACCCACTCAACTGATTTCTCCTTTTATGAGCTTCCAGGAGCATCCTAATGAAGCAGGGTCTGCACTGACTCTAGGAGAAAGGCGTTTTTACAGTGAGACGTAGCAGAAAACCCCATCATCTATTCTTCAGCATAGTTACAAAAAGCATGCTCAACTTCCCATCTGCCCCCCAGGGAAGTTTTCCTAGTGGCTTAGCAAGGTATTAGACTGTAGCTATTTTACTTGGTATGTGGTACATTCCGGCACGACTCTGTAGTCAGTAATGACTTCAAAAAAGCAGTTAATGGTGACTTTATTTTCTTTTTTTAAGCCAGTGACTTTGCTGCGTATCATAGAGTAGTGAGCGTTGTTGTTGGGAAACACCTTACTTGAGGACAAAATTCAACTCTGCTCCTGAACTGGAAGTTTGATTCTTATTGTACGGAATTTAGCAAAGGTAGAAAGGACCTGGAAGTACCATTACTGTGAGTAATGAAGGAAAGATGTGATACAGAGAGCAGTCGAAAAACTTATTCATCCTGAGTTCTGTGCTGTTGTGATCATACTGTCACTGACATGTGAGAGGGGTGTACCTATGGTATTGACATGAATATTGTTGTCTACGGAGCCTGGATCCAGGAGGATATAGATGCTGATATCTCAGTTAATGATGATTCTGGGGGAGATATTCCCCTGTGAGCATAATGTATATGTAAAAATATTTCTCTCAAAGTTTTCCTTGATTAATACAAAACGAATCCTGGAATTTTGACCCCCAAACTGGAAGAAGCTGGAATACAAGTAGTACTAAAGAGGAGATGAAAACGGGGAGTGAGGAGCCTAGCTATTAGCACTGGAGAGGTTGCCAGAATCTCATTAGGAGGTAAGGCTCTGAGACAGGGCTACTACAGATACCAGTCATTCACAAAGCAAGGGACCTGCCTGCCTCGGCTTATATATCCATCATGTAAATTTGTAGATAAAGCAGTTTGAAGAAGCTCTTTGTGCTAGTTTATTTTCACTTAGTCCTTACAGTGTGTATCTTGGCTATTTCCCCATAGCTGCAAAGTAACTAGGCTTTAATAAAGTTCACTTGAACTTCCATCATCATTGAATGGAAAGGTTATACACCTGCCCTTGAAATACTCTGCACAGAGTGCAGAGAGCCACCAAACCATGCAGAGGATTGTCTTGCAGGTTTTGGAGAAATGTTTGTTGATTCTCTAGTTCCTGGTGTTCACTTCAATGCAGAACCATTACCTTGAAAACAGGAAGTCAGAGAAAGTCTTAATGAAGAAGGATAGCCTCCTATGATTGAGGAAGAACTTCTTAAGCTAAATGCTTTTAAAACCACTGGTAGCGCTCGACAAGGTTAAATGAAATGTTCCAATGTATCTGGTGTGTCTTCCTTCCCAGAATAGTTTCCATGACTTTTTTTAGGCCAGGACTTGAAGGCACTATTAATATGGCATTTATTCATCTAACACCTGAACATGCATGATGTTCTACGGTAGCAAGAATGTGCCAGCAGGATGAGATGTCCTGAGATGCTGATAGACAGACATAAACATTAGAAAGAATCATGAGCTCAGTACTGCTAAAATACTTGTAGAAAAGATGCGTTCTCAAGAATTTCATGAAGGGGTAAAAAATGTGCTTTCATTGAAGGTCAACTGCCATTTCAAATGAAAGAACTTATGGAAGAGAGCAGGAAAATATAGCAATGTAACGTTGTACTGGAAGAATTCATGGTGTGATGTTTTTGATAACATACTTCATGGTTGCTACTAAGTAGATCCCACATCCACGGTTTATTTAGTTCTTTGCCTTTACCTGTAAGGGTTTCTTGGTGATCTATCTGGTGATTTGGACTGTTCTCCATGGGTTATTGACAACTGTAGACATGAAGCCAGTTTGGTGTAGCTGCTTGTTTCCAGACTAGACCAGAAGTTCATCAGCAGTTGTCTCTCACACTCAGAATTATTTCAAAGACATCACACGCTGTAATTATCAGTGACCATTATGGCTGCTGCTTATACTGGTGGCAGAGAGGACTGTGTCAGTTCTGAATGTTTATCGGTTTCCTCCCCACCAAAATGCCTCCGTCCGGTGGCATCAGCAGTAGTATCAGTAGCAGCTGGCTGTGATTTCCCTGCCTTTCCGTGGCTGCTGGAGCTCACCCCACCCAAGGGACAGGGGAGCAGCTCGTGGCGTGAATGAGTCCGCAGGCAGTCATGTGAAATGGCAACTGAGAGAAAAAGGGGTTTTCCTTGGAGAATCTTTTCAGTCAGATCAAAAGTTCAGCTAATCGCAATTTAAAGTTCAGGCTTCCGTGACTGTTTTCCTGCCTAACAAAACCTGCAGTGATTTTTGGAGTCTGTGTCTGTCAGTTAAGAACGTAATTGAGCTCTCTTTTGTGTGCTTTGGCTTTGGGACTTTCCAGTTCCTCTACATGACAACACTGGCAGCATTATATAATGCAGCAGTCTTAGTTCAGTACAATAAACTTCAACCCTCCCATTGTGAAATGGAAAAAAAAGAAAAAAAAAAAAAAAGGAAGACAGAAGGGAGTTGAAGAATAACCTACAATTTCAGCAGTTACTAACGTGGCCTGAGCAGGCCAATTCAAAGTTAAAATCCCAGAGAAGACCTGAATTTTACTTTCATTTCCAGTTTGAAAAATACATTTCTTCACTTTTTTTGTCCCTCTATTGATGACTGAGCTCAGTAGCTGGAAGTTCTAAGAGACTGTTGTGCCTTTGCAAAAAAAAAAAAAAAAAAAAAAATCCGACGTGCAGCAGCTGTGGAAAAACTTCTGTCCCTGTCTCTGCTAATGACACCATTCCAGAAGCATGGAGAGATGGCTGTACGGGGGGGTTGCCAGGGTGCAGGCCGACGGCTGCCTGGGAAAATGACCTTAGTCAGCAATCATCAGCTATACCCTTAATGTCTGTTTTACTAAATACCTGCTTTTGTAAATAAAAAGTTGCCCTTGACAGAATGTATAATAGCAGAAACATCTTCTTGACGCAGCTTTTGTTGAATATGCATGCCTGACACTGGCAGCGGGTTAGTAAGGCCCACAGCAAAACAGGTTCTCAGAAGTGTATTTCCCTAGAGGGCGTTTTTATTGTTATTTTTGTTAATGGGTAGTTGTTTGTAAAGAAGCAGGGTGTGGTGCGTGTGGGTAGGTGTAATGAATAGTTTCTTGCGAGCATTCCCGTCCAGAAATGAAAGGTAAAGGTATGGCCTGACACAGGGCTCTGCGTAGGGTCTGTGGCCACCCAGGACCCTGCGGACAGACGTGGGGGAGCTCCGGCCAGGCAGCGAGCAAGCTGCCGTCCAAGCCAGGCTCTGAAAGTCAAGCACCAACCTGAAGTTGGCAGCCCCTCTGAGAGAACGTGTCTTGCCACCAGTGAGGCTTGTCAGCAAGGGTTGGTGCCGGAGCGACCTGATGGCAGCCCTTCCCAGAGAGCCCCCGTGCCCTCTCTCAACGGAGTAAGGGGGCTGGCAGCCGCCCGTCCTACGGCACCTCCAGTCCCACGGTTCCGTGGGGCTGACTGTGGTGGGAGTGATCGGCTGTTGGCCCGTGCTTCGCCATCAGCCGAGGCACGTCTTACGGAGAAGATGGAGTGTCCCGACCGCGGAGCGAGGAGGAGGAGGAGGAGGCAGTGATGGGGTGCGTCACTGGGGGTGAAGCTGAGCTGCTGCACGAGGAGCACGGGTCAGGCAACTGAGCAGGGTCAAGGGAAAGCGGTATTGGCCAATTATAAAGAAACACGGTTCATTAATATCACAGACACTGAGAGGGAAGCCTGGACTCGGTGTTCTGCATTCACTCGCTTCCCTGTTCTTCCTTCTCCTGCTTGATTAGGTGTCTTCTATTAATTTACATTCCTTTCCCTTTTCCATCATTTATTCAGGCATGTAAGTGCAGAAAAAAAAAAGCCTCTTTTGTTAACGAGTCTTCATATTTACAAATGCAAGTTTTTGTTTTCTGCTCCTACATATTGCTTATGTATAAATTCACCATATAAGGAACATTTAGAACATGGAAGTGAAACAATATTTATTCTGTTCAAATTAATTTCTCCAGTAGCTCTGCTACAAGAACCAGATAAAACTTTTCTTTGTCATTCTGACGATTATATCCTGTTTACTTGTGAAGTAAAGTAACTGAAGACTGGCAGCTATTTTCAGTTCAATAGGACTTGGTTCTCTTAGACGACAGCAAATGTGTCGTACGGTTTTCTTAAAAAGTTCTTATTCATGACATTGATTTATGATTAGTGATTTGATTGTGATATGATTATGATTATGATTTGAAGCTGTTTGGCAAATGATAACTGACTTAAATCTTGTGTCCTGCTGCTAAACTTAATACTTCTTAGGTTCAAGAACTTTAAAATTGATTCAATAATGAACTGAAGAATGATGTCTTAAATTTAGTCAAGTGTTTCTCCTTTTTGAAACAATACTTCCTAGTGATCACTATCAGCTATTTTCTTGAGATCTTGGCAGTATTTGCACATAAAGGCTTGATACTCCGGGAAGGCGGAGTGCCAAGAGACATAAAATGACCCAGCAAGTCAGAGGAGGAGCCAAGAATAGACCCACAGTCTCTATCCTGAAGGTGGGCCACCTGGTCATGACACCAGAGGCCACGTGGCCAGAACGTTACAAGTCCAGAGAAGTTTGAGTGTCACTCAACTAAGCAACAATTCAGTATATACAGGTGCTACCCAGGTATATCTTCTGAATGTTCACGTCTTCTTTTGAAAACCTGTATCTGTTTCTCACACCTCTTCACTGTTTTCCCCACTAACCCATCTCCGATTCTCTGGGACATCTGGCTGATAGACTCCTGGCGGCCTGTCTGCCATAGAAGATTATCTCCATTTGATCCATTAAAACTTCTGCTCAACAGCTTAGTCATTCGCAGGCAAATTGAAATGTAAAGACCCAAGCTCTTCTTCCAAGAGACAGGCCTCAGAGAAGACTCAAATGTCAAGAAAATTCTCTTACTCGTATTTTTTGAGGTTGTTTTAATTTCAGCCCACTGTGCTGGCAAGTCTGATTTACTGTGATTATGTTCAATATCAAGCTAATAGGGCAGGAGAATAAAATACCACTCAAATTAAAATTACAAGAGTCACTTTGTCTTTTTGGGAGTAGCAAAAAACTCTTCTGGCACACAAAATAAAACTACTTTTCTTGAAATCTTATATTGAGCTCTAAACTCTTAAATTTCTTTTTTTTCCAGAATGTAACAAAATCATTTTATAGGCTACAGAGAATAGATACTTGGTGGTTCCCGTTCGTCGCTGAATGGGCATAAGCTAAGGTTTTATGATGGCAGCTATCCCATTCACATTTCTTGTATTAAAAGCAGCAGCAGCAGATGCTGTGAGCGTGTGACACCTTCCCATTGTGCCTGCCCAGACAGAAGCTTCTTTCCTGCGTTTGTGGCTTGTCTCAGAAAACCCTGCATCCATTTGCTCACTGTTGTGGTGTAAAAAATGCTGCAGAGCTCTTCTCAGAGTGTGCATGATGATTTTTCTGCCTATTCGACCAGTCCTATTCATTCTTTTGCTTATGGCTGTATTGCCTGGCTGCTTGTTGGGTGGGAAGAGATCGCTGTAGTTCTGCTTTATTTTCTCAACATCTCCTTGACCTACCAAGTCTCACAAGGGGTCTAGTAGCGATATATTTTGTATTTGTGCTGAACAGAGCACAGCATTAACTGGCTTTTAAAACAGTGAAGCAGAGATAATCTTAGGGCATCATGAAAGGGTAAGACAAGCACATTTTTTCATATTTTTTTTTTCAGAGCATGTCCAGGCGTAAGTGCTAGACAGCATTTTTGGTCTCTGTGGGCTCATGTGGGATTAGAGAAAAGCCCGATTGTCCAGTTCGCCAGGAGGACGCATGTCCTATGACTTGGAGATTACTAAGACCAGTGACTGAATCCAAATTTCTTTTCTGCTAATGCATTTTTGAGAGTGTATTTTTATCCAGGTAGTCCATATAATGAGTAGTTTGTTTCTTTTTGGAACTGGAGATCTTTTTTCTTGCTCATTTGTATTGTATAACAGTGCCTATTTTTTATATACACGTCAGTGTAAATTAGTGTAGAGCACACAATATATTACATACAAAACACTGCAAGACTGGTAAAATGTTGCAGCAGTGCCCTTAAAGATCATTTCAGTTTCTGTCCAAATTTTTGCATTTGCAAATGAATGAATTCCTTAATAATGTCCTTTGCTGAGCAAAGGAGGCAAAGTTCAAAAAACTTTCTCTACCTGACAAGGTTACCCTCCAAAAGAAAGTATGGGCAAGGTTATTTTCTTCAATTGCTTCTATGTTGTCACAATTCAATTACAAAAATATAGGAGAGCCACAGCACTGAAAGTCTTGGGGGCAGCAAGGGTTATACACATTAATAACCTACAACCAGTGTTTGTGGATAACATCTACCTGTTGATACACATCCACATCTTCCAAGCTCAAGGTGGGCATTAGTAACAAAATGCAGTGGTCTCTCCTCACTACGTCCTGCAGCACCTTAGACATTTAAATATTTGGACATCAACATGTGAAATTCAGTGAAACACACACTGGAGATGTATTCCATCCACTTGTCCTCTGCTGTATTCTTCTCAGTACCATAGAAAAAGAACTTGAATACTTCTTGAAAGAGATTTGATGTCTTATGTGTTCTCCGTGTGTCACTTCAGAAACAGGGGATGTCTCTGAATCAAATTTTGTACTGCGTAGAGTTTCTTTTTCTTGCGTTTCATGGAGTCCACATAAATATTACAACACGTGATCTATAGGGGTTTACTGTTTTCTCTGGCGTGTTTCATCAACACATTCAACACAGTTGGAATTGCACTGAATTTGTTTAAATTATCATAGAACTTAAAATTTTAAGTCTAGATATGGTGTTATTAAACAGAGTGAATATGATCCTAGCTAATGGGAAAGAAGTGAACTGACAAATATACTGATAGCAGACAATAACAGCTATGTTTTTTTGTAGCCTCTTGGAGCTCAGTTATATTCCCACCTCGCATGTAGGGAAACAGAGAGAAATAAAAAACAGGACACGCAGCAACGTACCTGTAAATAGAACATTTTCTCCTAAATCTCAGCCTGTTGTTCCATCAACAGGATTACTGCTTCTTTTGCTTAAATTTCAGAAAGCAGCTATGATATCACACTCTATTTCCGCAGAAATAAGTATTATTCATAAGAAAAAAAAAAAAAGCCCTGGTGCAAATGTTCTTCTACTGGTACAGAAGTGACAAGAGTACAGAAGGCCAGAGCATTGTCTGGAAAGCTGTTATCTTAAAAACAGGAAACTCTCTTCGGTTGCTAACTGTTTGGTAATCCATCACTGAGCCTGACTGCGCAATCCTTACTTCAGAGGACAATCCACGTGAGAAAATACTCTTTATGAGTGAGAGCTAAGTATTTTCCCAATTTTTGAAACGCCTTTACAACCCAGTCATTGCAGACCAACAGTAAATTTATTAACAGTATCAACGCAAATACTTTATCTGACTTCATTACTCACGGTGCACAGGTCAGGCCACTTTATCAACAACCACATTACTGTCGACTCACAGGAATTGCTAGGCAACTTGTTAACACCTTTTTTCCCCCCCCTAACATGATACAGATATATCCACTATAACAGCCATAACAACATGTTCAAGTCCCGATGGAAGTCTCTTGTTTTTTAACTTAGTGGTTTGGTATCTTGAATTGAGGGCTGTATTGAGAGATATCCCGGTATCTCCCGTCCTTCCAGAGCAAACAGTTTTAAGAGTCAGCTGGATTAGCAGTGTTTCAGGAACTGATATAGTAAGTTGTGTCCAAGGCACACTTTCAGACTGTTGAAACAGACAAATGGGATCTATACACAGCCACTGGTAGCATATCATCTGCAAAAGTGGTTCCACGCTGTGTCCTCTACTTCTGCTGTTCCTAAGAGAGATCTCGACTTTGTTGAAAGAACTTCCCACTTTTATTTTTGGCAAGTACGTGAAGAGATCTTCTCACTTCTGATCGGAGTCCTTTCCTCCTCAGTTCTGTTTGAAGCTTACTGGTCGCAATCCACCTTTTGTCCTGCGTGTTCACGCGTTGACACCCATTGCAGCGTGGCACCAACGGGCCACTCGAGATCAGGTTGGTTGTTTTGCCTTGTGCACTTTACAGACAACTCAATGAATTTTGCTTCAAGAATCTAAAATACCTTGCAGTGCAAGGGGGAAAAATATCTTGCAGTGCTTTATTAATAAAAAATTACTACCTCCCCGGGGTTTTCTGTTTAGCAAAATGGCTTATTCCTTCTTTGCTGCTTGAGTTGACGCTTCCTTAGAGCGACTCTGACTTCATGATACTTTCCAACGTCACGAAAGGCACAGTAGCTGGATTAAAGTCTTTGTCTGTGTCATTTGCTGTTCAAACATTGATTTAATTCTGCAACTGTTAATAAAAGCCATTTATATCCCGTTAATTATAAGATTAATAGAATCAACGAGCATCACAGCAAAATCACTGGCTTCACAATGATTCCAGCACTTTTGGGACAAAATGATTCTTCACTGTTTGAGGATGATTACGTATAAACAGTAGTGCATTGCCCTTGCATATCTCCACTGTGTAAATGTATGTAGGATTTAATGTAGTATTTGAGTTGACAGAATATCAGGGCCACACTGCCAATGCCTCTTTCTCATTCTTCCCTCGCAGAAATGAATTTTCACTGCCTCTCGTGGATTGATGAATTTAAATAATTTTTTTAAATAGGAAAAAAAATATATTAAACCCAAGGCATACTATTGTTCTCACATTTGTGATAGCAACGGCACATACTAATGTTAGTTGCAACCTTTAGTTATTAAACATACCTTTTAACTGAGACAGTTACAAAAGATTCAAAACTAAAACTGTGAGAATTATGAAAGAAATTTAATTGAATGTGTAGCTTGAGATACAAATAATCTGCATGCATCTTAGGGAAGTTTCTTCCTAGTCAGTATTTTCAGTATAAATCTCAAGATACTTGAGACTATAGGGCATGGTGGATAGAGTGACACAGTGAAATTTCAAGGCCTTCAGCAGCGAAATGAAATGTTATATTCACAAGTTATATTCAATAGTCTGTAGTATGCTTCCCAGTGCTTCTAAGAATATCATGGTTGTAATCCCTTTATTGAAAATGAACTTGTGGCTGGGTACTTCTTGGGCTTTTATGGAGAGGAACACGTTGGCATCTACCCAGTCTCCATCTCTGAAACTGGAGTATGTTGTACACACAGCTGGATATGCAACTTCCATCTTTCATTATTGCATCTGCATAAAGCTCGTCAGACTTTTTCCATGATCTTTCTTCAGGTAACTCTTTCTTCCAAGATACTTTTTTTTTTTTACATTCTCTTTCTTATTCAGCATTTCTGAATTTCTGATCTCGTCAAGTCACGCTATTTGTAAGGTCTCGTGGATAACAGTGACCAGACAGCACTGCTAGCAGAAGTTACTCAAAATCCCACTGTGAAAAGAAAACAGGGTTTCAGTGTAAAATTGCAAAGCAAGTCAGCTGCTTTTTGCTAGCCATTGATTCTAATGAATGATTTTCTTCAGGTTTTGATTTTGATTTGATTATCATTCATCCAGTAATTTGTTAGGACTTGGAACTCTTCCATATTTTGGAGACCTTCAGAATGCAAATACCTTATTCTGCTTTTCAGAATGCAAATACCTTATTCTCCTTTTTTGTGAAAATCACAGATATTCAAAAGTAGCATTTTGTCCATGTTCAAAACTGCAAAGTTACATACAAATGTTACAGCTATATTCTTAATCTGAGAAATCTGAATTTAGTATGAGTCATTAAATCACGTGTTACGTTCATGCATTCATGCATTTCAGTTCTCCAGCTTGACTTCTAGCGGGCCAAATTCAATGGATTATTGACAATATTTTAATCAATATGCAATTAACAACTACGGTCCTTGATTTAAGTGTTTAATATTGTGCTACTTTGTACTGTTCTTTAAGGTACCTCCTTGTAAATTCGTATAAGCAACTTCCACAAAAATATTTGACCAAAAAAAAAAAAAAAAGGGACAGGGGTTGTGAAAGAAAATGGGAATGAGTTCATCTGCCTTGTGGGGAAGCTGAGTTTGGAATAAGTACTGATACGTCTCCTGTTTGGGCAGTCTTCTTCTGCCGTGATTTGCCACCAGGAAGACTGGACGGGTCATTTGTCCTTTGACGTGTCCTACGTTGTGTGGTACATTCTGAGCAGCTGCCGCCTTTTTAGTATGTCTGCCAGACGAATGTTACCTGTGTTTTAACTGGCTGGCTTGCAGAGCTTTTGAAAAGATTCTCATGGTTCCTTTCTCTGTTGTTTCCTTGTGAAGTGGCCCCGTGAAGCCTAATGTAAAAGCTCCAGGAATACAACCAAACGTAATACGTCTTTGCTCTGACAGCGTTCTTTATCAGTAAAACTAAAATGGCTTTATTAAGGAGGTCAGTTGCAAACTGAGGTAAGGAGAGACGAGTTGGGGTGCCCAGGTTGTGTGAGCGGGGGGGTGACAGCAGGGAAGGGGCAGAGGGCCCTTTGGGGTCCCGGCCAGGGGTCTGTCTGCTGGCCCACACTGCGCCTCGCCCGCTTTTACCCCAAATGACTGCATTATTTGCTTTCAGTCAAACGGTGAAAATCAGACTCCGACTATTATTCACCAGCTTTGTTTCGCAGACGTTTCTTCACCTGGATGGCATGGAACCGATCCCAACTGATTTGCTTCACGGTCCCTGTTACTCAGCCCTTGGGGTTAGACTGCTCGGTGCACAGCCTGGAGCTTTCCGAGTATCGACGACGATGATGATGATGATGTTTTCATCGTCTCGGGGGGGGCGGATCTGATAACTGCCTAATTCCAGGGCTATGATTTCACCACTTGGAATTTTTCCACCGAGGTGCTGCCCAGCTGTACCACCTTCTAGCAGAGTCCAAAAACTTTCAGCTCGCTGCTAGATGAAACAAAAAGGGTAGTATTAGTGTCAGCAGCAAGGAAGTTTATCGTAAGTGATGGCACCGTATGGGCTCACTCAGGATGTTTACCAGAGCAACGGTTGCCAAGCAGACAAAGTATGTTTGGAAGACGCGTTAGCAGACTTTTTTTCTCCCCGCAGCAACTGCTGAGGAATTAAACATATTTCTTGTGCTTACTTGCATTTTGAGTGACTCTGAGTGACTCTGTGAATGCTTAAGCCATGAACAGTGCCAGTCCCACACCCACTTCTTAAAATTAGTAGCCGGGGAAAGCTGTCGGGTTAAGAGACTGAAAATTTTTGTCCATTGGTAAATATTGTACAATGACTTTGGTGGGAGGTAGGCAGATTCGTTAAGAAGAACAATTTAGAAGGAAATAACCAGCTTGAGCTTTGTCCCGCATCCCATTGCCAGTGTGCACTTTATAAAATAAGACAGAAATGTAAAGAATCCGTCCTGAGGTTTGGTGGAGGAAGGAGATCCTCCTGATGCAGCGTATCCCTCTCGATGTCCCCAGCCACATCGCGCCTTTTCACTGCAGGGACCCACCTGAGCCCACTCGTGGGCTACGTCGTGACTTTTTACGTAGTTAACAGCACACAGGAGAGTAAGAAAGCTACTATCTTATTTGCTTTTTCAGCCCAAATGAGGTACCCAAATATAACCGGGCAGGAGGACCAGCTTTGGCACAAGTTCAAAGACTGGATCTATGGAGAGACATCTTCACTTTTTTGTAACCACACCCGACTGCTGAGAATATGTTGTCTCTATTTATAGCAGGCACTCCTTGCAACATGTGGGTAAATTCCTTTTCAAGTGTTTTCCTGGACTTTACTGTCTTTAAAAAGCCAGGTGTGCAGGGATTTTTTTTTTTTTTCCCTGAGGATCAGGAATCTGTTAGGGGTATAACTACATTTTTCTCTCCCATGAAAATTTTCAAGACTGACAACGTTTTCCTATGCCAAACTGAAATGAAAATATGACACTTCAAAGAATTCTACAGTGAAATTTTGGACTGGATTCCTTAAACCGTTTACTTGTATTGCAACCATGTAAACGTTTAAACTTAACTTTCTTAAATTGTTTTATTTTATTTTGTGCAAACTAATTAATGATGTTTCAAAATGAAAGGTGGTTTCAAGCTGAAAAACGAACCCCTTGTTTTGCTTTATTTAATTATCCATAAGAGATATTTTGAAAACCGAAAATATGGTTTATTCCCACTAAATCTGGAAACAAATTTCCTGTGAATCATTTTAAGTTTCATAGCTTGGCAGTAACCCAAGGAAAGTATCTCATCTGAGAATTCCCAAGAATCTGTGGAGACTTACTGTCACTATTTGGAGAAGCCTCACTTACGGTGTAGGTGGCTTATTTCCAGGTTTGTTTCTCTTTTCTGTAGAGAATAGTGGCTGGCACAGCAAGAATATAATAATTGGGAGAGCAGAAGCACATCACCCAGCCACACTAAATGACTCTACCTTCGGATTTTTGTTGTGGTGGTGAAAGGGCTGCAGCCTCAGACAGGGACTGGCTTAACTCGTGTGGGCCCTGCAGAATTTGACTTCTAAATTTTGATCAGTGTGCAGTCATCCCAGTGGGAGAGTCAAGTTTTCCAAGCACGGTTTTGCTTTCCCCATCCAGCCCTGAGGGATTCAGGTATGGGTGTGTTTTAGTGATGTCGACACGTGTCTGTTAGTGACTGGGACGGGGATTAATGAATCATTTTACGTAATTTAGCAAACAGCTAGCCAGTGGTTTTCATCACTACTGACCTTGGCTTTAGTCCAACTTCTGACATAAAGGTGGAAGGCTCTGTATCCTATTACAGTTGTCTGGGCTATGAATTGGCCTCTAAAGAAATGGTGGAATACTCGGCAAATAATAATGTCATCCGAGCCCATGCATGTTGTAGCGCTAAAGGTAATCACCGAATGATATTTTTGCACATTCAAGTTCTCCCAGATGTCAAAATAGGGGTAATGGGGCTATTTTAGTGTATCTGTAGACAAATATCTTGGATCCTGAAATGTGTCATGAATCCATACCGTATGAAACTTTGTATTTAGAGGGCATGTGGTCAGGAGTAAAAAATGAATTCTTACTTGTCCATGAAATAGTTTTCCCGATAAACATTTGAAAAACCAAGTAACTGGAGATAGATCTGAACTGAGAGCTGAGATCTGAACTGTCCAGAACTTCTCAGACCTTAGGACTCATATGGCCCAATTCTTAGATTTGCCTGGACAGGAGCTGTAGTTACTACGAGTCTCTTCTAAACAGATGTTACTCTGTTTCCAATATGCCACTTCTCTCTGCTTCATTATTAGCATGCATTAAAGTGAGTTGTAATATTCAAAATGTAGATATCAGTGCTAAGGTAATGGTTTTCCCTGTTCAGAAGTGCCAGCTCAACATTAAATCATCTATGATTATGTGGAAATGTTTACCCATGGATATCTGCCTAGAGTTTGAAATCTGTTTAATAAATTTAGAACAGACTTCTTACAATAAATGTGAAAAGTATGTTCTATTAAAGGAAACACAATGAAAACTATCTGTACCGTCAAACGCCTTGTTCTGTCCCTGTTTTCAGCCCCAATTTATCACATGCGGGTGAACTGTCAATCATCTTAAGCCACAAACCAAAAAGGAAAATCCCCATGAGAACAGCAGACTAACATTTCCTGGTTGCCATGCGATGCAGGCTGTGGTTTTACCAAGAAGCCTGCTAACAGCCTTGCGTCTGAGTATTCTTCTACAGGCTCTCATTTAAGGGAGGCAGGGTTCTTGCAAGTCTTCCACTTCGTTTGCTTTGATGCATCTCCGTACTTGTGAAAATTATTTATTTTATAGCAGATTCTCATCCGCCCTGAGAATGAAACGTTTAGGTATTGTCTTGAAAACAATGAAAAGCGGGGAGCGGCGCATGAACCAGCCATACAGTGCATCCGAAATCCTTATGGAAAATCGGCTCCGGTGGGAAGAGTTTGCATGAGTCAGTGTTACTCAATATGCGTAAGGGTTGCAGAACCAGGGTGGAAATGGAGATTGCACCTGGTTTCTTACTGTAACAGCTTCTAACAAGCCTCTAGTATTAATAATCAGGGTGTAACTCACACTTTGGTGAAAGGACAATGCTCTTCAGCCTCAGGCAGTTCCATCGCACGTGGGCTCGAGCTAGCCCACTAGAGTGGAGCTAGAGTTAGTGATTTGGGCTGAAAAGTATTAACTGAGCCCGGTTTGGATATGTGAATGGCGATAGCAGAGAAGGGCTTGCATGCAGCTGTTTAAGACAGAGCCCCAGAAATCCCAGGGAGGAGAGGGAGAAGTGGCCTGTGTGAAAGTTTAACGTTCTCCCCGCTCGTAAAACTGAGCGCAGGCTCAGGGGCATTCCCTGGCGTTGGGGTGAGTCACCGAAGTCTCATGGTCTGGATGAGATTAATGAGGATGACAATTCAGGCATGTCTAGTACTTTTTGCCTTTTTTAAAAGCCGTTACTAAACAATTCTGTCTTTCAGCTGTAGCAAGTCATGTGGATGTGAGGAAGAGATCACGGCCCGTCAGCCCCCAAAGCCCGCCGGCTACGGGAAGGGGCAGAGGGGAGGGTTTGGGTCTGTTTGTGAATCCACTCTGAATCCCTTCTGAATGAGCTCCTTTGAAACTTAAAGGCTGGAAGGGATCAGTAGTAGTTTTCCACCCGGTATGAGCTTTGCATCGCCTTTTATCTTGAAACGGAGGAAAAAAAAAAAATCCATCTTTTGCATAACCAGTGTTAAAACCAGCTAAGTAACATCAACATAAAATTAATGGATTTTACCTTCCTGCACTATGGGAAAAGGTGGAATAAGTGTTTGGATTTGGACTTGGAATTAGCAATTGTGTTTCTTCCTTAACTCAAAATTAGTCTACAAGCATCAGCATGGAGAAAAGAATTTAAGGTCTTTATTTAGTTTAGACCCCATCTTTTTTTTTTTTAGTATAAGTTTAGTATTGATATGACTGGAAATGTTTTCATTAACTCAATTGAGGGTCCCCATTGTCTGGGGATTAGAGTATGAGACCACAAAGTAAAAATTCTGGATTCCCTGACAGCTCTGGGGAGTAATGCTGTGCATCTGTATTTTGCCGTTTTAAAAATGTGGTAATTACTGTCTTCAAGGAGGAATGCTGGATTGATGTGATTTGCTCAGGCTGTGAAATGTCAGTGAGCTTTAGGCGCTGCTGTAGCCCTTTTTCCACACTCGGTGCTTCATGGGCAGGGTGCATGTACTACAGCGGCATTGCTACGAACGGTTTTGACATCGACACGTAGAAGACGGTATCGCCGAAATAAAAACAAAGCCTGCTGTCTCAACGTCACTTTAGGGCAAAGGGCCGACTACTCAGGTGGCTTCAAAACCCGTTCTGAGAACTGGCTCGCCACACTTCTGCCCGGGGTTTCCCAGGTGAGGGAGGAGGCTTCCTGGGAGCCCTGTCTGTCCCGTCCTGGGAGCGTGCCCTGCAGCTGGATGGTACTCCTGCCAAGCCTGGCACAGCCCAGAAGCATCCTCGTGGGCAGTCTGTAGAGCCAGGCTGGGCATTTCCACGGAAAATGTACGTTGCGCGCAACGGCAGCCCCAAAAATAGTTCCGTTAAGCCTATTTGAGCAAGTAAGCCTATTTATTTCCAACAGCTGGAGTTCAAGGGATCATCTACCTAATAAGTAGGATCCTGACTGCAGCTGGGTCTCCGGGTGGTAACGGAGCGCGTGTGGTAGCGTTTTAAAACCATGAATGGGATCACAAACGTGAACTTCGCTTAGTATTTTAGTGAATTTGGGATGAGCTGCGAGATTCAAATGCAACCCAAAGCCAGTGGTTGTGGTATCTGATTTTGTAGAGAAAGCTCTTCAGAAATTATCCTAAAGTGGTTGGAAAAGATGTTGATGTTCCCCCAAAAAATCCAGTTCCAAAATCACTGTTACTTTTAAATAGTTGAATACATCTTTGTGCTCTGATCCCCAAAAGTAATATTAAGTCTTGGGCTTTGTGGAGTGATGTTTAATTATTAACAAATTTTGGCCTGTCTTGTTCTATAGGAAAGAGAGAATCAAGAGGGGAAAACTAAAGAGAAGTCTTTCTCCTGTCCAGATCATTTCTGTTTAATACAGGTACTCGCTGGACAACTTCCAAAATAATGTCAGGCATTGAATATGGAACATTTGGAGTCAAAGTAGAAGTCACTGGTGTGGCAGCTGTGAGAGCAGCTCCATCTCATAGCAGTAGTCATGGGCCACCCTTTCCCGTGCAGGGCAACTAGTCATTGTGTTCTGGTAAGAAAACATTTATTGGGGTCTGCAACCTGAACATCTGTTGACTGTATTTGTGACTTGTAGGCACACGTGTCCTTTGCTTTTGAGTACGGAGTACTATTTAGCAAGGGACGTTGCCACGGAAGGTCGCTAGTCCATCAGCTGTCCCCACAACCAGTGCTGTGCCTGTCTGCGCCCGCAACTTGTGGAAGCACTGCAGTAATTTCAGAATCACGTATGGGAACTTGCTGAGACCGTCATCCACTAACTAGCTTCTCCTCAGACTGGGAAACTCAGCCCTCTAGCCCTGGGGCAGGACATTAAGTCCACCAGGAAAGAAAAATGCATTTATTAGTGTCCTCTTCAGCACAGGTTCCTCATTCTTGCCTTCAAGACCTCTCAAGACATGGCTGTCATCAGAGAAATTTTAATAGAACTGTTTCTCCCTGGAAGAAAGCAGCTGTGTCAAAATAAATGTATTTGGAGAAAATATGTTAGTCTTGCATAAATTTTACAAAACTAAAAATTATGTTATCTTGGGTTTTTTTTTTATAACCTGTGATAATAAGAATATTAAGAACTGTAAGCATCAAATTGTTAAACGGCTATACAATGCTTATCAATTTTCCCTACATTAAATACCTTTGTCAGCCTAAATAATTGGGGGGCAGGTGGGAGAAGAGGTATTTTTTACATTCTTTTAGTGGAAAGGCAATCCGAGTAACCTTAATGATTAATTCTGTTGCCTATAGTAAAACTATTTAATGTTGGATGCACAGGTTTTGAGCTCCTTGGGACAAGCAGTCGGCCACACAACAGTTCAACAGGACTCCTACCTATGCTGCAAATAATGGTTGTCTTCTCACACACCATACAGTCTGGATCTAATTGCATATTTTATCTCCTTGATTGTTTCCTGTTACCTGTGGAAAGGAGCATTCTCTGCAGTTTCCATTGAATAGATACGCTGCAGATAGAATAACCTCAGTTTACGAATGAACAAAGGTAATTGAAGGAAGAATGCACGCCTTGATTACTATCATTTGCTTTCATATCTGTGCTATAGAAGAAAGCAGAACATCAAGCTAAGATGACATTAGAAAAGTTGCTTGTTATTCACGTAGAATGTGTCAATGCAATTAATGCAATGCAGCGCGTTAATTTTATTTTGGATCTTTTAGGAAAATATTACATGGCATCTTTAATTTCAAGTAGACGGTAGAGGCGTTTTATATTCGGACAAGACCGGTCTGTTTTTCCCTTTCTTGCATGTGGAACTCCCATTAAAATGAAGATAAAAATGAGTCACGCTTCTCTCTTCACTGGCAATAATTGGCGACTCCAATTAAGCGGGCTTTGCAGTTATCACTCTAGTGTGGAGTTGTAACCACGTTTTTCCCTTGAGGGGGAGGTGGGGCAGGAGCAAGGTGACTTCGCACTGCTTTGGAGCATTCGGATCTTTCCCCGTTTTCTCCCCACACCTGATAATTCTTACTGTTCTTACCTCTTTCTTAGATGTATCTGTTAAACAAGAATAAACAAATAGGGTTTTTTGCTCTCATTTTACTGAGCTTTCCTCAGTTTATACCATTATACCTACACAGTACCTGTTGCGCTGTGCAGGCAGTGTCTCTCCACCATGAAGATGGAGGTGTCAGCTCCTCAAAGCCTCCAGCCCTTGTGCCTTTCCCCCCGTGGCTGCAGTCAATCGTATGAGTCGCTCCCCTCCCGTAGGCTTTGCATGTGCTGCCTCTTCAGGGTTCCCAGGCTGAAGGCCAGAAAACACATCGCACAACGTGACCGTGACACCTCTTTTTTTTTTTTTTTTTTTTAATTTATTTAGTTCATTATTTTTAGCCTCATGCTGCTTGTCACTGAAAGTTACTTCCGTGTGCAAAACCTTCAGAATATGTTAAATTAAAATCCGTCTGAGGCGTCCTTTGGGATGGAGTAAGCTCGCGGCGGTGGCGCGGGGAGGCCGCAGGAGGCTGGTGTGTGGGTGAGCGGCCAGCGGACGGGCAGCACCAAGTCCACTGATAGGAACACCGTGTATCGCACGCACACTGCTCCGTCTGCCTCGGCAGGTTGAGTAAGAAGAGTTTAAAGATTTAAAGGCATTCTGGCCTGTATCAGGAACAGCGTGGCGAGTAGGGCACGAGAAGTTATCGTCCCCCTGTACTCGGCACTGGTGAGACCCCACCTCGAGTACTGTGTGCAGTTTTGGGCCCCCTACCACAAGAGGGAC
>JAOTQQ010000041.1:17942393-17967404 GCA_026546715.1 Gallinago undulata
GGGTGTAAGAAGCAGGAGGAGATATGGACTGTGGGCAGCGTGGGGCTGTACACTCCTCTCTGTGACTGCACGTAGGGAAGGCAGGAGAGCATAACTGCTGTCGGCAGAATGCTTTGTGGGTTAGGGCTTAATGGCAGGTTTAACATCATCACAGCAGATGTGACCTCGAGTGGCAATGGTTCAGATGATGAAGACTCTTCGGAGGAGATGGTTTACCCAACAGTGTTTCCAGGCTGGGACGGGAGTGTGGCCAAGGATGAGTATGCTCCAAGTACTAGTAAGGAACTTCCTTTCTCTTTGGATGGTTTCCATCATCTTTCTCCTCTCCTAACTGATGTTTCTCCTCCTTTGCCACACTGATATTGTATGGAAATTGGATTATCTTCTCACCAACTGTTTCTTCATAAATGTCTGTCTTGTAATTGGAGAAGTCATATGAGGGACATATTGATAGTATGAGTCTCTGCATTGATGACTTATTCCGTGTGGTATATGGCATTCCAAATACCTTCTGTGGCCTAGTGGTGTCTGCATGCTCCATGAGTGAAAACGTATACAGTTTCTGATCGTAGACTCATGTGGAAGTTTTCTTTTATCTGTTCAATTGTATTGTAACTTTCTTGACTAATATTGGCTTCCTGGTGTCTGTCAACGGTGTTTTTGGTTTTTTGCTTTTAAGCTTGGTGGTGGATATTTTAACGTGAATCTGACTACTTCTTGAGTACTTAGAAAGCATGTTTTACATGTATTCAGACATCTACCATATGCTTTACATCCAGCATTATTCTTCAAACTTGAGTTTAAAAGTCTATAACTGCTGCAATTGTTTTGCACTACTTCTGCTATACGTTATTTTTCCATTCCTTGTTTTCTGTATTCTTCTTGGGAAACTTGGCATCTGTCCAATTAAAAGAAAAGAACAACTGGTTTGATGTATTGAGATTTGCTAAGAAGAACCAAGAGACTACAGTTAAGCTACGATGCATGAATTTCCATTTTCCATCACCTTTATGGCACTCACTAACAGTAAAGTAAGAGTGGTAGATGTAAAGCATGGTCAGCATTGAATCCTCCATTGTCCTAACAGCTACGGATGCGCAACAGGAAATACTTCTGGACGTCTCCACACAAAATCATTGGATCCCCACCTATACAGATGAAGAGGAGCAGTATCCTAGCTCTGCTGGCAGGGGTAAAGCAATTAAGCATTTCAGATTATATTCAGATTTGTGACATAATTTAGTGAAGTATAACACTCTTACAGTGCAACTGGTTGCAATTCCCATACCATTAGTCTCATTTCAGTATAATACCTTTGTAGTAAGAACCCTCAGAGGTGGCATCTATAACAATCAACTGTCATTTCAAGTCTATCTTTTGCATTTCAACTTCATTGCTTGCCATTTTTTGTCACGTCTCTGGAATTTTAATACTTGCCCTGCTAGTAGCGTAATAAAACTTAGCAGATTGTAATGTTTGGTGGCCCACTTTGGTGAGGAAAAAACAGTCCTTTTTTTTCTGCTTCAAAATTTCTATTGTAAAATCTGAAGACAGACAAAAAAGGGACCTAGTGATTCACATATATGGAACTATGCTACAACGGATAATACACTACCTCCAGGTGAATGGGAACATTTTGCTCTGTAAGCAAAGGCTTACAGAGTCCATTCTCCAGCTATTTTTGCTGTGTACCAAAATAGTTTCCAGTTAACATTTTTTTAAAAACATAGCTGGATATAAGCTTTGTTTTTAGGATGTTCCAGCTGTAATGCATAGCTTTATCCTTTTAAGGAGAGGTTCAAAACCAAATAGCTGGAGGTAAAGCTATTTACAGCTGGATTGGGGGCCAGCCTTGTAATTGCATAATATTAGATTGTACTAAAAAGAAGTATATTTAATTTGGACTTGTGGAAAACCTTCTTATAGCTCTGTAGAGACAAGCATTTTCTACATCCTGTAGTAATTCTTAGGATTTATACAGTGTGCCTCCAATAGCAATCTCGTTCCAAGATTGTTTTGAATAGTAAAAGTTTATACAATTGGCATCAGAACAGGTGCTATAATCACCTGCAATTACTTTCTTTTAGTTCTGAAGTATTGTTAGATCAGTTGTATTCATAAATGAGTTAATTTTAACTTTTTGTTTTTACAAGTTAATCTATATGTATTGGGCTTAATTACAAAAATAATGAATTTCATTCACATGAGTACCCTTTTAATGAACATTTCATTACCTGAATGTGAATATAAATATTCCCCCAGTTTTTCTCTTTTTGGGAAATAGTCCCTAAGGTCCAGCTCTTTCTTTGCATGCTCTGATTAAGAACCTTTGCTTTATCTTTAATATATCATGCCTGGAAACATTTGACACCTAAGGCAAATGTATTTCAAACCAAGTTCCAATGCTCATCTTAGTGTTACAGGTATTCTTTTACTTTTTTCCTGGTGTGTCTTTTCTAAGCCTTTTTATGTTCATTAGGAAATCTCTTATGGTGGTGGTATGTAAGGCGATTTCTGACTGCATCTTCTGCTATGTAAACAGCAGCTAATTAAAGAGTGAGCAATTAATTTAATTTATCAGTAAGAGATTTAATTCTTACTGAGTTGAAAACAATCATGCTTGTCGACTTTGAAGATATGAACCAACTTATTTCATTCATACAGACCCAGCAGAAATGACAATGTTCTTGCATCCAGCCTTGTAATTGCTAAATTGAGATATTAACTCAGAAAGTTCATCATGTTGTCACTTTTAAAAAGCCAGAATACACAGACTCAACAGTTAAGTTAGTATTGGTAAACATGATCTAGAGATACAGCCTGTTGTTTCTGTATGTTCTTCCGCTACATCTCTTCTAGCTTTCCTCTGCCATTGGTCATTGGGATAATTTCTGGTGCCCTTAAATCTTCTTCCGATCCTGGTGATGCTTTTGGGTGACAGGGTTTCCAAAGGACTTTCGTTTTCTTTCATCTTTCATTTCACATCAAATGTAACAATGACAAGAAAAAGGCAAAACACAAAAGCCAAGCACCCTTGTTGTATAGACAACGCAGATGAGAATATGACTGGTGTTGGGTATTTTGATCATTATTGATTCAATCATCATCTTATCAGCACTAGTTACAAGTGAAAATGAAAATCATCAAGGACCAACCCCACATCCACTATTACACAATGTTCATTATGGATGGATCAGTCAAGAACATAATCCTGCGAATACCACTGGGACTACTGAACAGCATGAATTTACTGTTGGAGGGGAAAATGATATTGAAAAGGAATCTTCTCATACAGGTAATGTTACAGGTCATGTTTTAGTAAATTATCAGTGTTTACTAAAGGTTTAGTTTTAGGATTTTTTATTAATAATTTTGTATTCTGAAGCCATAAAAGAGGTTCTGTGAATAAACCTGAGCAATTCTGATGTTACATTACTATTTTTTAAATTATTCTGTTCTTCAGAACCTGTTCCTGTAGGTCTGTTTTCTCTCCTACGTGAATTGCTTGTCAAGACCTATAGTAGATTAATTCCGGAAGCGTAATGCAGTCACAAGGTTGTAACAGGCTACCTGCTGGGGTTATTTCTGTAGGAAACATGGAGTGTTAAATGATTAGATGATTAGAGGCCTGAAGCATCTCTCTTACAAGGAAAGGCTGAGGGACTTGGGCCTTTTTAGTTGAGAGAAGAGAAGGCTGAGGGGGGGATCTGATCAACACCTATAAATACTTAAAGGATGGGTGTCAAGAAGATGGGGCCAGTCTTTTCTCAGTGGTGCTTAGTAACAGGACAAGAGGTAACAGGCACAAACTTGAACATAAGAAGTTCTACCTAGGCATGAGGAGGAGCTTCTTTACTTTGAATGTGGCAGAGCTACCACCCTCAAATGGGTGAATGGGCTGCCCAGAGTCTCCTCTGGAGACATTCAGAACCAGCTTGAACATGTTCCTGTGCAACCTGCTCTGGGTGGACCTGCTCTGGCAGGGGGTTGGACTAGATGACCTCCAGAGGTCCCTTCCAACCCCATGTCATTCTGTGATTCTGTGAAATGCAAAAATAATAATGTCTGTTGTAGTTTTCACACATTTAGGAGCTGTGTTGCAAGTCATTGTTGGACCCTGGTTTTTTTTTCAGTTTTTGTTTATATGTCAATTATATCTAAAATTTTTTACCTACAATATCTACTCACCCCAGTTTTGAACTATGACAGGGTGATACTGCTGCTGAAGGGAAAAAAACAAAGCATAATGTCGAATAAAAGAGAGGCTTCTCTCTTCCATTGATCAAAGCAATTGAAACGTAGAAGATCAAATTATACTAAAACGCTACTAAGAATTGACTTATATTAGTTTCTGTTGCTGTGAGCGTGCTAAAGTTACTAGTTAATGACTGATGTGCTGTCCTAAGCACTGCCAACAGCCATCATCTGCTCTTGCAGCTTATCAAAATACAGGCCACTGAAGACAAGCATATCAAACATTATGTGACATGCTGTATAATGTGAATCTGTTCCTTCAATGAAATGTAATCTTATTAGCAAAAGTTTTGTGTGTCTCACTGCTTCAGCAGTCCCTGACTCCACATACCTCTAAGATACCAAACCCATATGTTTCATCATTATTTAAAAACCTGCTGATGCAGTGCAGTGCATTACTGATATATACAAATACTATACGATACTATACTATACAACTATAGCAATATAATTTGGCCTAGTTGCAATTAAAATTTTAGCACACTGTAGCAATTTTCTTGGGTTTTTTTGATTGGGCTTGGGGGTGTTAAGAAGGATTATACTGCGTTGGGTACTCTTTTGCTGTGACTGGCTAAGAAAAGCTGCAGATTGGTTGATATGGACAATATCGCATTTCTCTAAATAACAGCAATAACAAGTATTCTCCATTTGAATGCTGTCTTATTTATTGTGTGCACCAGTCACAAACCTGTAGCATGTGCTTGCCTTCCCCTCTGTCAGATTGCCTTGTCAATTTTTCAGGAGATGCTGCTACTAGTAAAACAGTGAAATTTTGAGGGGTGAAAAAAACTGATATTCTGTGATTTAAGTCTTACTGATGGGTAATATTCTTGGAGTTATTTAGCCTTTGCTATTCTTAATTCTGCATCAGCGTGTATTGGTTTGATATTCAACAAAGTGTATTGGTTTGATATTCAACCAATACAAAGCGAACAGCGTGATTCAGGGAAATACTTTTGAAAAACAATGAGATATCTTGATTCTGAAAAATGTGTGCTCAGTTTGAGGAAGGAGTCAGTCCTAATGGTGACAGCAGGCAGCTTTTCTAAACGTAAAACAGAATGAGAAGCAAATCTGCTTTACTTCTCTTTGCCATTAAATGTAGTAGACGTGAGCAAGCATGTGAGCATAGAGACAAAAACCAAAGAGCAGAATAATCTAAGAAATGTATCTTTGTATACTGAGCTCATAATTGCTTCACCATCATCATAACAGCTATGCCTCCAGCCATGGGGCCAAAAAGAACAACTCAGAGCAAGACCCATTGCCGTATCCAGGCTGGGACAAAGGCGAGGATTATGCCACACGGCTTTCTATAGCGGATACAACTACTCCATCCAGAGACAATAATAATGAAAGAAGTCTTCCACAACAGGTTCTCATAATAATGTCAATTATGTATATTTCATCACTTCTGTCTCTCAGATGGCCTGCCTTGGAAAGATACTGCATGAACTTGTAGAGAAAAGGAATTTACTGATCTCTTTAAGACAACGATATAAATCATAGAGTCATTAGTTTTCTCTGTGGTGTGGCTGTATGGTGGTGAGATAGAAGTTTTCAGTTTCAGCTCTGTGTAAAACATATATTTTTTACTTACCAACACCACTTTTAGTGCTTTCTGTTCCTTAGTGAAGCATGACTATAAATTGCGTCGGGCTCATGACATGAATTAGGTTACTTGGTGTTGCCAAACTGTTTTTGCCATGAAGCTGAATTCATACTTAAGTATATTTGTGCATCAACAGTGTAATGCTTTTAATTTGTGAATATTCATCTGAGGAAAGAGTGTTCTTTTGATAGATTTTATCGAAACATTTGTCTCTCTGGTTTGTAGAATGATGAGGAAAGGAATTTGCAAAACTGTCATGACACACCAACATGATGCAGTCACATGTAACATATAGCATTTATAACATCAAAATAATGTTCTGAAAACAAGATATAAGAAACACATGAATTATTCCTGAAATAAGAGGAAAGGTAACTTTAATCCTTTCTTAAACAGGGAATACTCAGAACCTATTTTTGAATTTGTGACAACTACTTAAATTTCTTCTTTGGTTGTTGTGTGTTCCTCTAAAGGTATCTCTTCTGTCTCATTGCTCCTGCTATTACACAGCATTAGCCAACTGTTTAGATAAAGCAGGACAGCTTAAGTTACAAAGATGGGAAGCTGATGACAATGAAATTGAATAGAAAACCCTATTTCATTTTCTTCTTTATGATCCAATTAGAATAAAAACCATAAGGTCTACTCTCCATATAAGGAAGAGAATAACAGTGTGGGTGGTGGGTTCAGTCAACACCAAACCACAAGGTAATTTTAACAGGTAAAATCCAATCTTTCAGTAATCCCGAAATTTGAAGCTGATTCTGGGAGTAAGCCTAGTCTTACAACTACCATGAACAGAACAACTAATTATAACCATTTTCTGTAACTTGTCACTGCTCAAGAAAGTCTTAAGGAACAAAGGAGAATCAATGTCTGTAGAAAGTGATCTTTACTGTCAGTACTGCCACTGTCCTTGGAAATCTTTTGAATTAAGTGGATGAGAAAATAGTCAGTGAAAATATTGATCAATATATTGAGAGAACAGTGATGGTGTACTGGAGAACAGAATGTCTCCCTTCTCTTCCCCTTTTGTTATGAGAAAAGGGTAGCAATGGGTTAAAGTGAACAAGAGACTTGAATGTGGTGGGATGGGAGCAGTATGGTAGCACACACGTGGAATTACCAGCTGATTAAATCATCATGGTTTATTAAATTTATTAACTTATTAAATCATAAATCAGCTTCTGCCTCTTCTGGTGGTGCTCAGCATGAAGATCCTACTCAGCCACCTCTGCATTCAGATAGTGAACCAGGACAGGGCACTGAAGGCATCACGTATCCCAGAGGCGCCCCTGGGGATGAGGTCCTCGACAGTACCACAGCTAGTACGAACAAAGCTGGAGATGACTCTCCTCTGACGGGTACCAGTAAAAATCAAACATATTTCTTATGCCTGGTGCTAAATGAGACATTATTTCTTCTGAAATTGACTCCTTTCACTATCTTTCTCATCCTGGGGGTCTTCATTCTTGGTGTGGACTTGCTGCGGTGGGATTTTTCCTATTGATAGAATTACCTTCTGGACAAGCCATAAGGTTGTCGGTTTCTGTGCTTGCTGAAGCATGTTCCTGGATGGCTTCCTGACTGTTCTACAAGACATGCACCTTGGTGATTCTGAGTCCCCAACCCCATCTTCCTTTCTTGCACATCTGTGGGATCAGGCTTGATACGCTTTGGCACCGTGATTGCTGTGGTGGAGGTACTCTGGTGGGTTAATCAGATGGCTTGCTCCTGTGACTCAGCAGCAGCACCATCACCAGTGGGTGCTTTCCTGGTAGTGAGTGCAGAGCAATCATAAAGGAATTATGTCCCATAAATTCTGCCTTCAATTCCTTACTCCTCCCCACTGCTGGATTGCCAGGCAAGACTGCCACAGACCTGGCTGCAGTATGGCCGCTCATTCCTGAGTTAGAGGGTCAGGTTGTTGCTGCTGTGGTCTCTTCTTCTGAAGGTCTTCCCTCTTCATCCGTCACTGGGATCTTTGTATGTAGTCAATGTCCCCTTCCAACATGGTGAACATGTACGTGGTGCATAAGGGTCTTTCAGAAGCCAGTGACAGTGTGGAAGAAGGGGAGGCCTTCATGTCTTCTTCTGCACTTTGAATGAAGAAAATGAACATGCTTTCTGGCTTGCTGTGGTACAGGAAAGTGGGAAATAATGGGGGGGGCTGAGGGGAGGGAGGTGTAAGCTCTCACTTTTAAAGCTGATCGTGACGTCGTCATGGCAGTCACAGAGTCCGTGGATGATGTTAACCAAGAGAAAGCAACCAAGGAGCCACTGGCACCTACCACTCCATCTGAAAGTGAGAGTGAACAAGCAAACACCACAGATGGTTCCCATGTCAATAGGATGCCTGGAGTTTTCCCAAGCATTGAAGATCATCTTAATCAACTGCAGACCCCTCTTCCTACTAGTAAGAACTACAAATTATGAGTATTTTCATTTATCCATCAGTCAGTTATTATTTTGGACAATGGCGATGGTCCAAAATCATGTGTACTAACCATAATTGTAAATTATTATCATATTATTATTTCATTTAGGGTTTTTACTATTGTTTATAACCTGCTTATAAGTTATTGTTAAAGGGCATCTCTTCCTATGCAAAGCAGAGGACATTTGCTAAAAGACTGAAAATAATGTTTTGCAAATAACCTTTTCTTATATTCTCTTATCAGTATGTGTTAATACAATAATTACAGTGAAGAAGTAAACTTTCTCTTCATACACATGTGATCATAGAATCATAGAATGGTTTGGGTTGGAAGGGACCTCAAAGATCGTCGAGTTCCAACCCCGCTGCCCTGGGCAGGGACACCTCCCACCAGAGCAGGTTGCTCCAAGCCCCATCCAGCCTGGCCTTGAACCCCTCCAGGGATGGGGCAGCCACAGCTTCCCTGGGCAACCTGTTCCAGTGCCTCGCCAACCTCACTGGAAAGAATTTCTTCCTAATATCTCATCTAAATCTCCCCTCTTCTAATTTAAAACCGTTGCCCCTTGTCCTGTCGCTACATTTCCTCATAAACAGTCCCTCTCCGGCTCTTCTGTAGCCCCTTCAGATATTGATAGGCTGCTATGAGGTCTCCCTGGAGCCTTCTCTTCTCCAGGCTGAACAACCTCAGCTCTCTCAGCCTGGTGCTCCATCCCTCTGATCATCCTCGTGGCCCTCCACTGGACCCATTCCAACAGGTCCATGTCCTTCCTGTGCTGAGGACTCCAAAGCTGGACACAGTACTCCAGGTGGGGTCTCATGAGTGCAGAGTAGAGGGGCAGAATCACCTCCTGTGACCTGCTGGCCACGCTTCTCCTGATGCAGCCCAGGATGGGGTTGGCTTTCTGGGCTGCCAGTGCACATTGCCGGCTCATCCACCAACACCCCCGAGTCCTTCTCCTCAGGGCTGCTCTCAAGCCATTCTCCACCCAACCTGTATTTGTGCCTGGGATTGCCCTGACCCAGGTGCAGGACCTTGCACTTGGCCTGGTTAAACTTCATGTGATTTGCCTGAGCCCACCTCTCCAGCCTGTCCAGGTCCCTCTGGATGGCATCCCTTCCCTCCAGCATGTCGACCGCACCACCAAATTTGGCGTCATCGGCAAACGTGCCGAGGGTGCACTCTACCCCACTGTCCATGTCTCCAACAAAGATGTTGAACAGCACTGGTCCCAGTACGGACCCCTGAGGAACACCACTCGTTACTGCATGCCAATCGGACATTGAACCATTGACCACAACCCTTCGAGTGCAGCCGTCCAGCCAGCTCCTTACCCACCGAGTGGTCCATCCATCGAATCCATTAGTTTCCAATTTTGAGACCAGGATGTCATATGGCACAGTGTCAAACGCTTTGCACAAGTCCAGGTAGACGACATCTGTTGCTCTGCCCTTGTCCACCAGGTGTGTGGCAGTATCATAAAAGGCCACCGAATTTGTCAGGCACTGTGGTGCCCTTGGTGAAGCCATGTTGGCTGTTTCAAATCACCTCCTTATTTTTCATGTGTCTTAGCAGAGATTCCAGGATGATCTGCTCTATGATCTTGCCAGGCACAGAGGTGAGACTGACTGGCCTATAGTTCCCTGCGTCTTCTTTTTTTCCTTTTTTGAATATTTGGGTTATGTTCCTCTTTTTCCAGTCTGCGGGAACTTCACCAGACTCCCACGATTTCAAGGATGATATAGAGCACCTTAAGAAAAAAATCTGCTGAGATGTGGAGTAGACAAGTGAGCATGTTCCTCTTGGTCGGCTTTCTTGGAGGCCAAGTCAGGACCCTTAGTTGCTGAATGAGCGCTCTGTCCTTTGTGGTGAGATATAGCACAAAACAACTCACCAGTCAGCAGGTTTCTTGTTAAAAAAAATCATGAAAACATCTGGA
This sequence comes from Gallinago undulata, assembly GCA_026546715.1. Taxonomy (NCBI): domain Eukaryota; kingdom Metazoa; phylum Chordata; class Aves; order Charadriiformes; family Scolopacidae; genus Gallinago; species Gallinago undulata. The sequence goes on from JAOTQQ010000041.1 coordinate 17,952,634, forward strand.
AGATTCATGAACAGCTTGTTGGCTAAGCTTAGAGGGAAAAAAGATGCCTTTCAGGTTTGTATTTGCCAGCTACTAATAGGAAGTGAGATCAGAAGTGCTGGCTGTAAATGAGTTACAATGTGTATTAAAGAAATAGAACTTCACAGCTGATTAGAGTAAGTGCTTAATTTGCTCCATTAGAGTCCAGAAGAATTCAGAGAGGCAGAGGTCTCCCATATATTTTTGTAGTGATAATGAAGTCGTCGTACCAAATGAAATCACCATTATCTATAGTCAGCTGGTAATTTTGGACTTGGGATAGCCATATGGCAACGGTGTGGGGCCAGAAGTGTAGAAGTTCAAGTGGTATGGCCAGCATAGCACATGCTTAACTCTGGAAGTACGCATTTTGATTTGAGATCCTGTTTTAGGACCGAATTACACAACTTATTGAAAAGGACAAGGGGATCCATCCTTAAGTTTACAGAGATCATTTTTTTCTATTAGGAAAAAAATATTTTGAATTTTTAAGGTCCCACTCTATACATAGCTATCAAATTTAAAGCCATTCAGAGGATTATTGTATTTTATGAAAGCATTAGAGTTTTTGAAATGCAGTTTTACCCTATGTAGGAATAAAATTAAAAGTTTCAAAATTTCTCCATATTGGTCATTTTATGATTAAATAAAAAAGTGATTTTCTTTTTTTCTGTCTTCTATTCTCACTCTCTTCTCCCCATGGAACAAACGTGTTTGACTTCTATGACAAAAACCTCTTCAAAATGTTGCCAACATTCACATGTCTTTGCATTTTCTCCACAAAATTTCTAGGCAATTATAATTGCATTTTGGTTCATGGAAGTATAGCATGATCTAAACTGAAACATGTGAGAGAGACAAGAGGGGAAGGAAAAGCATGAGTTTTGGTATTCAAAATGCTAAAACTAGCCATAGTTCAGATGAGTATGATGATTATATAATAGTTTTCAGTATAAATAACTTTTAATGACCTCAGCGAGGGCTTTCTAGAATATGTTGTTTTAATTGTGGAAGTCATAGACTTTGTATTTTACTGTTAAACATTCACTAAACATATTTGGACTAATGGATGGTTTTGTTCTTCAGGATCTACCTCCAGTATATATGGTAATCAGGGACCACACAAGGGACATGATGAATCCACTGCTTTCCCTGGAGAGACCACAACAACAAAAATAGTTTCACAACCCAGGAAAGCCCAGGTACCAGGTAGGTTTTTGAAGTCATATGTTTTGACAATGTAAGCACAGAGCTGTATTAATATGAACTGAAGTAGGAGATGAAAATGTAGGTCAAGTGCAGTTGTTCAGAGTTCATTATGAATCAGATAATATTCAGTATTTTCATTAGCAATTGGAAAAAAGAAGCATATTGTCACTCATATAATTTTCCAGAAATATCCTGATGAGAGAAATCATGCATTTGGAGAATTGGATTAAGATGCAAATAACCTTTACAAATTGATACGAAATCAGGCAAAATTCAATAAAGATAAATACAAAATATCATATCCACAAGAATATTTGCTGAAAATAATAAGCTGAGTGTTGCAGAATAAAGCTTGCAGATTAAAATGGAATAGAAAGAAGCTAACACCATGATAAAATTGCGAAAAAAATACATTCTATGACATTAGCAGTAATTTTTAAAAGCGAGAAAGTAATTATCCCACCCTACTTAGGCCTACCCAGTCCAGAGCTGAAGCTCTGTGTTCAGTTCAAGTCATTGCATTAATCATATAGAGAAAAGTTGGAGATGAGCACAAAGAAAATTTTGGAGAGCTAATCCTGAAGCACTTTTTGAAGAACTCATCATTTTCAGAGAAAACTGAAGGGAGATATGAGAATAGTATTGTAGAAAAGGAATGCTTGTCAGTTTTTCACCACAGAGTAGTAATAAATAACTAATTTGAAGAAATAATTTCTTTCAAATGAGGCGTAGAAAACTTGTTAAACGAGGGAGATTGGTTTCAAACAAACAAAATAAAGGAGATAGCTCTTAGGAGAGGATCTCTGTCTACAATGGTAGAACAGCATAAAGAATAGGCTACTAGGAAGGCTGTGAAAACTCCATTATTAAAATTGTTAAAAGAAATGGAATATTCCTCAGCCATCGTCTTATTGACCCTGTTTTACTGAAGTGAAACGCAACTGATGTGACCTTTTAGGGTCCTGTCTAGTTTTGTAGTTCCTCTTTTTTTAGCTTACAGGTGCTAACAGAGATGGTGTATTTCATCTGAGCTGGCCCAGGGGTAGCAAAAGGATGAAAATGTATTTGAATTGCACCGAAGCACTTCGTAAAACAAGCATCAATGCAAGCTAGGAAAAAAGTCTGACAGTTTAAAGAATATAAAAGAACTTGTGTTTTTGCAGTTCTGTGGCACAGCCAAGCTCTGTGAGGTTTGTTAACCCGCTCTCCTCCCCTCCCGCGGCTCTCCCCACAGAATGGCTGATCATCGTCGCTGCGCTTTTGGCTCTTGCCTTGATTCTCGCGGTCTGCATTGCCGTTAACAGTCGGCGGAGGTAAGGCAGCCCCTCGGCTTTTTCCTTGCTACTTTCTTCATCCTTAGGCTTCAAAGCTTTGTGGAAGAGCGGCGTGGCGTAACACGGGGAAGAGCTTCCCTGCAAAGCTCTGTGACTTGGGATGTGCAGGCCCAGGTCACCATGTCCTGTACGGGTCACACGTCAGTCTTCACACTCACACGGAACCACGTCAAGTCAGTAGCTGTATAAACCGTTTGGTCTTCACTTGTACATGGAAACTAGCTGTATATACTCAGCAAGAATTAATTATTCTCTACCTAGGAGACAGTGTCCTATTTCTTGAATAGGAAAATCCTGTTCTCTGAGAGTGAAGACTGTGTGAGTTGGACATAGACAGTAGCAACTACAGGGTGAGCTGATCCTCCACCACCGACAGTGTTGTCTGTGTACAGCCTGAAGGGCTGTGCTAGACAGTCGTTGTCACTCCACTTTACAGATGAAGAATATGAGGAACAGAAAGTTGCAGTGATCTGTGTCCAAAGTTAGCCAGGAAATTTGAAAAAACTCTAGCCTAAAGGATAGGTTGTAATGTTCTTAAATCTTTCTTTTCTCTGGGGGCTGTTCTGAGGTTACTTCTCAATTGTCTTGCACGGTTTTTGCTACTTGAATGCTTAAGTTGAATCCTTTAATGGAGTACCTATTTTCTACTTGAATGTTGAGATTGATATGTGGAAATTTTTGTTCAGGAAAGAGTGAGCAAACCTATTCCTAGTCTGTCTGCTGGTTGCTGGAAAGCACATTTTAATGCTTCTGTGTGCTTCTATGAGATAAGTCCATGCAGCAGGCTCCTACGAGGCAAACCAGTGAAAACTAGATGCCAAATCATCAGACAGAATAACCTGATACAATTTCACTGAAGTGAGTAGTGACATGTCCCGTGATATGTTTCCCCTATGACTGTACCCACAATACCAGTGCTTCTCTGACAGGATTATTACTGGTGAAATAAGAAAGCTAGCAAGCGTATGGCGAGACAGAAAACGCAACAACTTTATTTCTGTGAAGTGATTCTGGAGTTACGCAGCCTGAAAGGCATGGCTTGTTGGTTTCTGCGTTACTCTGATACACACTTCAAAGTAGAGACTGACAGTGTTTCCTCCCTCTCAACCCAGAGTCACCATAGGAACAGACAAACAGGGCCACTATGGCTAATTATAGATTGTATCTGACAAGAAATGAAACAATCATCTCAGAGATGTAAATTATACCACTAATGGAAAACATATCTTTTACTTAGACCTTCTGTGCAGCTGGGAGTGAGTCACAAAGGGAGGAGGAGCGTGTGGGTGTAATGTGCATTGATCATTGCGAGGAAAGCTTTTTGAAGGAGGGACGTACTCTGGTATGCTTGAAGCAAATGGAATTTTTTCTTTCACTTTAGCAGGATTTGAGTGATAACCTGAATAAGTCAAGAACCCTTTCTTCATCTATTCTTTTAAGTGCTAATATATTGAAAATCCATAGGGAGGTAGTTCCTGTGCAGTCAGCATACTGCATGGGAATCCAGCTAGTCTGAAACTAACGCTGCAGCAGTGCTGTAATAAAACTGCATGGCTGAGAAAGGAGGATCGTGCATTTCAGTGTTAGCACTGAGAACATCTCAGTAAGCTGAGAACATTTCAAACATTAACTTATTTAAAAGGTAAGAACAATTTGATGGTATCATGAGTTCCCATTGACTGAAAAAGGAGAGACATAACCCCCATTTTCAAAAAGGGAATAAAAGATTACCCGAGGATCCATAGGCTGGTCCGTCTCATCTCTGCGTCTGGCAAGATCCTCCTGGAAACTATGCTAAGGCACATAGAAAGTAAGGAGTTGATTCATGATAGCCAACATGGCATCACTAAAGGCATACCATGGCCTTCTACAATGGGTAGATGGTGGATGGATGATGGCTGTAGCATTGGTGGATAAAGGAGGAGCAGTTGACATACTCTGCCTGGACACATGCAAGGCATTTGACACTGTCCTGCACAACATCCTTGTACACTTGGTAAGACCTGGATTTGACAGACAGACCCCCTTGGTAGATAAGGCATTAGTGGAGACCAGTGGAGACCAGTTACGAGTGGCATTCCTCAGGAGTTGGTATTGAGACCAGTGCTGTTTACCGTCTTTGTCAATGATATGGACAGTGGGATTGAGTTCACCCTCAGCAGGTTTGCCAATGACACCAAGCTGTGTGGCGCGATCGACACAGTGGAGGGAAGGATGCCATCCAGAGGGACTTTGACAGGCTTGATAGGTGTGCCCATGTGAACCTCATGAAGTTCAGCAAGGCCAAGTGCAAGGTCCTACACCTTGGTCAGAGAAATCCCAGGCACAAATACAGGTTGAGTGGAGAAGGGCTGGAGGGTATCCCTGAGGAGAATAACTTGGGGGTGTTGGTGGATGAGAAGCTCAATATGAGCCATCAGTGATTGCTTCCAGCCAAGAAAGCCAACCACATTCTGGACTGAATCAAAATAGGCATGGCCAGCGGTGTGGGGGCAAGGGAGGATTCTCCCCCTCTACTCTGCTCTAGTGAGACCCCACCAGGAGTACTGCATCCAGCTCTGGAAAGGCATGGACCTGTTGGAGGCAGTCCAAAAGAGGGTCACAAAGAAGGGGTTGTTCAGACTGGAGAAGAGAAGGCTCCGGGGAGACCTTATAGCAGCCTTCCGGTACTTAAAGGGGGCTACAGGAAAGATGGGGAGGGATTCTTTACAAGGGAGTGTAGTGATAGGATAAGGGATATTGGTTTTAACTGAAAGAGGGGAGATCTAGGCTAGATATTAGGAAGAAATTATTTACTGTGAGGGTATTGAGACAGTGGAACGGGTTGCCCAGAGAAGCTGTGGCTGCCCCATCCCTGAAGTTGTTCAAGGCCAGGCTGGATGGGGCTTTGAGCAACCTGGTCTGGTTGGAGGTCTCCCTGCCCTGGGCAGGGGCAATGAAATTAGATGCTCTTTTAGGTCCCTTCCAACTCAAACCATTCTGTGATTCTATGATCTTAACCAAAAACCAAAATGCCTGAAATTCGGTGTGGTCCTAGTTAGTTGTTGCAAAGAACGGTCCCTATGTCCAGTGCCTGTTGTAAGAAGTGTTACGATCTCCTTCCACTGTCAACAGAATATGCAGCCCAGCCTGACCATCACATCAGAAAAGACACTGAGCTGCTCTTTTAAGAGGCTGTGGAGCTCCACATCTCCTCGCTGGCCTCTTTTGGCATTTCATGGCTGCAGAGCAGGAATCATTCCCAAGAGTGTGTGTGACGATAGTGCAGTGAACTGAGCTACTTTGCATAAAATAACCCTCATCTATTGGTCAGTAAGCATGAAAAAAGTAATACTTCAGAAGGATAATAGTAGAATTGAACTGTCATTCAGGTAGCAAATGCTTCATTTAAGAAGAAAACACTATAAAGTACACCTTCACGGACATTTTCCCTCTTAAGGGAGCTGTCCTTTGTGTACTTGGTTTACACAAGGTTGTTCGAGGACAAGTAGGATGCTCAGCACCATGAAGCCAGAGAACCGTCTGAACAGTCTGGGGCAAATCTGACAGCTGCATAACAAGTGTGTATTTACCGCCCGGAAAATAGCCAGCCCACATTGACCAGCATGCATCAGTTTGGGAATGTTGGCTTTTTAAAAGAGAGAGAGAGTCTGTGTGTGCGTGAGAGAGACAGTGTCTGTGTGTGCTAATCCAGAGCTTATTATTATTATTATTATATTATTATTAAATAGAATTTATTGGGTGCAGTGCAGTAAGTGTGACCTTAAAAGCACAGTAGCTATTTCCTACCTTCATATCATAAGGAGCTATACTGGGGATAGCTGCAAGAGCAGTTCTCCGTATTTCCTTGCTTTTGGCAGGCTTCTAGGCCTGAAATGCTAATAAAAAGAAGAAAAGGTTATCTTAATCTCATTGCAGTTACTGAGACACGGTGGGATGGTTCACATGACGGGAATGCTGTCGTGAACGGCTATGTTCTTTTTAGGAAAGACAGGCCAGAAAGGCAAGGTGGTGGAGTTGCTCTTTATGTGAGAGAATAACTGGAATGCATTGAGATCTCCCTGGGGTCGGGTGAATAGAGTTGAGAGCTTGTGAGTGAGGATTAAGGGGCAGGCCAACATGAGGGACGCTGTTGTGGGTATTTATTCTGGGCCACCTGATCAGGATGGGGAAGCCAATGAGGCCTTCTACAGACAGCCAAAAGTAGCTTCGCAATCACGGGCCTTAGTTCTCATGGGGGACTTCAGTCACCCTGATATCTGCTGGGAAGTCTACACACCCAGGCATGTACAGCCCAGGATGTGTATCCACCAGTGTATTTATGATAACTTCTTGACTTGGGGGATGGAGGAGCCAGCAAGGACCTAGTTCTGACAAACAAAGAGGGACTGATGGAGGACATTAAGACTGTCCCTAAGATTAAGACATCTTGGGGTGCATCAAGAAGAATGTGGTCAGCAGGTGGAGAGAGGTCATCCTCCCCCTTTGCTCTGCCCTGGTGAGGCTGCATCTGGAGGACTGTGTCCAGTTCCGAGCTCCCCAGTTCCAGAAGGACAGGGAACTTCTGGAGAAGATACAGCAGAAGGCTACGAAGATGATGAGAGGATGGGAACATCTCTCTTATGAGGAAAGGCTAAGGGACTTGGGTCTTTTTAGTCTGAAGAAGATTGTGGGGAAAACTGATCAATGCTTATAAATACTTAAAGGGTGGATGTCAGCAGGATGGGGACAGTCTTTTTTCAGTGGTTCCCAGTGACAGGACAAGAGGAAACAGGCACAAACATAGGAAGTGCCATCTAAACACGAGGAGGCACTTTTTTCCTGAGGGTGGCAGAACACTAGACCAGGCTTCCCAGAGAGGTGGTAGAGTCTCCATCTCTGGAGACATTCCAAACCCGCTTGGACACCATCCTGTGCAGCCTGCTCTGGGTGGCCCTGCTCTGGCAGGGGGTTGGACTGGATGATCTCCAGAGGTCCCTTCCAACCCCATGTCATTCTGTGATTCATTCTGTGATTATGTAATGAGGTGAGAATTTGATCCAAATTTTCTGCTATCTCAAGGACTTCAGCATTTTCAAAGGTTTGGTTTTAGAATGACCCTGTTCTTATAGTGGGATATATAGAAAGTTCATAAATGTGGATATATCCAAATATTAGAAAATATTTTCTAGCTTGCAATAATGAATGTTATTCCTATCTGTAGTAACAATAGATACAATACAAGTAAGTGAGCTCCTGCTAAATTTTATACATATAATGGTGGATGCTTTCAAAACTAAAATATACAATATGGAGAAACTTCACACTTAGCATTGTATAAGACTGCACTGGCAGACAGAAGTTTCATTTCCAAGCACTTTTTCCTAAATATTGACTTTTCTTTTTTTTTCTTATTTCTGTTAGTATCCATTTATACTACTTATGCTACTTATAGTACTTATTTTCTTTTTATTTCTTTCTAGATGTGGTCAGAAGAAAAAGCTAGTGATTAACAACGGCAAAGGTGCAGTGGAGGACAGGAAAACAAGTGGATTAAATGGAGATGCCAGCAAATCACAAGAAATGGTGCACTTGGTTCATAAAGAACCATCAAATGACCAAACAGGAGCATGTGACGAATTCCTGACCGTTAATGAAACACAAAATCATCAGGAGCTTGACATGAAGAGTGGAGTGTAATGATACCAGGATGCCAAGTAGATCAGAGCTGGGGAAATCAAAAATCATGTGGAACTTGGACGGGAATTCACAGATGCACTGTGCTACTGATGTCTTTTGAACATAATTAAATACAAATTTTATTCATTTTAATAATTTTAAAATTATGTCTGAGTTACAAAATTGACATTTGCTTTCTGAAGTAAGCCCCCAAGAGTTTGCATAATGTTTTCAGTTCCCAGTTCCTCCACAGAGGACACTTACTGTGTCCTGGGTGTTAGGAGGAGGTTTGTTACTTCATCGTTCCCCAGATGGAGGGTCTTGGCTGTGCAGAGCTCCAGAAGTATCCAGTCACTCCATCTTACAGGCATTTAAGGTACTAAACTTACCATGGTACAAGGGTAAGTGAGGAATAAATTTCAAGAGCAAAAGTCATGTTAAAACCAAAAAGGCCTCCTATACAATGTCTAAAACATCAGAATCCTTCAGAAATGTCTTCAAGCCAAGAAAAGCAGTAGGTGCATTTAAGAGTCTGCCAGTTAATGATTTATGGCTTGGTCTGCAGTGAGGGAAACTCAGAAGGAAAAAAGTTATTTACCTCTATTTTTAAATGTCTGTGGTCAAGTCTTCTTGGCAGGGGGAATAAAGAGATGAAAACATGAGCTAATACATAATAAAGTTCTTTACTTTATTATCCTAACAATCTATACAGTTATCCTTGAGTTTTTGAGGTGTTCATTGCTCTTCCCCCTTCATTGGTCACAGTTTGTGCATGTTTTTAATGAGTCTGTTAGTTAGGATAATGAATAGAACAGAATGACCCCAGCTCTATCACACATGCACAAATCAAGCAATTGGAGATCACTAGGGAAGACGTCAGTATTTTATTCCTGAAGAATAGGTCTCAATCTTCTTCTGCTCCATTTTGCTTCAGAGATCCTGAGCAAAGTATTTTCTTATTTTCCCTATAAGTATTATGTTACCAGTTTGCTGATATTTTAAAAGTTGCCTTTCTGTGGTCTCACTCACTTCCTCTGAATTCTATTCCATCCACATTTTTCCTCCTGCTTTTTAAAATTACCAAAAGAAACATTGCTTGCTTATTGGTACCAAAAGTTTAAATTCTGCAGAAAAGATCAAAGAAAATTACAGGAAACTCTCCCAGCCATGTAATACAGTAAAGTAGCTGCAGCTGCAATCTTATAAGCTTTTATTTTGTCCTTCAGTGTCTTGTTGTGTAAAGTATTTGTGCATTATATTGATGCTGTGCATTATATTGATATGAGTTGCCAGAAAGAAAACTATTTGCTACCGGTGGTCTGTGCCATTTTTAAGAAAGTGTATTGGAATGGAGAGAGAATAACAACTTCTAACTAGGTTGCCTCAAAAAAATTCAAGAGCAAACAGTCTAAGGAAATCCCAGCCAGTGGTGTGTGCCAGCTGTGGGGTGGGGAACGTACTGTAGCAGGGTTATTGGAGTGATCCTGTTCAGTGACAACAGCACCTGTCATTGTAAGTGTTTTGCTAAAGCATGTTATTTTATGTTCTCCATCTGAAGCAATTTGGAGGTTGAGTATTCAGCCAGCTAAATACTAACATCAGCTAGTTCTGATCTTCACTGGAAGATAAAGCACAAGACTATGGGTTGGATTTCTCAGTCACAGCCCTCCAGCAGTTTCCCGTGTGTTTCATTGGGTTGCTCAGTGCCCTGGTATCTGCAGGCAGATCTCAAGGGTGATTTACACCTGGGCAAAAGACCCCCAAGATAAAGCATGATTTTAAAGAACATGTAGGATGTTTTCTGTCAGCATGTTCATATATGAACAGTCACACAGCTTGTGGTCCAAAGGTGTTTAAACAAGCTGAAGCCTGGGGTCAAAGTGGTTTACACTATCGGTACTTGTGGTCCATTGTCTAATTCCTCCATCCTTTCATGCATTTTAATACTGAACTGTGTAGTTGGGAAGTCTGTTGACTCCGTGCATTTATTTTTAATTCCTGTAATGTTTTCAAGCAAGCTTTTCTCTTTGTCATAAATCAAAATGATCTGCTGAAGGCTGTGTTTAAACTGGTGTTATGTACTCATTTCACTAAGTATGGAGATCTAGAGAAAAAAATCATTCCTCTCTTCAATATAGGTCTCAATCAGTTTTTTTAGAAGGTTTTGAAGGCAAAATTCTTCTTAAAGAGAAAAAGGCTGTGGCATGCTATTCATCTTTCTGTTCAGATATTTAATGGAGAAGTCCACGAACTCATTCCTAATTTATCTAATGTCACTGGTTGACTTCTTTTTGTATTTTTAAATAGGGAGATGCTCAAGTTCTCTTTACGGAGGCAATGCCATTATTTTACATATGCTGATTCTTTTTAGATGTCATGTGATTCATGTGCAATTAAGTTTCATTATACTTTCAAAACTCGGTGGCCATTTCATGTCTGTAATATAGTACATATTTTTATTAATCTTGGTTTATTATTTGAGGGCTTGTCTGTTGCGTGTATGTACTTTTTATATAGAGCTCTTGATATATTTTCGTATTTATTTAATAGATTAATCAGAGTGAAAGAAAATGTCATCTCTAAATTATAACTAGAAATAGCGTTGCTAAAACCACATTGAACTGTAAAATAAGCTTCTAAAAATAAACTTGATTCCACATTGAGGACAAAAAGTAAGACAAGCATTATTAGTGGGACCAGCATTATTCAGCAGGATAGTCGTGTTTAGTACCGGTGAGCCAGGGGTCCTTTTTTCCGCTTGCAAAATCTGTCAGGTTCAGCTGAATGCTGTGTGACCTCGTCTGCTCTGAGCCTCCCATAGGCTCCCCAGGTGCCCTGGGAGTTAGCGATTAACTCAGCTCCTCTCTAGAAGCAAACAAGTTGGCCCAATTTAAGATGAACCCAGAAAGATTTTGATGACTACTCCTCAGTGGCATTTGGGAGACCGCAACACCCTCCAAGATCCAGCCCTTCCTCCGGGTGCTGACAGACAAGTTGGGTCTAGGCCTACCCTTGGTTCCTGGGAAGAATGAAGAGCTCACCTAAAAATGCTGAGGAGACCAGGCTGGACCTAGAAGAGACCCCACGATCAGCTTGTGTTATTCCTTATTCTTGAACAGTTTTAAATAAATGTAATCCAGACCACCTGTCTCATGGAAATACTGTCTAAAGCAGTAAGTATATTTAAGAGAGAGACTGCATGTTTTAGGAGAATGTAAACTTTTCATCAGACAATCCAGGGTGATTCTTTCACCTGTATTTTCTTGATGCTTTTACACAGAATGATTAAAACAGAGAAAGGATATGTGGCCATCATGTCTACCTGCATGGGTGTTTTAAATTCTTTCTGTAACATCAGTTCCAAAATTACACTTCTGCACAATGTTTCTCATGTGACAGGGATGTCTTTTGTCAACAACAGCAGCCTCTCTACTAAGTGGTTTGAAGCACGTTGCCTGAAATATTATTAGGAGACAATTACCAAGTGTCTCTTTAGCATATAGAAAAAAAGGAGTATTGTGCAAAGGTGTTTTTTGGGTGGGAACCCTGCGTGATGAGGGTGGGAGGATGCAGTGGCTGAAAGAGGAAGTAAACGGGGAGTGAAATTTCTTTGCTACTTCTGCGAAAGTCCCTTCAGCCCCCCCAGGACTTTGTCACTTGAACCTTTTGCAGCTCTGAGAAGGAAAAAAGAATTGGGATTTTCCTGTGAACCCCCCACCTCCAAGTCCCCCTCTGCATTCAGCACCTCATTTGCAAACTGGTTTTGAATCATTTTCCCCTGGTAGCTTATTTCTCGTTACTACTACCCCATGCTGCGTGTGGCATCCACCAACGCTGTGTGCTGAGAGCGAGCAGCCCTGGCCCTAAAAAATGTGCAAATTTAGCAAAGATGAGTAACAGCGTCTTTTGTAGAGCACAGACGTCTTGTCTTTCCTGTCTCACCCATTTGGAGTAAGGTCAGCAACAGCAAGATTTCAAGAACATTTCTCACTCATCTTCCTGTTTTTAAAGTACCTGAATTATGGCGACCTTCAGGTAGGTCAGCAGTGCTGCTGCGCAGCTTTTTGGAAAGTTGAAACCGAAGCAGCAAACCTATCATCAAAGAAGCCCTTCTGACTTCAAGGGTGCTGATTATTGTTAAAGTGCAAGTAAAGCAGAGGCAGTGAAAGCTTCACATAGGCTTCAAAGGCAGCCTACCTTCAGTTTTGTCTGGATGGTTCCGACAAGCGTTAGAAAGGCTTTGCCTGAGCGACAGCTCCAAGGAGTCTTGAATGTTTTATTAAAAGTTCTTACTCTACAGGCAAAAGGGTTTTGCATGAGCAAGTGGGGGAGTGAAACCCATTTTCATACATGCTCTGCCACACAATTCTGTGAATTGAATGCTGATGTGAATTTCATTAAGTTTGTGTTTTCTTTAAAAAAAAAAAAAGAAAAAAATAAAATTACATAGTTTGGGATCAAAAGAAGTCCACAAAGACTATCAAATGAGAGGATGACTATTTTTGGTTTTCAGAAATAGACATAGTTTTAGCTAGCTTTAATATCCCAGATAGACAATCTAGCCGTGCAAAAGTTTTTTTTGGAAGATTCACTATGACTAATACATAATATAGCTTTCCTTTTGTACTAAAAGGAAATTCTTACAAGTGATTTATTTCCCATTAGAAAAAATTTCTGTGTAAGCTTACAGTAAAGTAGAATTTGTCAAGTCAAATAGGATCTGACATGAATTTAAGTTAATCTTTCTGAAAACCCTCAAGCATTTTTAAGAATATTGGGGCAAAGTCTCACTCTGAAACACCCACCTAAGTCAGACTTCAGCTCACCAGCAGCTTTCTTCTGGTGCTAAGGCTGAAGCAAGAGGCTGCCTTGTAAGCGATGCCAAAGGCATAGGGACTGTAGGTTGGCAGTGGGAAATCGGCATAGGGCTCACAGGCGGTTGGAGGCTCTGTGTATCAGAAAGCTTTCCCTGGCTTAATCTGGAAAAGAATAATAAAAAAAGCTTGGATCATTTGCAGTGACCAAATTTTTTTCCTCCCAGGAATTAAGATTCCATGCTTTCATTTTACACGCAACAAACAGTAATGAACTGGGTGTATTTTGACTCGTGATTGGATGTTAAGTCTGAGTTCATATTCATCACTTTTTATCAGCCTGCCTTTTTTAGTAAGAAGCGTTTGGGTAAGGGCCGCTGCTGCAGATTGCTGGCAGCACCCTTACGGGAACCAGCTCAGAGGCAGTTTGGAGCAGCTTTCAGCTTGAGCCCGTAGGATGAGTTTTTCTAAGATGAACCCATCATCACTGAGCCCAGTGTCCAAGACACAGTAATCTCAGCTGACAACAGCCCAGCAAGGGAGAGAAGAGTCTTCCCGTGAGTGCTCTGGACTTTGACCATCGTTGATAGATACCTCACAGCAAATCTCTTGAAAAAGTGACTGGGTTCATTTCACTTTTGGGATCTACAAATGATCCACTGTTCTGGCTTTGTTCAAGCACTGGCAACCTATGTCTAAATGCTGCCTTTGTATCTGTATCCCTGTGTGCAAGTACATGGGATTTGTTTTACTGTAAAACTGTTTTACAATCATCCACTCAATTAAGCACATGTTGGTTTGCAGCAGTGGGTCATTAGATGCCACCATTAGATGTGTCACGAGCACAGAGAAGTTTATAGTTATCAGGAACTTCCCTGCAGTTCTTTTGTGATTCATTTTCGAGTTAATGTTTCTTTCATTCATCAAGAGAAAGTCTGAAATGAACTTTAGGTAAGGATGCTTGTTTGGTTAGCTGGTGACTTAAAACCCAAACTTACCCTTTGTTCAAGAAGGGTTACTTCCCTCTCTGTGCAGAGGACAGACACAAAGCCTATCTGTCGGTTGCACGCCAGTCAAAAATAGGAGAAACCAGGTTCTAAGCTCAGAAGGTCAGCCTGCTGCTGATTAACAGCAAAGGTACATGTCTTCCTCAGGGAGCTTCTTCTAGAGCAATCTTCATTCCCATGGACTAGTGCCTTCAAAAATTATTGCTAAAAACTAAGCAAAAAAAGTTTATTTGGTCCTGGCAATTCAGGCAATACTGTAACCTAGGTGAAACAGTAGAATGAGTTTTGAGTGAATTTCCTAGCCCGGTCCCTCTTCTTTCCCCTTCACAGAGTTGGGAGTCAGCTGTCTTTTCTCAGTTGCACATCTCCACAGCAGCATTTCTCAAGTGGTGTCCGTGTACCATGGGAGAGTGATCGATGGAGCACCACAGGGCACCCCAGTAAGAAAACAGCCAAGTGGAGGTGGTATCAGTCTTAAAAATGACTGTGGAATGGGCAAACAGATTTTTAGCTCAGTCATGAGTGACAATGAATAGCACAACACTGTGAAAGACAGACCTTAGGGTGCTTTTGCTTTTGCTTAGGGGCACTGTTTAGTTTGAGGAAGAGGAAGCTGAGGGGAGACCTCATCACCCTCTACAACTGCTTGAGAGCACACTGCAGAGAGGTTGGTGCTGGTCTCTTCTCACAGGTAATGAGCGATAGAACAAGAGGGAATGGCTTCAAGCTGC
>JAOTQQ010000041.1:17974070-17999726 GCA_026546715.1 Gallinago undulata
TTTCCTTTTTTTTTCAATTTTGCAATTATTTTTTTTTATTATTTTTTTTGCCCCCCCCCCCCCCCCAAGTACTTGAAGTTGCACTCTATATATCATTATTCAGTCAAAAGAAATTGGGTACATAGTTTTCCTTCAAAGTCATCAATATGACTGGAGAAAAGAAAATGACTCATCTTCCTGAGAGTGCTTCCTCCTGGGAACAGGAGCTTCTACGTAGTCGTATATGGTGAATTACAGCCGTGGTGAATTGTCCCAACAGACAATACACCTACTACTGTACACCATAATAACTAATATGAAAAATACCTTATTTGTGGCCTTAGAAGTCACAGTAATAAAATCAAGCATAGTCTTCTGGCTCATAACAGATTAATATTACAGTACATTTTTATAAAGTGCTCTTATTTATCCTTCTGTAAATTAATTCAAATGCAGCAATAAAAACAGATGAATGAAACTTAACGAAACGAGAAACAGTTATACATTTACATCGCCACAAATGTTCTTCTGAGCCTGGTACTAAAGCTCGGAGCCTTTTTAAAGATAATTACACAAATGAATGTCAGAGGTGAGGCTTAATATAGCCTATGGTTTTGGGGATTTGTGCCATTGCTGCTGTATCGCTACAACAGGGTTGTAACAACACACGTGAAGGCAAGGAAGCAAAGAAAATCAAGGCAGTTGCCAGAATAAATATGTTCAAATGCTGTTGCTGCAGCTTCTCAGATGAACAGTCTGCTCTTCTATCTCCTGATGGAATACTAATGACTCTGGGAGTGATGGAAAACAGATCAGAGATCCATATTACTCATCCATTATAAAGTGGCAAAAAGTTTAGAATTCCACATGCTTTGAGAAAGAAACGGAGATCAGCTGTATCTCAAGGAAGAAATGGAAAAAACCCCCATAATGATAGCGATTCTTATTTTTGTGCTGAGTTTTAAATTCATTGCTGGACTCTTAGCATAGAAACAATTAGGCAAAAAAGAAACATCTTGGCAGAAATCTTTTGGATGTGACAATCAACATCTCTAAAAATAGCAGACAAAGACTGTTCCGTAGATGGGATTGTGAAATGTCTTATAACTTAATAGAGACAGGAAGAGACTTGACCTTTCCTGAAAGCCCGTGACTCCCACAGATCTCAATGGGGCTTTCATGTACTCAGGCCATTGCAGGCACAGGTTTTACTGCAGCAAAGACAGTTTTTCAAAGACATACCGAGTTTCTCGCCAATTCAAAAGGAAGGAGCACATCTCATAATATGGTTCAAATGGCTTATCTTCTACCTATTTGAAGCCCCTCTGTGTATAAGCCCCACACACGCTTCTCACACTGCTGGTGTAGCCTTTGCCTTCTAAGGGAAGCAATGAAGACAGAAATTCAGTAGCAAAATGCTCCACCTCTTCTACAGTTTTAACGTACAGTGTGCCTTCATTTCAATGAACAGACGTTAAGAGAATGCTGACCTAGCTTCAGCAGTGAATACACAAGGCAAAGACATAGGCAGGTAGTGAATTTAGCGCACACTTAACTGAGTCTTTGCCTGGTACAGACTTTTCCGTGTGCCGGTGTGCTGCCTGCGTGCGCCCCAAAGGGCAAGGCTATCCCATCTGCACAGACAAGGGCAGGGGGAACTGACACAGAAGCAAAGGAAATGAATGTAGGAAGAAATGTTAATTTGTTTAGGAACTACAGAGAAAACAAATCACTTTCCACCGAGCTTTTCCTTTAACTTCGCCACCCCAGCACTGTGAACAACTACAAAAGATTTGCCAGCTGCAAACTAATGCATCGACAACTCCTAATGTAACTAAAAAGAGACTGGCCGGTAACCAGCCCTGCCTGCTCAAACGGGAACCTTGTATTAGCTGAAGTGGTCAGTCCCTGGGTTATTTTCTGTTTATTTAGTTAAGTAGCAACCCAGCCTCATGTGGAATGAGCCAATCCAGAAATGCAAGCCAAGAGTGACTTAAATTTTCCCAGAGAAACTGAAAGCTTTTTGATGGTTAAATATAGTGCTGCGCTGGACTAACATTATATTAAATACTCATTCAGGCTAAAAGCAGAGGAGTATAGCAAAATCAACACTTCCCCTTCTCCCACATCCACAGAAACACCATCATAATTATCTTTTGAAACATCCCTGAGTTGCTGTATCTACAGAATTACTATTTTAAAATCACAGTCCGCTATTCCAGTCCTATCAAAAGACCCAAATTTACTCTCCCTTATGTGGGTGGGGTTTCTCTAGCATCTCATTCCTTCCTCCCCTTGTCTCCATCCAAAGAAGCACTCTTCAAAGGACAATATGTCCCAAGTGGATAAGTATAAGCATATGCTAAGTATTTCTCAATATGTAATCTCGTGGAGCTGCCTAGTCACATGTTGCTGGCATTCCTATTTATTTCCAACTGCTAAACAGTTCCAAATGACAGCTAGAAGTTTATAGACCAGTTTTCTAAAGGTACTTTGAAGGCAAGAAATTGGTGTGGCTGCTCCTAAGAAACTGTTACAGCAAAAAAGATGGAAAGTCACCAATTAATGGGCGAGATGTGCCACGGAACAGCTTGAGAATGCTGGATATAAACCGGAGTAAACACTGTGTGTTATTCTTGGATATAACTACCAACCAAATTACAGACAATTTCACTTAATGTGAACCAGCATCCTCAGAGTACCTACACACTGTCTCAGGCACATTTCTGGTACATAACCAAAAGAGCCTTTGAATGCCAGTTGGGAAGAGCAGCAGCTAGCTATAGGATAACTCTGGGTACGCTAACACCAATGACTGAAGAAAGGGGAAGACAACCTGCCTACCACTTCTCTGAATATCCAACAATTCCATTCCTCACCAAAAAATTCCTTAAGACGCTTCAGGAGGCCTTTGGAAAAGGTCTCCACCTCTAATACGTGGTAGAGATCTACAGAATTCACAGCGAGTCAGTACTTGTTAAATTATACAGGCCATTTTGCTTAGGATTGTAGCCATGGCATGCAAATGAGGACAAAAATACAACGGCAAGAAAAATATTCTGTAACAACAAATGCTTAAATGAGGGATTCTCTGACAATGGACTTGATCTTGCAAATCATTAATCATGCAAGTAGCCTTGGCTGGCTCAGGCCTGTGTGCGTTTTCGGAGATATTTATATGAATGCAGATAAGCAAAAGCAGCTTATATTTATATTTTAATAGCTTCTACAGGCCAAACTGTACAGTTAAACACATTATTCCTGTTTAAACCCATGACAAGTCTAAGCACAGACACTAAATGACCTATGTCCATAAATGTTTCAACTCCATTTTCTGCCATTTTTAAATTCACCCTATGCTCATATTCTGATTCATTCTCAAAACCTCTGTACAATGGCATTCACCAGTGTCTTAAAATTACTGACTATTAATAAGCACCTTTAAAAACATTTCACAAGGTGATTATTGGGGTTGTAGTTTCTTCTGACAGGATGAGTCAGCTATATTACGTTGACAAAACACCGTCTTGTTAATTCAGATGCCATGTGCTCTAAGAAACTTTTCTCTGACATTAGAGAGCTGTATGAATTGTTACTCTGCAAAAGACAGAGATATAAATAGCCAACATAGCGGTCTAAATCCTGAAATTCTGGTTTATTCTTCATTCAGTCCTAACCCTGACCAAATTCTATTAACCTTACATGGAATTTGGCTTAGCAATGAACTCAGGATTTGGCCATTCTCTGAAATACGGCATTATACTTGAAAGATGGCTTTCACTTCATACCAAATGCTATTGACAATCACATTCAAAACACCTTCATTTCTTAGACTAATGGATTCAGAACTAGTTTATAGGTCATTATCAAGTACCCAATCATGACATCCATGATCAATCTTAGTTGTGCCTTACTTGGGTGGTCTCATCCACATCAGGAAGCCCTCTGACATCAGTGGGCAGCCTGAATAGTAAGGTGCCACCTACTTTGATTAAGACTAGCAAAATTAAGCCCATGGTATTCTGTATTTTGTACATCAGGCACAGATGTAATGAAGGAACTACCACCCCTGTGATAATACTGCCTTGTATTATATGATGCATCACGGTCACAAAGCAGCACAGCTCCATCATGAAATAAAGGCTGCACCTGCTCTGGGACAGCTGATAAAAACACATTGCATGTACATACAAATCTAAGGTCTCCGTCCTGTTGGTAAATATTAGTTGTACTGATGTAACAAAATGTCTAGGATAACTTATTGACTTCTACGCATTAATCTTGCCCCTGGATCTAAGCTCAGTTTAAAGCACAGCTAGGCACAAAAATACAGTGCTTGTTATTATTACAACAAATAGAAATCTTTATGGACATTTTCAAAAGATATTTTAGCCATACAGTGCTAAACAGATCAGGTAAGCCACAAGAGTCACCAGAACACTCGAAAGTTTATGTAGTATTGTATTACTCTTGTATTTGTAGCCCTGAGTCCCTGTAGTGAACCGTACTGGCACTTGGATCTTCCCATTCTGCAGCATTTACATTCTCTGTGTCTTGAGCGAGAGGGGAGGCGGGTGAGAGCACATTGCACTGCTCGGGGTGGTCTCCAGCTGCATCATCCACGGAGTGACACAAAGAAGACAGATGGTTATGCATCAGCGCTTGGCAAAAACACTGCAATGACTCGATGAGATCTTTGCTAAGTATGAGTTAAGAAATTAAGTAAGCAGAAACTGTAGATGTTAAGCAGAAAAAAAGAGAAATCTTCTTTAATCATGATATCTTTTGCCAGGAGATAACTTCAGGGCTTATTAAAGACGAAGCTAGGAATCTCTTCCCTCAGTTTTCACGTTTCCAAGGCTCTTCTTCAACAACACTGAAGTCTGCAGATTTGCCATTGGTTGCCAGTGTTACCTGCAAGTAATTATCATCAACAACCAACTTAAAGGCTAAGGCACTTTGAAAAAAAAAGTCATGAGTTTTATAAGGAAGATCATGGTAATTTACAGGAATTACATACACCGTGTTGTCTTATACATGTAAAATGTATTTATTCAGAGTTCACAACGCTCCCAAATACTGAGACTCCTGTTCGCTTCTTATACTAGAAAACATTAGCGGTAGAAAAAAAGTTCCATATTTTCTTAGCCTTTGCTGTAGGCTTTTTAAAATAAATATTTCAGATTATACTCCTTTCTGTCTCCTTTAGATTTCCCTGGATTATTTCAAAAACAGATTACTTTTTTTTTGATGTAGAAAGTAATTTTTTTTCCAGTGGAATTCCTTTGCAAAGCAGGATAGCTGATGCAAGATCATGAAAAATATGCAAGGCCAGAATAATGATAGATGTGTATCTGTACACTCACCTACAATTACACTACCTTTAAAGAAACAGAGGAAAAAATATTCTGTGAAAGTATTGTTCATCGTACCACTATTTCTAACAATGTAGTGTAAGATTTTGATTATAGTCAGACCAAAAATTCACAGTAACACTATGTTTGTCTCACACGAAGTACAACAAAGCATCACTTTTGCCTGTAAAGATACGTTAGGTATGTGCTAAAATTTTTAGGTTTTAACTATGGTAGACCACCTACGGTGACCTACCAACTCACAGTAAACACTGGCCAGCATGTTGCATCACAGAAATCACTATAAATAAACCCATGCTTCAAGACAGGTAGCTCCAGCCAAATGATTTTTTAATATTTTAAAAGGTAAAATGTGAATTTATCTTTACAAAAGTAATCTAGATTTTTATAATAGTGAGAGAATCTTTCACTTAATTCTAAATGGATGGCTCACTATTTCCTAACTTACCTTGTAAGTTAACATCCTCAGCTTCAAATGTAAACTTAAAGACAGAGCTGAAATTCCCCATGCTGGATAAACTGGATGCATGGAAGCATTAGGACATGGAAACATGACAAAATGCACTGATTTTTTTTAAACAAAGTAATGGTTTTTCTTAGATAATTGAAACGGTGAAACATGCAAATGCAGGAATGAACAGCTTAGTAGTGAAAATCACAGAGCCATGTGAAGTATGATAATAAAAAAATACAAAAATATTGGGTAATAACACTCATGCACTCTACCCCCATATAAAGGTAAATTACTTACTGAAGATACACACTGACCATGCAAAATTATAAACTACTAGCATTATACATGGAATATATGACAGAAAGTAAACAGAAAGGACATGTTACTAGATCAGCTTTTCCAAATTCTGACCAGAGTTGCAGTGAGCTTTTCAACCCACCAGTGCACCTGACAGGATGAACAGCTGTCTCTTCAGATTTAGCAGCTGGCTGCTTCCAAGTCCCAAATCCTTCACTCTTTTGCTCTCACTACTCTACACTTGGGAGCTGTAGACCACTTCAACATGATCCAAATGCTTCACAAATATCAGCATAGATTCACAACTTACAAAGTCGACTGTAACATCGCATCCTTTTGGCAGCTTGCAGCAGACACACAGATGAGACAAGTGACTGCTCAAAGTCAGTCTAGTGCTAAATCCAACAAACCCTGGCTCCTTTCATGAGTTTAAAAGTGCAAAAAGAGTTCACAAGCAGGGCAACCTAAAACAGTGAAAAACGACAAACACTTCTAGCTCATCAATCACTAGCCCTAAATTTTAATAAAAGGATATGCTTCGGATAAAAACCACACCATTAATCCATGTTTTTGAGGTGAGTTAATGCCTCAACTGAGGCAAATGGAAAGAGAAACTGAATGAAAAAAGAAATCGTGTCAAGTATTGGATCTTCAGGTTCCTACTTTCTAGCTTGACTTGGATCTCTGTGCAAATCTGAAAGACTGGAAGGAGATAAATCAGTATTCAGTTCTATGAACCTGATGCAGGCTGATATGTGGCAGCTGAATTCACCTTGAACACGCTGAAACTGTTTCACTAAAAAACAGTTTTCTAACAGTTCCAAATGAACTTAACCAAAGTGCGTTAAGGAAAAAAAATATTTTCTTTTCAGGGAGTTTTTCTTCCTTCAGTTTTTTAACTCTTCTGTGTCCTTTCATTTTTGGAGAAATAGAAATAAATGACAATTTTTTTCATTTTGTTTAACCATGTATTCTCTTATAATTTCAAAGAAAAATTTCTTTAATTTTTCTCATGGAGAAACGTGGATTCGAAGAGGAAGGGGAGAGCCCCATCAGAACAAAAAATTGGTTTTCATTTTAAAAAATAATTTTATTAAAAACTTGGAAGATTCGGGGAAAAATGAGGATAAGATGAAGGTTTTTTCTTTCCTGAATTCAGTATAATTTTCCCCCTGAAAATATAGGTTTGACCTGGCGTTATCTAGAAGTAAGCATTAGGAAAAAAATATATTCTAAAGAGCATTTCCAGACAGGCTGGAGACAGGTGAAAGTGACATAATAGGACTTATATTTCCAATATATATGGTGATCTGCTAAGGGACTTTTAGTGTAGGCATTCACAGTTATGATACTGGCTCAGCTGTGGCAACTGGAAGATGGAAGAGAACATTTGGCTAAATGGCTAAAGTAGGCTCACTGGCAAATTCACTGTCTCAAAGACAGCGTACAGGAGCTGATCAGAGTACTAATAAATTTTAAAAAAGACGATGATATTAAAATTTCCAGCTTGTTTCACTCTCTTTCTCCTCCTTTTCAAAAACTCTTGATTTTAAACAGCCCCATCCTAGTGGGTGGGTCCTTAGTAAAGTTTCAACCCCTAACCTTCCCAACTGTTTTCTCATTCAACTGGTGGGTTTTCTCAAGCTCACTTTGCTCTGATAGAGACATTAGCATTACTATTAATCATCTATGTTAGTTCCAGCAAGGATTAGAGACAGAATACAATGTTTGTGTCTTAATGACTCAGGAACGACGACAGCAGCAAAGCGTAAGCATGCTGTATGAGTACAAGAGCATTCTGATGCTAAAGTGCATTCAACATCTCCATCTCTGAACAGCATATCATGGAAAGCAGTCAGCAAATGACAACACCTGCATCTGAGTTGCAGCTATCCTTCATTTGAGTTGGCAATTAAGTTCTTTGTTGCCATAGAAAATTAAGTAACTGTCCATAGGAGGTGATGCCATATTCTCTGCACCTTGGCATATTCCCTAATACGCTGCATCTTGCCTTTTGATGTGTAAACAATGTGCGTGATTTTTTTTTCCCCTCAAATGACAACTTTTAAGAAGAGTGCAAAAAAACATCTTTTGAACGGCTCGAACTCATTCAAAATGTCTGGGGTTCATGGACCTTTTTGTCACATTGTTATTTGCAGAACGATTTGAAAAATACATGCAGGTTAAAAAATAAGATAAAATAAAGCATGCAGTGCTATATACATGTCTCAATATCCATAAACGTGAAAGGTACCTTGCACTCATCTACTATGACTGAGTTGTGAGCTGTAAAAACACATTGGTTTGAGTTGTTTTCCCTATGATTTTTCATGTCGTCGTAGACTGATTGAGTCTTGGTCATTTCAATGTCTTCGTGCCCTTTATGATGGGAGTCAATGGTGTCGAGTTCTGCCTTTGAAAGGTGGTAGACAATGCCAGCACCAAAAGAATCTCCCACTACATTGACTGACGTTCTCATCCGGTCCCTACAAAAGAAGCAAAAGGAAGAGGCTGAATGTCATGAGAGGAAGAAGAAGTAGGGCATGACAGCCCTGTTCATGTTACAGTTATTGCATTTATTTCAGAAAGTTTAAGGCATCTTTAGAACAGAAAGATGGGGGCTTTCAAGTGAAATTGAAAAAGATTGCTTTCCCAGAAGACTCATTCAGACAGGGAGGGATGTGCAAACTCCCATGTCCCAGATGCTCATACTCATGGATTTTTGGCAAAGAACTTGTGCTACAGACATAACCGAACTGCAGAGCTGTGCTTGACTGACATGTCCCCAGCGTCTGCTTGTGGACTTGAAGGTTTCAATGTCAGAGTGCCAGGTGGGACCTAACAGGCTCACATCATTGTGTAATCTGAATTTATCAGAGCCCTGAACTTAGTGCAGCTAGAGAGAAGGATTTTGGATGTGATGAACTGCTTTCATTTTTGGATGGATTAACAAATGGCCTCTCCCTTTATTTCAATGAGCAAACTATGGGGAAAAAAGAACCGCCTGAAATATCTCCATAAGGCTCAGGCCGTTGAAGCTCCTCTCCTGGCACCACCTTTACAGATGGTCATCTGTTAGCATGGCAGCATGCCCACTCCCACTGCTCTATGCCAGAGCCTGGCGTATGAGCCAACCAAATATAGGTCATGGCCTACAAAATGATGAGCCTGTGACAGCATTTCAGTGATGAGTGCCTCTCTTGTAGGAGGGTGCAGAAATAGGCTGACACTCTTCATTACAAAGAAACATGGGTTTCGGCACTTCGTGGAACGGATGCCATTGGAGAGACACTTTTCTTGTGTCTTGTTTGAAGAGTGTGGCTCTATCTGTCAGCAGTGAACTCATGGTTGTGGATTTTCCCTGATTTCAGAATTCTGCCCCAGAGCTGCCCAACATTCTGCAAAAATGGGAGATGATCTTACAGAGCACTGCAGGTCTATGGGCTCCTGCTATCTTTCCTACTGCAAGTATGCCACATTACACATATTGAAATCATTTACAATTTGCCTCTTCATGTCTGAACTAAACATAAGACTCCTAAAAACCTTCTGACGAAGGCTTTTCATTTAAGGCTACTGCAGCAACTGAGTCTAGCTTTGTCAAACAGGCCAGAGAAGTGATTACACTGATTAATCTTCAGAGGTATATCCGCAGAGACTCATTTACACAAAATGGGTAGGTAGAACAGTGTGGATATTTGCCAAGGAACAGAAAAGCAAGCGTGTAATACCTCATTTCCTATGGCAATGATTAATTTGAAACTCCCCTTTCTAGTATTTCTGGTAGTAGATTTATATGACATCTCCTCTTCCTGAGGAACACTGAGAAAGAAACCCAAAATATATATAGATAGATATATAAACCCCAAACTGATACACATTCATTACGCATGCCTATTCTTAGCCATGGATTTTGAGCCCTTTTTAACATCTTTGCTCTAATGGTTTGTAAACCTGCCTTTCCAGGAGGAAAACTGGAAGGATGTTTTCCTCCTGTGGTTGTTGGGTTTTGAGGGGATTACTGGAGCCCATATGCACGTGCTACTAGCTAAGAGATTCTGCGATGATACAAACTGCACGCTGCTGCAGAACAATCTACGCTGCATGGGTGAAAGCAAACAAGTTCCTTACAACAGAAAGGACAAACTCTTGGCTTTCAGGAATCAACAGCAAAGGGCCAGTGTCCACTTTTGGACCAAAGAACACCCCAAGAAAAACAAATAAGACAAGACTGCACTTACTCTTTTGCTAAAACCAACCAACCAATTAATTCCAGCTATGCTAGAATGATATTAACAAAATCAATTTAGGAAAGTTGCAGCCTAGTAGATGACTTGTTCCAACACAGCTACTTCTGCACTGTCCATAACAGCTTCTGAGGGGAATAACGGAACTGAAAGTCAAAGTTCTCTCTCAAAAGTCAACTCAATACCTGGTAAGAATGGGCTTTGGAAAAACTGGGAAGTAATTATTTAAATCTTGGTACGTGTTAATGTCTAATTTCCTCAAACTGGCATAAATGAGAAGAACTGGAAGCTTAACAATGTAGATGAAAGGAACAGAAATGAGAAGAATTGAATCAAGGTCCCTTGTTATTAATGTCATAGCACCAATATAGCATGCTAGTATGAAAAAAGGTTACTTCTGTTCCCTGAAAGCTTGAAAACCCAGTATATCAATCTTTTAGATAGATAGGAGATTAAAATCTTAGCACACCTGCTCAGTCAAAGACCAGGTGACATGTTTTCTATAGCTTAATTGGATTTATATAAGGGATTGTCCAGACGTCAACTGGGTCTGAAGACTCTGAGTTTAGATCTAAGCCAAGGAAGAGACTCCTAACTCAAACTATATTTCAGAGTTATTGAATGAAGGTTTAAATACTGCATCAGCTGTCCAAGCCCATTTTCTCTAATTCCTCTCTCTTCACTGCAAAACACCACTGTATTTGGGGCTGTGCTGTGATATTTGCTAAGCTTGTCAGTCTCACACCTGGAATGTAGCCAACTTCTGGTTACAGTAAAAGAAGCTTTTTTCATTCCAGCTGTTGGCGTGTAATTACTGTCCTAGTCAATGTCACTGCTGAGATGTGCTTGGTTTTCAACTGGGAAACTATGAGAGTTGTGAAATCTTGGGAAACTTGCCTGATGAAAGAGCTCACACTGTGTCCGTACATTTTGGAGGGGGAAAGGTTGAGCAACCTAATCTCTAGATATTGGAGAGGCTTGAGAAGAAATCGATACAGAAACCTTTTGGCTCCAATTTGAAGGAAAGAGTGCCCATTTTAAGGAGAATCAAAAGTCAGATTTATGCTACACCATGACCAAATTGTGCAAAACTGTTTTGGCAAGGCCACAGTTTCAGATGACAGGAGTACTGTAAAATCAATTGATTTCATCAGAAATAACGAAAAACTCATATAGTAGGACTTTTTTTTTAAAGCTTTCATTATCTGGAATTGAAATGTTACAAAAGAGCTATTCCAAATATTTCTGTTTGCAATCACACACTGGTTTCCAGAAAAGTGGCTAGAATTCAGTCTTAAATATTTTACTAACTTTCTTTTCTACATTCTAATAAAATAATGCTGTAATGTAGATTTGTGATATAAAGAAATGGAAGAAGACAATGTTTGTAAGTAAAGAAAGTATCTTTTTATGAACTTTCATTTCAGATATTCTTTAGGTCTGGTTTGTAGTCCCAAAAGCTTGCTCAAAAGTTGGCTTGTGTGCCTTTTCTTAACATCAGCAGTGTCAGCAGCATTGTGTTCATATCTCATTTGATCATCGTGGCTACAACAACGCAACCACTGGAAGACGGAAAATAAAGTTATTACCTGTTGACATATGTTAATTAGCACAATACTGCCACCAGCAAAATTTTTCTTAGAACTAGTGGCATGGCACAGAGCTTTTAATCTCCTTTTTTAATCTCCTTACCCTCTACCTTTCCATTCTGACTCATGCTGCAATTCCACTCTTTATTGTTAGGCCAGAGGGATCCAAACCCAACTATTTGTGCTGAAATTATTCTTTTGCCTGACTTTTTTTTTTTTTGGAAAGACACCTTGAAATATTTCTTTCAGAAGTACTGTCCTTTCTCTGCTTACATTTACCAACACTACAGTTCCACAGTGCGGTCCTTTTTATTTCCTAGGCAGGACTGGACGAGCCAGGGGGTAACAACGCTGCTGAAACGCAACACCTACCAGGGAATCAGAACTGCTACCAAACTTACAGCTCTGAGGCTTGCTAGTATGGGCAGAGCTTCTCAGTCCACAGCAATATTTTTAAATGACATTTTCCTAAAAGAACAAACCAACCATGGGCTCCTTTTGCACATCCTTCTACCAGCTGCAGAAACCTACCTATTTGCTTTACTTTGACAGCCAGCAAAAGCATATATTTAAAACGAGTCTGCACTTTTTTTTTGCTCTCTTACTCCCAGCTGCATATTCTTATGCTGCTTTCCTGTTTTCAACCATGACGTCATAAATATAATAAACACATAGAATATCACAGTTTTCTCTTCTCCAGCTGTACTCTTTCTGCTGAACCCTGCTTCATTTCACCATTCTGAGTCATGATATCATGATATTCAGTTATATATAAAATATATGTTATCTTTTCTCTTTGCCTTCCCAAGCTGTAAATTCCTGCTCTGTAACTAGCTGACAACATCCCGACGGAACCTATGTTTTCAGCATTCATCCTTAATTTTAGACCAGAACTGTAAGAAACAGAAATATGAAAGCAAAGGTCAGAAAACTGGTCTTATGTCTGATGGAGAGGCACCATTAGGAAGGAAAATATGAGAGTCTGAACCCAAGGACCTTACAAGAGGATCCTCGGCTCATGCAAAACGACTTCAGTAGCTCTATAACAATTTGTACCAGCTGAAAATCTGCTTTTAGTGTCCCCTACTTCATCAAATAGCCGCTTTCCTCCTTGGCTTCATCTGCAGAGGAGACTCTTACAGTTCTTTAAGATGGGCGATTGAAAAGCACCACAGAGAAGCACGACTTCACTACTTCTTCTGCACTGAACAGTGAAGGCAGCACAACTTACAAAAGCCAGTCAACAGCAACAAGCAAACTGATGTCCTGGGTAGGGAGGCCCACTGCAGTAAGGATCAGAAGCATAGTGACAAGTCCCGCGCTGGGAATACTGGCAGCTCCAACGCTTGCAAGGGTGGCGGTTAAACTGCAAAACCAGAAATCAAATGAAAGTAGCAGGAAAAGTGACGTTCATTTTCATTGCATACCCATGTGATCAATAGAAAGGTCTTAATTTTAATGAGTTCTTCCTAGAAAACTACCAACTATATGATAAAGCATGGAAAGCTCAAGCCATAGTTTTCATGCTTGTGTTTCTCCAAAAATATTTATTAAAGGAAGACAGATCTATGGGGTATGTTCTGAGAGTTTTAGGAGAGTTGTGTGGGAGTTTTAAGTTCTGTAAGCTGGTTATGACATTCACATCTTTGGCCTGGTATTGTTTTCTGAACTCTACCAACACATCCAGGTTTTTGAATCCTGAGCTTTGATTATCCAGACTTGCTGAAGTTTGGTGGCTAGAAGTTAAATTTTTAGGGTGGTCCTTTTCTGTTTATTTATGCTACTTGAAGACTGATTTGTGAGGTTATGGCTGCAAGAAAGTGGTTATTATCAGGTACAGAAGAGTAAAAGTCTTGGTATCCAAAATTCCCACAGTACAAGCCAGAAGTGTACCAAGCCTAGATACAAACCACCTAGATGAAAAGGCAAAACTCATTTTTGCCTACAAAACTCACTTTTATAAAAACAAACCTATCTCTGTTTTTGCCTCGCATTTTTTGATGAAGACCAGTAGAATGAATGCCTCTGCTCCAACTGTTTGTAAAAATACAACACAGACCATAACAAATACCAACACCATCGGGGAATCTTATGAAGAATGGGAAATAAATTTGTCAGAGAACAAGCCAAGGGGAGAAAAACAGGGGAGAGAGGGAGAGAAGGAGAGAAAGGAACAAGGAAAATGGAAGAAGGAAAGAAAAAGTTATCTGTGTCTTTTTAAACACAGGATGAGTAACACGGTTGTACCCCAAAAAATTGGGGTGTACCCCAAAAAAATTTAAAAGCGCTTCCAAAACTTGTGAGTTTATGACTGGGCCATTTGAATATCCTCATATTACAATCTGGGTTTGACAGACAAAACCTAATAACCTTTCATTCATTTGTATTGCCACCCCAAGAGATAGTTCTTGTCATATTGTTGTAGAAAAAAATCATAGAATCATAGAATGGTTAGAGTTGCAAGGGACCTTAAAGATCATCTAGTTTCAAGCACCCTGCCAGGCACCTCTCACTAGACCAAGTTCTTCCAAGCCCCATCCAGCCTGGTCTTCAACACTTCCAGGGAGAGGGCATCCACAACTTCTCTGGGCAACCTGTTCCACTGCCTCAACACATCCACAGCAAAGAATTTCTTCCTAATATCTAATCGAAATCTCCCCTCTTTCAGTTTAAAACCATTACCCCGCATCCTATCACTACACTACCTGATAGAGTCATGCCCCATCTCTCCTGGAGCCCCCTTTAGGGACTGGAAGGCTGCTATAAGGTCCACCTGGAGTCGTCTCTTCTCCAGGCTAAACAACCCCAGCTCTCTCAGCCTGTCTTCATAGGAAAGGCTGATCATCTCATGGCCCAGCCCTCTGATCATCTTCATGGCCCTCCTCTTGACTGACTCCAACAGGTCCGTTGTTGTTCTTGTGTTGTGGGTCCCAGAGCTAGACACAGTACTGCAGGTAGGGTCTCACCAAAGGCTGCTCTTCAGCTTCATGTTTTCCACCAGCCCCTCCTTGATGGTGAGACCAAGCTCCAGCATGGCACCTCTCCATATTGGCTCCTCTATCACTTGGAGAAGGAAGTTGTCATCGACACATTCCAGGAACTTCTTGGATGGCTTATGGCCTGCTGTGTTGTCCCTCCAACAGATACCATGGGGCTGAAGTCCCCCATGAGGATTAGGGCTTGCAAACGTGAGGCTGCTCCTGTGTGTCTATAAAGGGCTTCATCCTCTTGGTCTTCCTGGTCAGGTTGCCTGTAGCAGACCACCACTGTAACATCATCTGCCTGTTCTCCATTTAATCCTGACCCATAAGCTCTCAGTTGACGACTCATCCATCTCCAGGTGGAGCTCCATGCCCTCCAGCTGGTCATTGACATAGAGGGTGACACTCCCTCCTCTGCTCCCCTGCTTGTACTTCCCAAAGGGCATGTAGCCTTCAAAAATGCTATACTGCATAAAGAGGAGAACTAATAGTTTTCTTACAGATAGCCCAATGTGGCTGCCTGCTAAGTAAATGTGAGTCACAAAGCTGGCTACACCAGCCTTGAAATGGTGAGATCAGGAAGAGCTAATGGGTAGGTCCCTCAAAGGAAGAGAAAAAGTATAACTTGGTTTCAAGCCCACCAAATTTCTTGGACAACAGCCGATTCCAGACTTCAATTTCCCTCTGAAATGACTGATTTCAGTCTTAGCAACAAATATGCATCATAGAGATCCAGCATCTGCCTTTGTTAGAAGCTGCCCTGAGTCTTTTAGATACCTTGGCTTTACTATTTCTGAGATTGGGGCAGGAGGTAAAGAAATGGAAAATTATACCAGTATAAGCTGGGTAAGAAACACAGAATTAGACATCCCTTCGCAGGAGTTTCTTTAGTGTTATAAGGGTTTAATGAAAGAAACATGGGTGGATGAAAACTACAGGAAAAAGGCAAACTTGGCAGCCTTCACTTGTGGTTTCCATTTTAACTATTCAAAATATTAGGCCTGGTGTCTTCATCAAGTTTTCAAGTTTAAATTAACTTTAGTTGCAGCAGTTATAACTTTGCCATTTTTTTTTTTATTGGTCACCCTCCCCCATAAGTCTTAAACCTCCATTACAGTAAACAGGTTTCAATCACTCTTACACATTTTTAATAGGTACCTTTCTTTGTCCTTCCGGATAATCAGCTTAGTCATACATAAGACAACTTAATATGAAAAGGCTAGAGCTAATATTTGCTGGGTTAGAGATAAAAAATCTGGGAGTATCCAAACCATGCTGCAGGCAATCTCACGCTCAGGCTGGTCTATTTGCAGTCCATTTTGTTCACACAAGTCACAGAAAAAGTACAGGCAAACATAAATACATGGATATATATATTTCAGGTACACTTTTTTCATCCAATATATATAAACAGACACATTCTAAAAAGTTAATGCCTGATATATCGCTCATAGTGACCCTCAATACTGAAAAAGGACAGTGAATGCTTTATTTCACATTGTATTGTCAACTGCAAAACTGGTGTAAAACATCACCAGCGTGCATTGAAGCTACAAATCATAAAAAATGCATGTCACCAGAGAACCAGGACGTATCTATATGACATTTCTTTGCATATCTTTATTAGAAACCCATGGATTTCGCAGTGAATGCCACAGCTACTGAGAAAACGTCCAACCCAAAGTTCCACATATAATTTTCATAGCCTGTGGAAACCAAGCTTACAGTACTGACCTCACAGTAACGATCTGGCCTCCATCGAGCTCAATTCCATTCATCTGTGCTATGAAGATGGCAGCAACAGCTTCATAGAGAGCAGTTCCATCCATGTTAATGGTTGCTCCAACAGGAAGAACAAACCTTGTTACACGCTTATCAATGCCGAGATTCTCTTCAAGACACCGGAATGTCACAGGTAATGTTCCAGCACTGAAGTAGAGAAAGCAAAAAAGTAGAGAAGACATAATTACAATATAATATATATATAGTCAAGGGAGAAAAGTCAGAAATTCTGCTATTATTGTTTAGACTTTCTATTTTCACTTTCTGCTGTGATTCAAGCCAATTTTTAAATTAAGCCTCCTCCATTTAGCTGGAGGTGGGGCGGAGGCTAAGACGCTAATGTGATTTGAAGTAGGGGAGAGACCTTGAGGCAGAGTAGATGATTTTTTTAGTGTCATTTATGAATTATTTCTTGCGTTTTTTTTCAAAAAAAAAAAAGACAGGTTCCAGATGTTTTCAGATGGACAGAACTATGAATGTAGAGACAAATCCTAAATTTCTCTGATTGTGAATTTGCTCCGGAGAAGCCAGTGTTGCATTAAGGAATGAAAAAGCCAGTCAAAAAGATACAACCCATGCAGTTTCCAGATTCTGGAGGAAAGGAAAGGACATGGAACACAGCTGGAGGATAGGCAAAGACAAGAAAACCACTGGAAGAGGAGAACAGGTCCTTGCACAGATCCCCAGTGACTTGTCTTTGTGGGAATAGTTCAGGCTATTACGTTCACTTGCTCAAATAAAACACTTTAGTCAAAAAACACTGCTGAAAACAGAACATATTCTTTTTTTCCCTGTAGATGCAACTATCTTCTACTTCTTCCCTTCCCTAGAAGGTCTGCCTGCCTCGGGAAAAGGACTTGCTGTAACAAGCATGAAACCTAATACAGTTTCCTTACTTTTCTGTGTTATCCCTGAAGTTAAGTCCACCAGTAAATGAAGCTGGTTGCTGCCTGAGAAGTTGTCCTGAAAAGAAAGCTGACCTGGGGAAATTCCTTTTAATTGGTGTTTCATACAGCAGCAGCTGGAGCACATCTGTTGTGGTTTATTTGCTTTTCTGCAGCTGAGCTGGCAGAATTTCTCAAAGGCCTTTGCTATTGTATCCCACTAATTCTGGTGTCATTGCCCCTACAAAAAAAAACCCTAGTTTGCTCATAGAAGAATAAAGGACTCGACTCACCAAATTTTCTCAAGTAAATACTCGCAGCATAGCGTTAACAGTGGCTTGCAACTTCAGGGGCTTTCCAACTCATCTATTCATCCACTACCATAGAGATGGTATTGGGTACAAAAAATGTAATCTTTTAATTTTACAGAAAATTAAACTGCAGAAAAGAGAGATTAGGGAATGACTGAGATACCTAACTATAAAAATGTAGTTTTATAATAAATGTAGTTTCATAATAAAAGTCCTAGGTGATCTGGAACAAGCACATGAGGCTGACCTATCCTGCATGGGATATATGGAAAACCCAAACCCTTCTGGATTGACCCTTCTCAGATGCCTGAGTCACTTCCTAAATGACTCCTCTTGTCCCACATCTATGGAAACATGAATTAGAAGGTATGAGCTTTTAGATCATGACTCACATGACTGTACCATTCTTTGTTCACAGAGGTGATTTTTTTTAACAGATGTCAATAAGCCAGATATATGGTACCAATCATTTGTGTTCTAGCATCTTTACAAACAGATTTCTAATAATGATTTATTTTACTGTGGTTTTAATCAAAGGTAATCAAATGCTTAATGTTCCGTGGGTTTAGCAAAATCAGAGACAATTAATACTTTGTATAAACAATGTAACATATTCTCTTGTAAGTTAGTCTAGTAGTTATATTATATATCTTTATCAGAAGATGTCTAGCGAGTGACTAACCAGTTATTACTGGTTAGTTTTCAAGTCAGTTCCAGGATCACTTTACCTCCGACAGCAAAAAGATTCCTATATCTTATTAAAAGAAAAGTGGAAAAAAAATACAGTTCACTTACACACATTGAAACTCAGTCAGCTAAGATTCTTTTTCTTCAGGAACACAAGTCCCACCTTACCTTCACTGTTACAAATCAGACCATCAGCAGAAGGTGTGTACCAGCCATGGACCACTATTGCTGCAACCAGCCCCAGCGGGCTCAGCGGGGAGGGACCATGCAAACATCTTCCCCCTTCACTTCTGCCACCATGGGCAAGGACAGGTGGGCAGGACAGGGAGATTGAAGGCTTCTTTACTAGAAGAGCACATTACATAGATGCCTTCCACGGCTCCTCAGCCTGGCCAAAGACCTTTAATAGGTCCCTGAATAGGAAGCAATTGCAATTTCCAGAGGTACCAGATCAGACCATATGATGGTGATTTTTGTCACGTGGTCACTTGTCTGTGGTGCTATGAACTGGTCCACTTCTGTTCAGCCACTGATTCAGATCTGGATAGCAGTCAGGTGGTGAAGCTAGTATCCAGGTAAATCCATATGCTGGAATCACTTAGAACCCCCTACGTTTTTCCACTTTGGTACTCCACCAGAAAAATATTACTTCATGCTAAAAAAAAAAACCATGTTGCATATGGACACTGTAAATTTTGTATTGAAAATCTAAGTGGAAACTAGACCACTTCAGTGCACAAAAGCCTTAGGGAAAATTGTGGTCCAGTGAAAGTCCTGGCCTGACCGTATCTCCTATAATCCCGCATTGTTTATCACAGAGCCACAGAATTGTTGAGGTCCTCTGGAGGTCATCTATTGCAACAACCCTGCTCCAGGCAGAAGCAGCTAGGGGAGGTTGCTCAGGACCATGCCCAGACTGGTTTTGTGTATCTCCAGGAATGGAGACTCCACAACTCATCTGGCCAACGTGTGCCAGCATTCAACCACCATCACAGTAAAAAGATTTTTCTTGTGTTCAGATGGAATTCTTGTCTTTCAGTTTGCGTCCACTGCCCCTTGCCTTGTCACTGCCTGTCCTTCAACTTCTCTACCTTGTCCCATCAGGTATTTACGCACCTCAGTAAGGTCCCCCCAGAGTTCATTGGGGAAGAACTGCTCCAGTGGAGTCGTTTGGATTGACTCAAAGAGGCAGATCAATTGCAGCTCTTTCAAGGCATTCCTGACCATCAAATGGTCAGTTTTGAACTAGGCTTTTTGTTTTCACCTTTTTAATTAAAATAGAAGGTAAAATTTTCTTCAGAAATAAACACTTATTGAAGAAGAAAACTGTAAAATTTAAATGAAAAATATTTTTTAACACAGGAGCTGACTGCTCCAGCGCAAAGCATTACTTTATTACTGAGAGCTGAGCTGCCTACACACTTTGTTGAGTCTGTTCTGTGCATTAGCACTGAATCTAAAATGCTCAGCTATTCAGTGAAGTCCCCTTACTCTGCCAAACTGAATGAAAAAATAAAATGAGAGTTTTTTCATTTCCTTCTTGAAACCTAGCAATATTTTGGGTTTTTTTCCCCAATGCAATGAGACTGGTACCAATATGCTTTCAAAATAAATAGAATTATCATTGTTTCCTAGTTGAGGAAACAAACACAGAGGCAACACAATTTGCTCAAATCATTTGGCTGATGTCAGAAAAGAAAACAAAAAGTGGGTTTCCCTTCTCTCTGCAGTTGGCTGTACAACCTCTGTACATCCTCTCTAAAAATCTGAAATGTGTTTGGTTATTTTTATTTATTTCAACATGGATGGATTAAAAATAGGTTTTATTCAATGGCATGAAATGATTTTGCAGGGAAGGTCAGAACACCAGATGTATTATCTCTAAATAGCGCTAATAATCTGCTAAAAAATCAAGCAAGCTGTTATTCCTCAAACATACCTGGAAGCTGTGCCTAGTGCTGTGATCCACGCCTGGAAAATCCCAGCAAGGAATGAAAAGGGGCTTTTCCTTGTTATCACAAAGTAGAGCAGAGGCAGGAAGATCCCTCCATGGATGAGAAGACCCACAATCACAGTGACCATGTACATGCCAAGTTGTCTGGCCACGACTTCTAAGTCCTTGATTGCAATGATTTTTCCACAGATGAGGCAAGCAATGCCCAAAGGGGAATACCTGGATAAAGACAACAAGCACAGACAGAACTAGACTTCGAAGCTTAGTTATAAAAATTGTGCTCAATCGAGTATAGACTGGAGAAGAGTAGGAGACTCATCTTTTACAATATAATGGCCACCTTCAGCAATTTTCCCATCAACTTCATTTTATTCCATTCCATCAAATAGAATATGCATTTCCTGAACAGTTTCTGATCCTGAAATAACATCATACAAGACTACTATAATGTTACACAGGTTTGGATCATTATGAAGAGCACTTCTTAATACATAGCTTTTACAGCCCATTGCTCATATGGTTTCAGGGAGTTGGGTTACTTGTTTCATTTAGGCTATTTGTTGAAATCAATTGTTTTTATCTTGAAGGCTGCAAATGTTTCCATTATGTTCTTTCATTAATTTGGACAAATTCTTTTTGGTTTATATGTTCTTCATTAATTATGTGCTTTCCTTGCTTAGGGTAGGGGTTTTGTCATCTCAGACATATGATTTCCTGATGCCATAAACAGAACTTTTAAATAGGATGATAATGGTAGTGCAGTTTGATAATTTAAAAAAAAAATTGAAATGAAAGGATATTATTTAAAAAAATTAATAATCCACTACAGTGAAAAATGTCTGAAAGTGCATGGACAAAAGACAATATTTATACCTACACTGGTAAAAGTTAGTGTATTATGTAATTTTAAGTGACATTCACCTTCTCTATCTGTTTTATAGAACTTAAAGTTTTTATAAAACTTAAAGTAATGCGCATAGCATGGAGAAACAGTAAACAAAATACCTCTGAAAATAAATGGTAATGTATATTTTCAAAAGTGATTAGTGATTTGGATGCTTGATTAAAGACAATACAAAGGAAACTGACTTTCAGAATAAAAAGTCCTTCATGTTTTCTGTAAGAAACATCTCAAGCAACGTGCCTAAAACCTGGAGAGCCATCAGTCCCTTGAAACGTAAGGCCAGCTGTAATACCAGTTATCATGTTTCAATGAACTTGATGAAGCATTTTTCTTATAAAGAATTACATGGCCTCAGAGACAGATATCTGATTTGTTTTATGTTTGAGTAGCAATGCCGTGCTCCTCAGAGTCTGGAGTTGCCATGGGAGTCACAGCTTTCTGTGCAGAGAAATCATAAACCAAAGAAAAGTTAACTGCATAAAGAAGTGCATTTGTCGTTATAAACACACATTATTAAAAAAAAACCCACGTGTTTCTGGCCACAACAATTCTTTAAAAATTGTAGAGAGAGATGAACAAGTGGAATTCCCAACGTCAATCTCCTTTCTCACAGAGAAATAAAAGGCACATCAGTAAGAAATAATCATTTACAGTGAAAGTCTTGAAACTTGAATGATTTCCTGCCATTGCAACCCTGACAACTAGAGAAAAATTATACTGTAGCAAGGTATTATGTCTTGTTTTACCAACTGGTGCTAAATGAAGTAAGAGTCAATTCTAGCTGTTGGGGTGTTATGAGAGTACGGTCACCATCTCTCTATGGAGTGGAGAGCAGCAGGTTACATTAACTGCTGAGGGGAGCAGGGCTTTGTGAATAAAAAAACCCTGTGTTTTTATGCAGCAAGATAATATACCCATATGCAGCAAGATATTATAAGAACAGGAACTTGAAGTCATTGCTTCAAGTTCTTTCGTTTCTAGACATTTCCACATGGCTGCTGCTATCTGCATCCCTCTTGCGTAATGGGCTCCCTCTCAAGCACCGATGAAGCTGAAGACTTGAGGACCCTGCTCCCTTTTCTATAAGCTGGGTCCATCTAGAGCCTCAGAAAGGCTCTGCAGGCCGTAACTCAGGAAATCACTCGGAAGGACACCAGGGAATCACGGGGAGTAATGAGCCAAGATATGTGTGTTTTAATGGAGTGGCTATTGCTGCTCTCCAAGTCCTAGGAGATACAAAGCGCAGTAGTACAGTGCCACATGTAGTGATGCATTTTTATGTTCTGAAAGACTGGTTTTGTGTGATAGGGCCAAGGTTGGCTCTGTGTACAAATAGCTCTGGGGAAGACCTTAGAAGAAACACCTCCAAAAAAAAAGAGAGAATCCCCTTCCATCCAGAAGTGTAAACAAGGCCTTGGTCTTGACGGGGTAAAGTGACTCCCTTGAGGCAGGCCAGGCACTGGTACTGCGAATGGGCACTGTGGCAAGGTTGTAGGATACAGCTAGGGTGAAAAGGATGGAAACTAGGGTAGAAAGGCCACACAGCACTGAAAACCACAGGAATTTTATTTGGTAGTTAGGCATTTTTATACAGAAGACGGTAAATAAAGTTTGTCTTCAGGTTCCTTTGTAATTATGCCTCTGAGCTAATATGGTGGGATTATGCAAGCCTCCCAGGAAGATTTGGATGTTCTTATGTGGGGACTTGCCTGCTTAGGTGTCCTTCTATACAATGAACTTTCATAATCAGTGTGGTATTTGAAGGCCTCTGCTGGTACCTGCTTGTCTCGGATTTCAGTAAACAAAGAACAGAATACCTTCAGAAATATCCTAAATATCCTAATTATTCTTCACCAAATAGAAACAATGCTGCTGTGGTTCTAACATGCCTGTCAAAGCTTTAAAAAATGAACTATTTCATTACATCATTCACTAACAAACTGTGGTCACTATATGCCGTATTAGGGTTTTATGAGGGTTTTTGACATTTTTTTTCTTCTAAAAGTTAGAACTTCAAACTTACCACATGATCATAGTCACTAACTTCATTACAATCTCATTCAGGATGTTGAAGAAATCCACCATCATCTTGGCCTGTTCTCCCATTTTCCCCATAGCAATGCCAAAAGCAATAAAGAATCCTATTAAACCTATTGGGAAAAAATTGCAAGACAGAAAAACCCAAGTAAAACCATGTTTATTAGGAAGGTTTTATACGTAGTCAACCTCTTGATACTACCGGCTAATCCAGTTTTCAGAACGATAGTGTATTACGCATCTCTTGGGACTTTTTAATATGGACTCACTCTCAACTTTCATGATTGTATTCATAACATCTTTTATTCTGCAATATTTTACTTAATTGCAATTTCACAGCACAGCTATGTTTTTTTTTTTCTTTTTTCCTGAACTGATCTGATCATCGAAAAAATACCTATACTGTAATCTTCTCAGTGCCGTGCAACTGGGCATGCCCCTGGCAAATGGGAGAGGCAGCACAGCACTATATCATGGCTCTTCTTTATTGCAAAAATGGTCACTAGAGATCAAGAACTTTTTTCCCAAGCTTTACAAAAGTCCCTTGACAGATTCAACCTACAGACTAGTCATACCTGGAGTACAGGGAAAGGCAAAAAGTGGCCCCAGCAGGAGTATTCCAGTTAAATTAAGAAGGTGGGGGTGGGAGGAGAATGTGGGTATTGCACTTTAAGCTAAACCACAGAACGCTCATTAAACAGCTTAACCTCCCTGAAAGCAGCTATCAGTGGACACATAATCATAGCATTCAATACGAGTAACATTTGGCTCCTAAATTTAAATGCTAAGGTGTGAAAGTCTGGAGCACTGGACTAGCAGTGTGAGAAACCAACCGAGTGCATCTGTCATGCCTTACTTTGGAGCTATGTCTCCAATGCTGGCCTTCACCATCCAGTGGTTTTCGGTGCCCAGAGTGGGATTATTAACTGATACTGATACTGCTTTGAATCTTTAGCCACCCTTTGAGGCTAAACTTTCAGTCATGATACAAGTTCAGTATTTAACATACATGTGAACTCAGTTGGGTAATTCCTAAGGAAAAACCCATCAGGACACAAAAGCATTCAAGAGAGGGGAATTTGAGCTATGATTACTCTGGCTGGCCCATATCCTTACACTGGGTTTAGCAATGATATTTTCTTTTTTCTTTTTTTCTTTTAATCAAATCTCCTGGATACAAAGTCATTCTTCAGCACCAAGCTATCTCTGTTGAGTCGCTTGATTAGGACAGTGAAGTGTATGTTTGTGTGCTGCAGAGCACGGGGAAATGATGAAAAGCTTTTCAGTCAAAGACCAAGTAACTTCCTGGAATTCAGATCCTGCATCAGAAGATGTCAGTAGATGGCTTTGTTCGTTAATTCCAAATGAGCTGCTACATTAGTCCTAAGAGTCAGGTTGGTCCATATTTGCAGGAATTTGCCAGGCTTGTACAGTTTGTGCAAGCTGGATGGCAATTCCCCAACACTTTCACTTCTTCATTCGAAACGAAACCACACCAACCCAAAAAACTCTGCAACATCTGGGAGTCATTGGTTAAAATACTATAGTAAATTCCCCACCTCAACCATGTATTTCCTTTCTGTAGGAATTGTATTCAGCCTTCTAGCTCTTTTCTTATCAATCAATGACAGAGCCTGCACAAAACAAGTCCAGTACTAAATGTAATGCATCTCTCACGTTAGAAATGCATGAGCAGAGCTCCAGAAGAGAAAAAAGCAGGTGAGGGTAACAGCATGAGCAATGAGCTGCTGCCTCACACAGGGTGCAAAATGCTAATGTGCAGCTTTGAAAGAAAGTGGCTCCTCTGCCCACAGACGTTGAACAGGAGGAGTTGTGGAGGCAGGCATAACACAGTGGCTCCTGGCTCTTGTAGATCAGTCTGTTTCACAGAGAAACAGACCCTCTCTGATCTCTCTCCCCTACATCT
Source organism: Gallinago undulata (assembly GCA_026546715.1). Lineage (NCBI taxonomy): Eukaryota > Metazoa > Chordata > Aves > Charadriiformes > Scolopacidae > Gallinago > Gallinago undulata. Next base: position 17,999,479 of record JAOTQQ010000041.1, read on the forward strand.
AAGCAAAGCAGCTGCTGCCAACCAATTCACCAACACCCAGAAAAGCTCTGCAGGCACAGCAGGCACTGTGTCAGCAGGCAGCTCATCACCTGTAAGGAGTCTGTAAGGGTCCACTTGCTCCTAAAAAGTGATGCTCTAGTGGTGAGATAAAGCAGTGGTTTAGATACTTACAGTGGCCATTAGGAAACAATTCTTCCCAGCAAGAGTGGTCAGAGACTGGAACAGGCTGCCCAGGGAGGGGGTTGAGT